>JAKELJ010000068.1:49420-105642 GCA_025594165.1 Tamias sibiricus
CTTTTCTATGAGTTTGAAACTCTTTTGGTACCTAGTGATTCAGCTTTGAGATACTTGAACCAGGACAGAAGCACAGTGTGCTCTTGTGAACTAAAGTGTTGTTCTGCATTTTTAAAGTTCTAGCATTAACCATTTAAGAATTAAACTCACAGTCTTTTTTCAGGCATTTTCGCCTAATCAGGGTAAACATCCAATAGCTGTAAACAAAACACCCTTGATGGTGGGATGACCAAACTTGGGGAGCCTTTGAGGGGCTCATGAAGAGAATCATTTCTTCAGAGTTTCATTGAAATACACAAAGAAACCTAGTGCCCAGAAGCTAAGAAACATGGAATTATTTCCAGTTTCGCTAAAACGCTTTTCTGTGAGTTTGAAACTCTTTTGCTACCTAGTGATTCAGCTTTGAGATACTTGAACCAGGACAGAAGCACAGTGTGCTCTTGTGATCTGAAGTGCTTTTCTGCATTTTCAAAGTTCTAGCATTAACCATTGAGGAATTACAACTAACAGGCGTTTTCAGTGCAAATTCGCCTAATCAGGGTAAACATCCAATAGGCTCTAAACAAAAAAAACCCGTGATGGTGTGATGACCAAATTTGGGGAGCCATGAGGGGCACAGAGAGAATCATTTTGTCAGAGTTTCATTGAAATACACAAAGAAACCTAGTACCCAGAAGCAAAGAAACAGGAATTATTTCCAGTTGACTAAATCACTTTTCTGTGAGTTTGAAACTCTTTTGCTACCTAGTGATTCAGCTTTGAGATACTTGAATCAGGACAGAAGCACAGTGTGCTCTTGTGAACTAAAATGTTTTCTGCATTTTTAAAGTTCTAGCATTAACCATTTAAGAATTAAACTCACAGGGGTTTTCAGGCATTTTCGCCTAATCGGGGTAAACATCCAATAGGCTCTAAACAAAACACCCTTGATGGTGGGATGACCAAACTTGGGGAGTCTTGAGGGGCACAAGAGAGAATCATTTTTTCAGAGTTTTATTGAAATACACAAAGAAACCTAGTGCCCAGAGCTAAGAAACATGGAATTATTTCCAGTTCTCTAAACGCTTTTCTGTGAAGTTGAAACTCTTTTGCTACCTAGTGATTCAGCTTTGAGATACTTGAACCAGGACAGAAGCACAGTGTGCTCTTGTGATCTGAAGTGCTTTTCTGCATTTTCAAAGTTCTAGCATTAACCATTGAGGAATTAAACTACAGGCGTTTTGAGTGAAATTCGCCTAATCAGGGTAAATATCCAATAGGCTCTAAACAAAAAAACACGTGATGGTGGATTGACCAAATTTGGGGAGCCATGAGGGGCACAAGAGAGAATCATTTTGTCAGAGTTTCATTGAAATACACAAAGAAACTTAGTCCCAGAAGCTAAGAAACATGGAATTATTTCCAGTTGGACTAAATCACTTTTCTGTGAGATTGAAACTCTTTTGGCTACCTAGTGATTCAGCTTTGAGATACTTGAACCAGGAAAGAAGCACAGTGTGCTCTGGTGATCTGAAGTGTTTTTCTGCATTTTCAAAGTTCTAGCATTACCTTTAAGAATTAAACTCACAGGCGTTTTCAGTGATTTTCGCCTAATCAGGGTAAACATCCAATAGGCTCTAAACAAAAAACCCTTGATGGTGGGATGACCAAATTTGGGGAGCCTTGAGGGGCACCAAGAGAGAATCATTTTTGTCAGAGTTTTATTGAAATACACAAAGAAACCTAGTACCAGAGAGCGAAAGAAACATGGAATTATTTCCAGTTGGCTAAAATCGCTTTTCTGTGAGTTTGAAACTCTTTTGCTACCTAGTGATTCAGCTTTGAGATACTTGAACCAGGACAGAAGCACAGTGTGCTCTTGTAATCTGAAGTGTTTTTCTGCATTTTCAAAGTTCTAGCATTAACCATTGAGGAATTAAACTACAGGCGTTTTGAGTGAAATTCGCCTAATCAGGGTAAACATCCAATAGGCTCTAAACAAAAAAAACCCATGATGGTGGGGATTGACCAAATTTGGGGAGCCATGAGGGGCACAAGAGAGAATCATTTTGTCAGAGTTTCATTGAAATACACAAAGAAAACCTAGTTCCCACAAGCTAAGAAACATGGAATTATTTCCAGTTGCTAAAACGCTTTTCTATGAGTTTGAAACTCTTTTGCTACCTAGTGATTCAGCTTTGAGATACTTGAACCAGGACAGAAGCACAGTGTGCTCTTGTGAATCTGAAGTGGTTTTCTGCATTTTTCAAAGTTCTAGCATTAACCATTGAGGAATTAAACTACAGGCGTTTTGAGTGAAATTCGCCTAATCAGGGTAAACATCCAATAGGCTCTATAAAAAAAAACCCGTGATGGTGGATTGACCAAATTTGGGAGCCATGAGGGGCACAAGAGAGAATCATTTTGTCAGAGTTTTATTGAAATACACAAAGAAACCTAGTTCCCACAAGCTAAGAAACATGGAATTATTTCCAGTTGGCTAAAACGCTTTTCTGTGAGTTTGAAACTCTTTTGCTACCTAGTGATTCAGCTTTGAGATACTTGAACCAGGACAGAAGCACAGTGTGCTCTTGTGAACTAAAGTGTTGTTCTGCATTTTTAAAGTTCTAGCATTAACCATTTAAGAATTAAACTCACAGTCTTTTTCAGGCATTTTCGCCTAATCAGGGTAAACATCCAATAGACTGTAAACAAAACACCCTTGAAGGTGGGATGACCAAACTTGGGAAGCCTTGAGGGGCATATGAGAGAATCATTTCTTCAGAATTTCATTGAAATACACAAAGAAACCTAGTGCCCAGAAGCTAAGAAACATGGAATTATTTCCAGTTCGCTAAAACGCTTTTCTGTGAGTTTGAAACTCTTTTTTTTACCTAGTGATTCAGCTTTGAGATACTTGAACCAGGAAAGAAGCACAGTGTGCTCTTGTGATCTGAAGTGCTTTTCTGCATTTTCAAAGTTCTAGCATTAACCATTGAGGAATTACACTAACAGGCGTTTTCAGTGAAATTCGCCTAATCAGGGTAAACATCCAATAGGCTCTAAAGAAAAAAACCCGTGATGGTGTGATGACCAAATTTGGGGAGCCATGAGGGGCACAAGAGAGAATCATTTTGTCAGAGTTTCATTGAAATACACAAAGAAACCTAGTACCCAGAAGCAAAGAAACATGGAATGATTTCCAGTTGACTAAATCACTTTTCTGTGAGTTTGAAACTCTTTTGCTACCTAGTGATTCAGCTTTGAGATACTTGAATCAGGACAGAAGCACAGTGTGCTCTTGTGAACTAAAATGTTGTTCTGCATTTTTAAAGTTCTAGCATTAACCATTTAAGAATTAAACTCACAGGGGTTTTCAGGCATTTTCGCCTAATCAGGGTAAACATCCAATAGCCTGTAAACAAAACACCCTTGATGGTGGGATGACCAAACTTGGGGAGTCTTGAGGGGCACATGAGAGAATCATTTTTTCAGAGTTTTATTGAAATACACAAAGAAACCTAGTGCCCAGAAGCTAAGAAACATGGAATTATTTCCAGTTCTCTAAAACGCTTTTCTGTGAATTTGAACCTCTTTTCCTACCTAGTGATTCAGCTTTGAGATACTTGAACCAGGACAGAAGCACAGTGTGCTCTTGTGATCTGAAGTGCTTTTCTGCATTTTCAAAGTTCTAGCATTAACCATTGAGGAATTAAACTACAGGCGTTTTCAGTGAAATTCGCCTAATCAGGGTAAATATCCAATAGGCTCTAAACAAAAAAACACGTGATGGTGGATTGACCAAATTTGGGGAGCCATGAGGGGCACAAGAGAGAATCATTTTGTCAGAGGTTCATTGAAATACACAAAGAAACTTAGTACCCAGAAGCAAAGAAACATGGAATTATTTCCAGTTGACTAAATCACTTTTCTGTGAGATTGAAACTCTTTTGCTACGTAGTGATTCAGCTTTGAGATACTTGAACCAGGAAAGAAGCACAGTG
The DNA here is from genome assembly GCA_025594165.1 of Tamias sibiricus. Taxonomy (NCBI): domain Eukaryota; kingdom Metazoa; phylum Chordata; class Mammalia; order Rodentia; family Sciuridae; genus Tamias; species Tamias sibiricus. The sequence continues at coordinate 53,404 of JAKELJ010000068.1, forward strand.
TGCTCTGGTGATCTGAAGTGCTTTTCTGCATTTTCAAAGTTCTAGCATTACCTTTGAGGAATTAAACTACAGGCGTTTTCAGTGAAATTCGCCTAATCAGGGTAAACATCCAATAGGCTCTAAACAAAAAACCCGATATGGTGGGATGACCAAATTTGGGGAGCCATGAGGGGCCCAAGAGAGAATCATTTTGTCAGAGTTTTATTGAAATACACAAAGAAATTTAGTACCCGGATGCGAAAGAAACAAGGAATTATTTCCAGTTGGCTAAATCGCTTTTCTGTGAGTATGAAACTCTTTTGCTACCTAGTGATTCAGCTTTTAGATACTTGAACCAGGACAGAATCACAGTGTGCTCTTGTAATCTGACGTGGTTTTCTGCATTTTCAAAGTTCTAGCATTAACCATTGAGGAATTAAACTACAGGCGTTTTGAGTGAAATTCGCCTAATCAGGGTAAACATCCAATAGGCTCTAAACAAAAAAAACCCGTGATGGTGGATTGACCAAATTTGGGGAGCCATGAGGGGCACAAGAGAGAATCATTTTGTCAGAGTTTCATTGAAATACACAAAGAAACCTAGTTCCCACAAGCTAAGAAACATGGAATTATTTCCAGTTGGCTAAAACGCTTTTCTATGAGTTTGAAACTCTTTTGGTACCTAGTGATTCAGCTTTGAGATACTTGAACCAGGACAGAAGCACAGTGTGCTCTTGTGAAGTAAAGTGTTGTTCTGCATTTTTAAAGTTCTAGCATTAACCATTTAAGAAATAAACTCACAGGGGTTTTCAGGCATTTTCGCCTAATCAGGGTAAACATCCAATAGCCTATAAACAAAACACCCTTGATGGTGGGATGACCAAACTTGGGGAGTCTTGAGGGGCACATGAGAGAATCATTTTTTCAGAGTTTTATTGAAATACACAAAGAAACCTAGTGCCCAGAAGCTAAGAAACATGGAATTATTTCCAGTTCTCTAAAACGCTTTTCTGTGAATTTGAAACTCTTTTCCTACCTAGTAATTCAGCTTTGAGATACTTGAACCAGGACAGAAGCACAGTGTGCTCTTGTGATCTGAAGTGCTTTTCTGCATTTTCAAAGTTCTAGCATTAACCATTGAGGAATTAAACTACAGGCGTTTTCAGTGAAATTCGCCTAATCAGGGTAAACATCCAATAGGCTCTAAACAAAAAAACCCGTGATGGTGGGATGACCAAATTTGGGGAGCCATGAGGGGCACAAGAGAGAATCATTTTGTCAGAGTTTCATTGAAATACACAAAGAAACCTAGTTCCCACAAGCTAAGAAACATGGAATTATTTCCAGTTGCCTAAATCGCTTTTCTGTGAATTTGAAACTCTTTTTTTACCTAGTGATTCAGCTTTGAGATACTTGAACCAGGACAGAAGTCACAGTGTGCTCTTGTGATCTGAAGTGGTTTTCTGCATTTTCAAAGTTCTAGCATTAACCATTGAGGAATTAAACTACAGGCGTTTTGAGTGAAATTCGCCTAATCAGGGTAAACATCCAATAGGCTCTAAAAAAAAAACCCGTGATGGTGGATTGATGACCAAATTTGGGAGCCATGAGGGGCACAAGAGAGAATCATTTTGTCAGAGTTTTATTGAAATACACAAAGAAACCTAGTACCCACAAGCTAAGAAACATGGAATTATTTCCAGTTGGCTAAAACGCTTTTCTGTGAGTTTGAAACTCTTTTGCTACCTAGTGATTCAGCTTTGAGATACTTGAACCAGGACAGAAGCAGAGTGTGCTCTTGTAAACTAAAGTGTTGTTCTGCATTTTTAAAGTTCTAGCATTAACCATTTAAGAATTAAACTCACAGGGGTTTTCAGGCATTTTCGCCTAATCAGGGTAAACATCCAATAGCCTGTAAACAAAACACCCTTGATGGTGGGATGACCAAACTTGGGGAGTCTTGAGGGGCACATGAGAGAATCATTTTTTCAGAGTTTTATTGAAATACACAAAGAAACCTAGTGCCCAGAAGCTAAGAAACATGGAATTATTTCCAGTTCTCTAAAACGCTTTTCTGTGAATTTGAACCTCTTTTCCTACCTAGTGATTCAGCTTTGAGATACTTGAACCAGGACAGAAGCACAGTGTGCTCTTGTGATCTGAAGTGCTTTTCTGCATTTTCAAAGTTCTAGCATTAACCATTGAGGAATTAAACTACAGGCGTTTTCAGTGAAATTCGCCTAATCAGGGTAAATATCCAATAGGCTCTAAACAAAAAACACGTGATGGTGGATTGACCAAATTTGGGGAGCCATGAGGGGCACAAGAGAGAATCATTTTGTCAGAGGTTCATTGAAATACACAAAGAAACTTAGTACCCAGAAGCAAAGAAACATGGAATTATTTCCAGTTGACTAAATCACTTTTCTGTGAGATTGAAACTCTTTTGCTACGTAGTGATTCAGCTTTGAGATACTTGAACCAGGAAAGAAGCACAGTGTGCTCTGGTGATCTGAAGTGCTTTTCTGCATTTTCAAAGTTCTAGCATTACCTTTGAGGAATTAAACTACAGGCGTTTTCAGTGAAATTCGCCTAATCAGGGTAAACATCCAATAGGCTCTAAACAAAAAACCCGATATGGTGGGATGACCAAATTTGGGGAGCCATGAGGGGCCCAAGAGAGAATCATTTTGTCAGAGTTTTATTGAAATACACAAAGAAATTTAGTACCCGGATGCTAAGAAACAAGGAATTATTTCCAGTTGGCTAAATCGCTTTTCTGTGAGTATGAAACTCTTTTGCTACCTAGTGATTCAGCTTTTAGATACTTGAACCAGGACAGAATCACAGTGTGCTCTTGTAATCTGACGTGGTTTTCTGCATTTTCAAAGTTCTAGCATTAACCATTGAGGAATTAAACTACAGGCGTTTTGAGTGAAATTCGCCTAATCAGGGTAAACATCCAATAGGCTCTAAACAAAAAAAACCCGTGATGGTGGATTGACCAAATTTGGGGAGCCATGAGGGGCACAAGAGAGAATCATTTTGTCAGAGTTTCATTGAAATACACAAAGAAACCTAGTTCCCACAAGCTAAGAAACATGGAATTATTTCCAGTTGGCTAAAACGCTTTTCTATGAGTTTGAAACTCTTTTGGTACCTAGTGATTCAGCTTTGAGATACTTGAACCAGGACAGAAGCACAGTGTGCTCTTGTGAAGTAAAGTGTTGTTCTGCATTTTTAAAGTTCTAGCATTAACCATTTAAGAAATAAACTCACAGGGGTTTTCAGGCATTTTCGCCTAATCAGGGTAAACATCCAATAGCCTATAAACAAAACACCCTTGATGGTGGGATGACCAAACTTGGGGAGTCTTGAGGGGCACATGAGAGAATCATTTTTTCAGAGTTTTATTGAAATACACAAAGAAACCTAGTGCCCAGAAGCTAAGAAACATGGAATTATTTCCAGTTCTCTAAAACGCTTTTCTGTGAATTTGAAACTCTTTTCCTACCTAGTAATTCAGCTTTGAGATACTTGAACCAGGACAGAAGCACAGTGTGCTCTTGTGATCTGAAGTGCTTTTCTGCATTTTCAAAGTTCTAGCATTAACCATTGAGGAATTAAACTACAGGCGTTTTCAGTGAAATTCGCCTAATCAGGGTAAACATCCAATAGGCTCTAAACAAAAAACCGATGATGGTGGGATGACCAAATTTGGGGAGCCATGAGGGGCACAAGAGAGAATCATTTTGTCAGAGTTTCATTGAAATACACAAAGAAACTTAGTACCCAGAAGCAAAGAAACATGGAATTATTTCCAGTTGGCTAAATCGCTTTTCTGTGATTTGAAACTCTTTTGCTACCTAGTGATTCAGCTTTGAGATACTTGAACCAGGACAGAAGCACAGTGTGCTCTTGTGATCTGAAGTGGTTTTCTGCATTTTCAAAGTTCTAGCATTAACCATTGAGGAATTAAACTACAGGCGTTTTCAGTGAAATTCGCCTAATCAGGGTAAACATCCAATAGGCTCTAAACAAAAAAACCCGTGATGGTGGATGACCAAATTTGGGGAGCCATGAGGGGCACAAGAGAGAATCATTTTGTCAGAGTTTCATTGAAATACACAAAGAAACCTAGTTCCCACAAGCTAAGAAACATGGAATTATTTCCAGTTGACTAAATCGCTTTTCTGTGAGTTTGAAACTCTTTTGCTACCTAGTGATTCAGCTTTGAGATACTTGAACCAGGACAGAAGCACAGTGTGCTCTTGTGAACTAAAGTGTTGTTCTGCATTTTTAAAGTTCTAGCATTAACCATTTAAGAATTAAACTCACAGGGTTTTCAGGCATTTTCGCCTAATCAGGGTAAACATCCAATAGCCTGTAAACAAAACACCCTTGATGGTGGGATGACCAAACTTGGGGAGTCTTGAGGGGCACATGAGAGAATCATTTTTTCAGAGTTTTATTGAAATACACAAAGAAACCTAGTGCCCAGAAGCTAAGAAACATGGAATTATTTCCAGTTCTCTAAAACGCTTTTCTGTGAATTTGAAACTCTTTTCCTACCTAGTGATTCAGCTTTGAGATACTTGAACCAGGACAGAAGCACAGTGTGCTCTTGTGATCTGAAGTGCTTTTCTGCATTTTCAAAGTTCTAGCATTAACCATTGAGGAATTAAACTACAGGCGTTTTCAGTGAAATTCGCCTAATCAGGGTAAACATCCAATAGGCTCTAAACAAAAAACCCTTGATGGTGGGATGACCAAATTTGGGGAGCCATGAGGGGCACAAGAGAGAATCATTTTGTCAGAATTTCATTGAAATACACAAAGAAACTAGTACCCAGAAGCTAAGAAACATGGAATTATTTCCAGTTGCTAAAATCGCTTTTCTGTGAGTTTGAAACTCTTTTTTTACCTAGTGATTCAGCTTTGAGATACTTGAACCAGGAAAGAAGCACAGTGTGCTCTTGTGATCTGAAGTGCTTTTCTGCATTTTCAAAGTTCTAGCATTAACCATTGAGGAATTACACTAACAGGCGTTTTCAGTGAAATTCGCCTAATCAGGGTAAACATCCAATAGGCTCTAAAGAAAAAAACCCGTGATGGTGTGATGACCAAATTTGGGGAGCCATGAGGGGCACAAGAGAGAATCATTTTGTCAGAGTTTCATTGAAATACACAAAGAAACCTAGTACCCAGAAGCAAAGAAACATGGAATGATTTCCAGTTGACTAAATCACTTTTCTGTGAGTTTGAAACTCTTTTGCTACCTAGTGATTCAGCTTTGAGATACTTGAATCAGGACAGAAGCACAGTGTGCTCTTGTGAACTAAAATGTTGTTCTGCATTTTTAAAGTTCTAGCATTAACCATTTAAGAATTAAACTCACAGGGGTTTTCAGGCATTTTCGCCTAATCAGGGTAAACATCCAATAGCCTGTAAACAAAACACCCTTGATGGTGGGATGACCAAACTTGGGGAGTCTTGAGGGGCACATGAGAGAATCATTTTTTCAGAGTTTTATTGAAATACACAAAGAAACCTAGTGCCCAGAAGCTAAGAAACATGGAATTATTTCCAGTTCTCTAAAACGCTTTTCTGTGAATTTGAACCTCTTTTCCTACCTAGTGATTCAGCTTTGAGATACTTGAACCAGGACAGAAGCACAGTGTGCTCTTGTGATCTGAAGTGCTTTTCTGCATTTTCAAAGTTCTAGCATTAACCATTGAGGAATTAAACTACAGGCGTTTTCAGTGAAATTCGCCTAATCAGGGTAAATATCCAATAGGCTCTAAACAAAAAACACGTGATGGTGGATTGACCAAATTTGGGGAGCCATGAGGGGCACAAGAGAGAATCATTTTGTCAGAGGTTCATTGAAATACACAAAGAAACTTAGTACCCAGAAGCAAAGAAACATGGAATTATTTCCAGTTGACTAAATCACTTTTCTGTGAGATTGAAACTCTTTTGCTACGTAGTGATTCAGCTTTGAGATACTTGAACCAGGAAAGAAGCACAGTGTGCTCTGGTGATCTGAAGTGCTTTTCTGCATTTTCAAAGTTCTAGCATTACCTTTGAGGAATTAAACTACAGGCGTTTTCAGTGAAATTCGCCTAATCAGGGTAAACATCCAATAGGCTCTAAACAAAAAACCCGATATGGTGGGATGACCAAATTTGGGGAGCCATGAGGGGCCCAAGAGAGAATCATTTTGTCAGAGTTTTATTGAAATACACAAAGAAATTTAGTACCCGGATGCGAAGAAACAAGGAATTATTTCCAGTTGGCTAAATCGCTTTTCTGTGAGTATGAAACTCTTTTGCTACCTAGTGATTCAGCTTTTAGATACTTGAACCAGGACAGAATCACAGTGTGCTCTTGTAATCTGACGTGGTTTTCTGCATTTTCAAAGTTCTAGCATTAACCATTGAGGAATTAAACTACAGGCGTTTTGAGTGAAATTCGCCTAATCAGGGTAAACATCCAATAGGCTCTAAACAAAAAAAACCCATGATGGTGGATTGACCAAATTTGGGGAGCCATGAGGGGCACAAGAGAGAATCATTTTGTCAGAGTTTCATTGAAATACACAAAGAAACCTAGTTCCCACAAGCTAAGAAACATGGAATTATTTCCAGTTGGCTAAAACGCTTTTCTATGAGTTTGAAACTCTTTTGGTACCTAGTGATTCAGCTTTGAGATACTTGAACCAGGACAGAAGCACAGTGTGCTCTTGTGAAGTAAAGTGTTGTTCTGCATTTTTAAAGTTCTAGCATTAACCATTTAAGAAATAAACTCACAGGGGTTTTCAGGCATTTTCGCCTAATCAGGGTAAACATCCAATAGCCTATAAACAAAACACCCTTGATGGTGGGATGACCAAACTTGGGGAGTCTTGAGGGGCACATGAGAGAATCATTTTTTCAGAGTTTTATTGAAATACACAAAGAAACCTAGTGCCCAGAAGCTAAGAAACATGGAATTATTTCCAGTTCTCTAAAACGCTTTTCTGTGAATTTGAAACTCTTTTCCTACCTAGTGATTCAGCTTTGAGATACTTGAACCAGGACAGAAGCACAGTGTGCTCTTGTGATCTAAAGTGTTTTCTGCATTTTAAAGTTCTAGCATTAACCATTTAAGAATTAAACTCACAGGCGTTTTTTCAGGCATTTTCGCCTAATCAGGGTAAACATCCAATAGGCTGTAAACAAAACACCCTTGATGGTGGGATGACCAAACTTGGGAGCCTTGAGGGGCACATGAGAGAATCATTTTTTTCAGAGTTTTATTGAAATACACAAAGAAACCTAGTGCCCAGAAGCTAAGAAACATGGAATTATTTCCAGTTCTCTAAAACGCTTTTCTGTGAATTTGAAACTCTTTTCCTACCTAGTGATTCAGCTTTGAGATACTTGAACCAGGACAGAAGCACAGTGTGCTCTTGTGATCTGAAGTGCTTTTCTGCATTTTCAAAGTTCTAGCATTAACCATTGAGGAATTAAACTACAGGCGTTTTCAGTGAAATTCGCCTAATCAGGGTAAACATCCAATAGGCTCTAAACAAAAAAAACACGTGATGGTGGGATTGACCAAATTTGGGGAGCCATGAGGGGCACAAGAGAGAATCATTTTGTCAGAGGTTCATTGAAATACACAAAGAAACTTAGTACCCAGAAGCTAAGAAACATGGAATTATTTCCAGTTGACTAAATCACTTTTCTGTGAGTTTGAAACTCTTTTTTTACCTAGTGATTCAGCTTTGAGATACTTGAACCAGGAAAGAAGCACAGTGTGCTCTTGTGATCTGAAGTGCTTTTCTGCATTTTCAAAGTTCTAGCATTAACCATTGAGGAATTACACTAACAGGCGTTTTCAGTGAAATTCGCCTAATCAGGGTAAACATCCAATAGGCTCTAAAAAAAAAACCCGTGATGGTGTGATGACCAAATTTGGGGAGCCATGAGGGGCACAAGAGAGAATCATTTTGTCAGAGTTTCATTGAAATACACAAAGAAACCTAGTACCCAGAAGCAAAGAAACATGGAATTATTTCCAGTTGACTAAATCACTTTTCTGTGAGTTTGAAACTCTTTTGCTACCTAGTGATTCAGCTTTGAGATACTTGAATCAGGACAGAAGCAGAGTGTGCTCTTGTGAACTAAAATGTTGTTCTGCATTTTTAAAGTTCTAGCATTAACCATTTAAGAATTAAACTCACAGGGGTTTTCAGGCATTTTCGCCTAATCAGGGTAAACATCCAATAGCCTGTAAACAAAACACCCTTGATGGTGGGATGACCAAACTTGGGGAGTCTTGAGGGGCACATGAGAGAATCATTTTTTCAGAGTTTTATTGAAATACACAAAGAAACCTAGTGCCCAGAAGCTAAGAAACATGGAATTATTTCCAGTTCTCTAAAACGCTTTTCTGTGAATTTGAACCTCTTTTCCTACCTAGTGATTCAGCTTTGAGATACTTGAACCAGGACAGAAGCACAGTGTGCTCTTGTGATCTGAAGTGCTTTTCTGCATTTTCAAAGTTCTAGCATTAACCATTGAGGAATTAAACTACAGGCGTTTTCAGTGAAATTCGCCTAATCAGGGTAAATATCCAATAGGCTCTAAACAAAAAACACGTGATGGTGGATTGACCAAATTTGGGGAGCCATGAGGGGCACAAGAGAGAATCATTTTGTCAGAGGTTCATTGAAATACACAAAGAAACTTAGTACCCAGAAGCAAAGAAACATGGAATTATTTCCAGTTGACTAAATCACTTTTCTGTGAGATTGAAACTCTTTTGCTACGTAGTGATTCAGCTTTGAGATACTTGAACCAGGAAAGAAGCACAGTGTGCTCTGGTGATCTGAAGTGCTTTTCTGCATTTTCAAAGTTCTAGCATTACCTTTGAGGAATTAAACTACAGGCGTTTTCAGTGAAATTCGCCTAATCAGGGTAAACATCCAATAGGCTCTAAACAAAAAACCCGATATGGTGGGATGACCAAATTTGGGGAGCCATGAGGGGCCCAAGAGAGAATCATTTTGTCAGAGTTTTATTGAAATACACAAAGAAATTTAGTACCCGGATGCTAAGAAACAAGGAATTATTTCCAGTTGGCTAAATCGCTTTTCTGTGAGTATGAAACTCTTTTGCTACCTAGTGATTCAGCTTTTAGATACTTGAACCAGGACAGAATCACAGTGTGCTCTTGTAATCTGACGTGGTTTTCTGCATTTTCAAAGTTCTAGCATTAACCATTGAGGAATTAAACTACAGGCGTTTTGAGTGAAATTCGCCTAATCAGGGTAAACATCCAATAGGCTCTAAACAAAAAAAACCCATGATGGTGGATTGACCAAATTTGGGGAGCCATGAGGGGCACAAGAGAGAATCATTTTGTCAGAGTTTCATTGAAATACACAAAGAAACCTAGTTCCCACAAGCTAAGAAACATGGAATTATTTCCAGTTGGCTAAAACGCTTTTCTATGAGTTTGAAACTCTTTTGGTACCTAGTGATTCAGCTTTGAGATACTTGAACCAGGACAGAAGCACAGTGTGCTCTTGTGAAGTAAAGTGTTGTTCTGCATTTTTAAAGTTCTAGCATTAACCATTTAAGAAATAAACTCACAGGGGTTTTCAGGCATTTTCGCCTAATCAGGGTAAACATCCAATAGCCTATAAACAAAAGACCCTTGATGGTGGGATGACCAAACTTGGGGAGTCTTGAGGGGCACATGAGAGAATCATTTTTTCAGAGTTTTATTGAAATACACAAAGAAACCTAGTGCCCAGAAGCTAAGAAACATGGAATTATTTCCAGTTCTCTAAAACGCTTTTCTGTGAATTTGAAACTCTTTTCCTACCTAGTAATTCAGCTTTGAGATACTTGAACCAGGACAGAAGCACAGTGTGCTCTTGTGATCTGAAGTGCTTTTCTGCATTTTCAAAGTTCTAGCATTAACCATTGAGGAATTAAACTACAGGCGTTTTCAGTGAAATTCGCCTAATCAGGGTAAACATCCAATAGGCTCTAAACAAAAAACCCGATATGGTGGGATGACCAAATTTGGGGAGCCATGAGGGGCACAAGAGAGAATCATTTTGTCAGAGTTTCATTGAAATACACAAAGAAACCTAGTTCCCACAAGCTAAGAAACATGGAATTATTTCCAGTTGCCTAAATCGCTTTTCTGTGAATTTGAAACTCTTTTGCTACCTAGTGATTCAGCTTTGAGATACTTGAACCAGGACAGAGTCACAGTGTGCTCTTGTGATCTGAAGTGGTTTTTTTCTGCATTTTCAAAGTTCTAGCATTAACCATTGAGGAATTAAACTACAGGCGTTTTGAGTGAAATTCGCCTAATCAGGGTAAACATTCAATAGGCTCTAAAAAAAAAACCCGTGATGGTGGATTGAGCAAATTTGGGAGCCATGAGGGGCACAAGAGAGAATCATTTTGTCAGAGTTTTATTGAAATACACAAAGAAACCTAGTTCCCACAAGCTAAGAAACATGGAATTATTTCCAGTTGGCTAAAACGCTTTTCTGTGAGTTTGAAACTCTTTTGCTACCTAGTGATTCAGCTTTGAGATACTTGAACCAGGACAGAAGCAGAGTGTGCTCTTGTAAACTAAAGTGTTGTTCTGCATTTTTAAAGTTCTAGCATTAACCATTTAAGAATTAAACTCACAGGGGTTTTCAGGCATTTTCGCCTAATCAGGGTAAACATCCAATAGCCTATAAACAAAACACCCTTGATGGTGGGATGACCAAACTTGGGGAGTCTTGAGGGGCACATGAGAGAATCATTTTTTCAGAGTTTTATTGAAATACACAAAGAAACCTAGTGCCCAGAAGCTAAGAAACATGGAATTATTTCCAGTTCTCTAAAACGCTTTTCTGTGAATTTGAACCTCTTTTCCTACCTAGTGATTCAGCTTTGAGATACTTGAACCAGGACAGAAGCACAGTGTGCTCTTGTGATCTGAAGTGCTTTTCTGCATTTTCAAAGTTCTAGCATTAACCATTGAGGAATTAAACTACAGGCGTTTTCAGTGAAATTCGCCTAATCAGGGTAAATATCCAATAGGCTCTAAACAAAAAACACGTGATGGTGGATTGACCAAATTTGGGGAGCCATGAGGGGCACAAGAGAGAATCATTTTGTCAGAGGTTCATTGAAATACACAAAGAAACTTAGTACCCAGAAGCAAAGAAACATGGAATTATTTCCAGTTGACTAAATCACTTTTCTGTGAGATTGAAACTCTTTTGCTACGTAGTGATTCAGCTTTGAGATACTTGAACCAGGAAAGAAGCACAGTGTGCTCTGGTGATCTGAAGTGCTTTTCTGCATTTTCAAAGTTCTAGCATTACCTTTGAGGAATTAAACTACAGGCGTTTTCAGTGAAATTCGCCTAATCAGGGTAAACATCCAATAGGCTCTAAACAAAAAACCCGATATGGTGGGATGACCAAATTTGGGGAGCCATGAGGGGCCAAGAGAGAATCATTTTGTCAGAGTTTTATTGAAATACACAAAGAATTTAGTACCCAGAAGCGAAGAAACAAGGAATTATTTCCAGTTGGCTAAATCGCTTTTCTGTGAGTATGAAACTCTTTTGCTACCTAGTGATTCAGCTTTTAGATACTTGAACCAGGACAGAATCACAGTGTGCTCTTGTAATCTGACGTGTTTTCTGCATTTTCAAAGTTCTAGCATTAACCATTGAGGAATTAAACTACAGGCGTTTTGAGTGAAATTCGCCTAATCAGGGTAAACATCCAATAGGCTCTAAACAAAAAAAACCCATGATGGTGGATTGACCAAATTTGGGGAGCCATGAGGGGCACAAGAGAGAATCATTTTGTCAGAGGTTCATTGAAATACACAAAGAAACCTAGTTCCCACAAGCTAAGAAACATGGAATTATTTCCAGTTGGCTAAAACGCTTTTCTATGAGTTTGAAACTCTTTTGGTACCTAGTGATTCAGCTTTGAGATACTTGAACCAGGACAGAAGCACAGTGTGCTCTTGTGATCTAAAGTGTTGTTCTGCATTTTCAAAGTTCTAGCATTAACCATTTAAGAATTAAACTCACAGGGGTTTTCAGGCATTTTCGCCTAATCAGGGTAAACATCCAATAGGCTCTAAACAAAAAAACCCTTGATGGTGGGATGACCAAACTTGGGGAGCCTTGAGGGGCACATGAGAGAATCATTTTTTCAGAGTTTTATTGAAATACACAAAGAAACCTAGTGCCCAGAAGCTAAGAAACATGGAATTATTTCCAGTTCTCTAAATCGCTTTTCTGTGAATTTGAAACTCTTTTGCTACCTAGTGATTCAGCTTTGAGATACTTGAACCAGGACAGAAGCACAGTGTGCTCTTGTGATCTGAAGTGCTTTTCTGCATTTTCAAAGTTCTAGCATTAACCATTGAGGAATTAAACTACAGGCGTTTTCAGTGAAATTCGCCTAATCAGGGTAAACATCCAATAGGCTCTAAACAAAAAAACCCGATGATGGTGGGATGACCAAATTTGGGGAGCCATGAGGGGCACAAGAGAGAATCATTTTGTCAGAGTTTCATTGAAATACACAAAGAAACCTAGTCCCAGAAGCTAAGAAAACATGGAATTATTTCCAGTTGGCTAAAACGCTTTTCTGTGAGTTTGAAACTCTTTTTTTACCTAGTGATTCAGCTTTGAGATACTTGAACCAGGAAAGAAGCACAGTGTGCTCTTGTGATCTGAAGTGCTTTTCTGCATTTTCAAAGTTCTAGCATTAACCATTGAGGAATTAAACTAACAGGCGTTTTCAGTGAAATTCGCCTAATCAGGGTAAACATCCAATAGGCTCTAAAAAAAAAAAACCCGTGATGGTGTGATGACCAAATTTGGGGAGCCATGAGGGGCACAAGAGAGAATCATTTTGTCAGAGTTTCATTGAAATACACAAAGAAACCTAGTACCCAGAAGCAAAGAAACATGGAATTATTTCCAGTTGACTAAAACACTTTTCTGTGAGTTTGAAACTCTTTTGCTACCTAGTGATTCAGCTTTGAGATACTTGAATCAGGACAGAAGCACAGTGTGCTCTTGTGAACTAAAATGTTGTTCTGCATTTTTAAAGTTCTAGCATTAACCATTTAAGAATTAAACTCACAGGGGTTTTCAGGCATTTTCGCCTAATCAGGGTAAACATCCAATAGCCTGTAAACAAAACACCCTTGATGGTGGGATGACCAAACTTGGGGAGTCTTGAGGGGCACATGAGAGAATCATTTTTTCAGAGTTTTATTGAAATACACAAAGAAACCTAGTGCCCAGAAGCTAAGAAACATGGAATTATTTCCAGTTCTCTAAAACGCTTTTCTGTGAATTTGAACCTCTTTTCCTACCTAGTGATTCAGCTTTGAGATACTTGAACCAGGACAGAAGCACAGTGTGCTCTTGTGATCTGAAGTGCTTTTCTGCATTTTCAAAGTTCTAGCATTAACCATTGAGGAATTAAACTACAGGCGTTTTCAGTGAAATTCGCCTAATCAGGGTAAATATCCAATAGGCTCTAAACAAAAAACACGTGATGGTGGATTGACCAAATTTGGGGAGCCATGAGGGGCACAAGAGAGAATCATTTTGTCAGAGGTTCATTGAAATACACAAAGAAACTTAGTACCCAGAAGCAAAGAAACATGGAATTATTTCCAGTTGACTAAATCACTTTTCTGTGAGATTGAAACTCTTTTGCTACGTAGTGATTCAGCTTTGAGATACTTGAACCAGGAAAGAAGCACAGTGTGCTCTGGTGATCTGAAGTGCTTTTCTGCATTTTCAAAGTTCTAGCATTACCTTTGAGGAATTAAACTACAGGCGTTTTCAGTGAAATTCGCCTAATCAGGGTAAACATCCAATAGGCTCTAAACAAAAAACCCGATATGGTGGGATGACCAAATTTGGGGAGCCATGAGGGGCCCAAGAGAGAATCATTTTGTCAGAGTTTTATTGAAATACACAAAGAAATTTAGTACCCGGATGCGAAGAAACAAGGAATTATTTCCAGTTGGCTAAATCGCTTTTCTGTGAGTATGAAACTCTTTTGCTACCTAGTGATTCAGCTTTTAGATACTTGAACCAGGACAGAATCACAGTGTGCTCTTGTAATCTGACGTGGTTTTCTGCATTTTCAAAGTTCTAGCATTAACCATTGAGGAATTAAACTACAGGCGTTTTGAGTGAAATTCGCCTAATCAGGGTAAACATCCAATAGGCTCTAAACAAAAAAAAAACCCATGATGGTGGATTGACCAAATTTGGGGAGCCATGAGGGGCACAAGAGAGAATCATTTTGTCAGAGTTTCATTGAAATACACAAAGAAACCTAGTTCCCACAAGCTAAGAAACATGGAATTATTTCCAGTTGGCTAAAACGCTTTTCTATGAGTTTGAAACTCTTTTGGTACCTAGTGATTCAGCTTTGAGATACTTGAACCAGGACAGAAGCACAGTGTGCTCTTGTGAAGTAAAGTGTTGTTCTGCATTTTTAAAGTTCTAGCATTAACCATTTAAGAAATAAACTCACAGGGGTTTTCAGGCATTTTCGCCTAATCAGGGTAAACATCCAATAGCCTATAAACAAAAAACACCCTTGATGGTGGGATGACCAAACTTGGGGAGTCTTGAGGGGCACATGAGAGAATCATTTTTTCAGAGTTTTATTGAAATACACAAAGAAACCTAGTGCCCAGAAGCTAAGAAACATGGAATTATTTCCAGTTCTCTAAAACGCTTTTCTGTGAATTTGAAACTCTTTTCCTACCTAGTAATTCAGCTTTGAGATACTTGAACCAGGACAGAAGCACAGTGTGCTCTTGTGATCTGAAGTGCTTTTCTGCATTTTCAAAGTTCTAGCATTAACCATTGAGGAATTAAACTACAGGCGTTTTCAGTGAAATTCGCCTAATCAGGGTAAACATCCAATAGGCTCTAAACAAAAAAACCGTGATGGTGGGATGACCAAATTTGGGGAGCCATGAGGGGCACAAGAGAGAATCATTTTGTCAGAGTTTCATTGAAATACACAAAGAAACCTAGTACCCAGAAGCTAAGAAACATGGAATTATTTCCAGTTGACTAAATCGCTTTTCTGTGAATTGAAACTCTTTTGCTACCTAGTGATTCAGCTTTGAGATACTTGAACCAGGAAAGAAGCACAGTGTGCTCTTGTGATCTGAAGTGCTTTTCTGCATTTTCAAAGTTCTAGCATTAACCATTGAGGAATTACACTAACAGGCGTTTTCAGTGAAATTCGCCTAATCAGGGTAAACATCCAATAGGCTCTAAAAAAAAAACCCGTGATGGTGTGATGACCAAATTTGGGGAGCCATGAGGGGCACAAGAGAGAATCATTTTGTCAGAGTTTCATTGAAATACACAAAGAAACCTAGTACCCACAAGCAAAGAAACATGGAATTATTTCCAGTTGACTAAATCACTTTTCTGTGAGTTTGAAACTCTTTTGCTACCTAGTGATTCAGCTTTGAGATACTTGAATCAGGACAGAAGCAGAGTGTGCTCTTGTGAACTAAAATGTTGTTCTGCATTTTTAAAGTTCTAGCATTAACCATTTAAGAATTAAACTCACAGGGGTTTTGAGGCATTTTCGCCTAATCAGGGTAAACATCCAATAGCCTGTAAACAAAACACCCTTGATGGTGGGATGACCAAACTTGGGGAGTCTTGAGGGGCACATGAGAGAATCATTTTTTCAGAGTTTTATTGAAATACACAAAGAAACCTAGTGCCCAGAAGCTAAGAAACATGGAATTATTTCCAGTTCTCTAAAACGCTTTTCTGTGAATTTGAACCTCTTTTCCTACCTAGTGATTCAGCTTTGAGATACTTGAACCAGGACAGAAACACAGTGTGCTTTTGTGATCTGAAGTGCTTTTCTGCATTTTCAAAGTTCTAGCATTAACCATTGAGGAATTAAACTACAGGCGTTTTCAGTGAAATTCGCCTAATCAGGGTAAATATCCAATAGGCTCTAAACAAAAAACACGTGATGGTGGATTGACCAAATTTGGGGAGCCATGTGGGGCACAAGAGAGAATCATTTTGTCAGAGGTTCATTGAAATACACAAAGAAACTTAGTACCCAGAAGCAAAGAAACATGGAATTATTTCCAGTTGACTAAATCACTTTTCTGTGAGATTGAAACTCTTTTGCTACGTAGTGATTCAGCTTTGAGATACTTGAACCAGGAAAGAAGCACAGTGTGCTCTGGTGATCTGAAGTGCTTTTCTGCATTTTCAAAGTTCTAGCATTACCTTTGAGGAATTAAACTACAGGCGTTTTCAGTGAAATTCGCCTAATCAGGGTAAACATCCAATAGGCTCTAAACAAAAAACCCGATATGGTGGGATGACCAAATTTGGGGAGCCATGAGGGGCCCAAGAGAGAATCATTTTGTCAGAGTTTTATTGAAATACACAAAGAAATTTAGTACCCGGATGCTAAGAAACAAGGAATTATTTCCAGTTGGCTAAATCGCTTTTCTGTGAGTATGAAACTCTTTTGCTACCTAGTGATTCAGCTTTTAGATACTTGAACCAGGACAGAATCACAGTGTGCTCTTGTAATCTGACGTGGTTTTCTGCATTTTCAAAGTTCTAGCATTAACCATTGAGGAATTAAACTACAGGCGTTTTGAGTGAAATTCGCCTAATCAGGGTAAACATCCAATAGGCTCTAAACAAAAAAAACCCGTGATGGTGGATTGACCAAATTTGGGGAGCCATGAGGGGCACAAGAGAGAATCATTTTGTCAGAGTTTCATTGAAATACACAAAGAAACCTAGTTCCCACAAGCTAAGAAACATGGAATTATTTCCAGTTGGCTAAAACGCTTTTCTATGAGTTTGAAACTCTTTTGGTACCTAGTGATTCAGCTTTGAGATACTTGAACCAGGACAGAAGCACAGTGTGCTCTTGTGAAGTAAAGTGTTGTTCTGCATTTTTAAAGTTCTAGCATTAACCATTTAAGAAATAAACTCACAGGGGTTTTCAGGCATTTTCGCCTAATCAGGGTAAACATCCAATAGCCTATAAACAAAACACCCTTGATGGTGGGATGACCAAACTTGGGGAGTCTTGAGGGGCACATGAGAGAATCATTTTTTCAGAGTTTTATTGAAATACACAAAGAAACCTAGTGCCCAGAAGCTAAGAAACATGGAATTATTTCCAGTTTCTCTAAAACGCTTTTCTGTGAATTTGAAACTCTTTTCCTACCTAGTAATTCAGCTTTGAGATACTTGAACCAGGACAGAAGCACAGTGTGCTCTTGTGATCTGAAGTGCTTTTCTGCATTTTCAAAGTTCTAGCATTAACCATTGAGGAATTAAACTACAGGCGTTTTCAGTGAAATTCGCCTAATCAGGGTAAATATCCAATAGGCTCTAAACAAAAAACACGTGATGGTGGATTGACCAAATTTGGGGAGCCATGAGGGGCACAAGAGAGAATCATTTTGTCAGAGTTCATTGAAATACACAAAGAAACTTAGTACCCAGAAGCAAAGAAACATGGAATTATTTCCAGTTGACTAAATCACTTTTCTGTGAGATTGAAACTCTTTTGTTACCTAGTGATTCAGCTTTGAGATACTTGAACCAGGAAAGAAGCACAGTGTGCTCTTGTGATCTGAAGTGCTTTTCTGCATTTTCAAAGTTCTAGCATTAACCATTGAGGAATTAACTAACAGGCGTTTTCAGTGAAATTCGCCTAATCAGGGTAAACATCCAATAGGCTCTAACAAAAAAAACCCGTGATGGTGTGATGACCAAATTTGGGGAGCCATGAGGGGCACAAGAGAGAATCATTTTGTCAGAGTTTCATTGAAATACACAAAGAAACCTAGTTCCCAGAAGCAAAGAAACATGGAATTATTTCCAGTTGACTAAATCACTTTTCTGTGAGTTTGAAACTCTTTTGCTACCTAGTGATTCAGCTTTGAGATACTTGAACCAGGACAGAAGCAGAGTGTGCTCTTGTGAACTAAAGTGTTGTTCTGCATTTTTAAAGTTCTAGCATTAACCATTTAAGAATTAAACTCACAGGGGTTTTGAGGCATTTTCGCCTAATCAGGGTAAACATCCAATAGCCTGTAAACAAAACACCCTTGATGGTGGGATGACCAAACTTGGGGAGTCTTGAGGGGCACATGAGAGAATCATTTTTTCAGAGTTTTATTGAAATACACAAAGAAACCTAGTGCCCAGAAGCTAAGAAACATGGAATTATTTCCAGTTCTCTAAAACGCTTTTCTGTGAATTTGAACCTCTTTTCCTACCTAGTGATTCAGCTTTGAGATACTTGAACCAGGACAGAAGCACAGTGTGCTCTTGTGATCTGAAGTGCTTTTCTGCATTTTCAAAGTTCTAGCATTAACCATTGAGGAATTAAACTACAGGCGTTTTCAGTGAAATTCGCCTAATCAGGGTAAATATCCAATAGGCTCTAAACAAAAAACACGTGATGGTGGATTGACCAAATTTGGGGAGCCATGAGGGGCACAAGAGAGAATCATTTTGTCAGAGGTTCATTGAAATACACAAAGAAACTTAGTACCCAGAAGCAAAGAAACATGGAATTATTTCCAGTTGACTAAATCACTTTTCTGTGAGATTGAAACTCTTTTGCTACGTAGTGATTCAGCTTTGAGATACTTGAACCAGGAAAGAAGCACAGTGTGCTCTTGTGATCTGAAGTGCTTTTCTGCATTTTCAAAGTTCTAGCATTAACCATTGAGGAATTAACTAACAGGCGTTTTCAGTGAAATTCGCCTAATCAGGGTAAACATCCAATAGGCTCTAAACAAAAAACCCGTGATGGTGTGATGACCAAATTTGGGGAGCATGAGGGGCACAAGAGAGAATCATTTTGTCAGAGTTTCATTGAAATACACAAAGAAACCTAGTACCCAGAAGCAAAGAAACATGGAATTATTTCCAGTTGACTAAATCACTTTTCTGTGAGTTTGAAACTCTTTTGCTACCTAGTGATTCAGCTTTGAGATACTTGAATCAGGACAGAAGCACAGTGTGCTCTTGTGAACTAAAATGTTGTTCTGCATTTTTAAAGTTCTAGCATTAACCATTTAAGAATTAAACTCACAGGGGTTTTGAGGCATTTTCGCCTAATCAGGGTAAACATCCAATAGCCTGTAAACAAAACACCCTTGATGGTGGGATGACCAAACTTGGGGAGTCTTGAGGGGCACATGAGAGAATCATTTTTTCAGAGTTTTATTGAAATACACAAAGAAACCTAGTGCCCAGAAGCTAAGAAACATGGAATTATTTCCAGTTCTCTAAAACGCTTTTCTGTGAATTTGAACCTCTTTTCCTACCTAGTGATTCAGCTTTGAGATACTTGAACCAGGACAGAAACACAGTGTGCTCTTGTGATCTGAAGTGCTTTTCTGCATTTTCAAAGTTCTAGCATTAACCATTGAGGAATTAAACTACAGGCGTTTTCAGTGAAATTCGCCTAATCAGGGTAAATATCCAATAGGCTCTAAACAAAAAACACGTGATGGTGGATTGACCAAATTTGGGGAGCCATGTGGGGCACAAGAGAGAATCATTTTGTCAGAGGTTCATTGAAATACACAAAGAAACTTAGTACCCAGAAGCTAAGAAACATGGAATTATTTCCAGTTGACTAAATCACTTTTCTGTGAGATTGAAACTCTTTTGCTACGTAGTGATTCAGCTTTGAGATACTTGAACCAGGAAAGAAGCACAGTGTGCTCTGGTGATCTGAAGTGCTTTTCTGCATTTTCAAAGTTCTAGCATTACCTTTGAGGAATTAAACTACAGGCGTTTTCAGTGAAATTCGCCTAATCAGGGTAAATATCCAATAGGCTCTAAACAAAAAACCCGATATGGTGGGATGACCAAATTTGGGGAGCCATGAGGGCCCAAGAGAGAATCATTTTGTCAGAGTTTTATTGAAATACACAAAGAAATTTAGTACCCGGATGCTAAGAAACAAGGAATTATTTCCAGTTGGCTAAATCGCTTTTCTGTGAGTATGAAACTCTTTTGCTACCTAGTGATTCAGCTTTTAGATACTTGAACCAGGACAGAATCACAGTGTGCTCTTGTAATCTGACGTTGTTTTCTGCATTTTCAAAGTTCTAGCATTAACCATTGAGGAATTAAACTACAGGCGTTTTGAGTGAAATTCGCCTAATCAGGGTAAACATCCAATAGGCTCTAAACAAAAAAAACCCGTGATGGTGGATTGACCAAATTTGGGGAGCCATGAGGGGCACAAGAGAGAATCATTTTGTCAGAGTTTCATTGAAATACACAAAGAAACCTAGTTCCCACAAGCTAAGAAACATGGAATTATTTCCAGTTGGCTAAAACGCTTTTCTATGAGTTTGAAACTCTTTTGGTACCTAGTGATTCAGCTTTGAGATACTTGAACCAGGACAGAAGCACAGTGTGCTCTTGTGAAGTAAAGTGTTGTTCTGCATTTTTAAAGTTCTAGCATTAACCATTTAAGAAATAAACTCACAGGGGTTTTCAGGCATTTTCGCCTAATCAGGGTAAACATCCAATAGCCTATAAACAAAACACCCTTGATGGTGGGATGACCAAACTTGGGGAGTCTTGAGGGGCACATGAGAGAATCATTTTTTCAGAGTTTTATTGAAATACACAAAGAAACCTAGTGCCCAGAAGCTAAGAAACATGGAATTATTTCCAGTTCTCTAAAACGCTTTTCTGTGAATTTGAAACTCTTTTCCTACCTAGTGATTCAGCTTTGAGATACTTGAACCAGGACAGAAGCACAGTGTGCTCTTGTGATCTGAAGTGCTTTTCTGCATTTTCAAAGTTCTAGCATTAACCATTGAGGAATTAAACTACAGGCGTTTTCAGTGAAATTCGCCTAATCAGGGTAAATATCCAATAGGCTCTAAACAAAAAACACGTGATGGTGGATTGACCAAATTTGGGGAGCCATGAGGGGCACAAGAGAGAATCATTTTGTCAGAGGTTCATTGAAATACACAAAGAAACTTAGTACCCAGAAGCAAAGAAACATGGAATTATTTCCAGTTGACTAAATCACTTTTCTGTGAGATTGAAACTCTTTTGCTACGTAGTGATTCAGCTTTGAGATACTTGAACCAGGAAAGAAGCACAGTGTGCTCTGGTGATCTGAAGTGCTTTTCTGCATTTTCAAAGTTCTAGCATTACCTTTGAGGAATTAAACTACAGGCGTTTTCAGTGAAATTCGCCTAATCAGGGTAAACATCCAATAGGCTCTAAACAAAAAACCCGATATGGTGGGATGACCAAATTTGGGGAGCCATGAGGGGCCCAAGAGAGAATCATTTTGTCAGAGTTTTATTGAAATACACAAAGAAATTTAGTACCCGGATGCTAAGAAACAAGGAATTATTTCCAGTTGGCTAAATCGCTTTTCTGTGAGTATGAAACTCTTTTGCTACCTAGTGATTCAGCTTTTAGATACTTGAACCAGGACAGAATCACAGTGTGCTCTTGTAATCTGACGTGGTTTTCTGCATTTTCAAAGTTCTAGCATTAACCATTGAGGAATTAATCTACAGGCGTTTTGAGTGAAATTCGCCTAATCAGGGTAAACATCCAATAGGCTCTAAACAAAAAAAACCCGTGATGGTGGATTGACCAAATTTGGGGAGCCATGAGGGGCACAAGAGAGAATCATTTTGTCAGAGTTTCATTGAAATACACAAAGAAACCTAGTTCCCACAAGCTAAGAAACATGGAATTATTTCCAGTTTGGCTAAAACGCTTTTCTATGAGTTTGAAACTCTTTTGGTACCTAGTGATTCAGCTTTGAGATACTTGAACCAGGACAGAAGCACAGTGTGCTCTTGTGAAGTAAAGTGTTGTTCTGCATTTTTAAAGTTCTAGCATTAACCATTTAAGAAATAAACTCACAGGGGTTTTCAGGCATTTTCGCCTAATCAGGGTAAACATCCAATAGCCTATAAACAAAACACCCTTGATGGTGGGATGACCAAACTTGGGGAGTCTTGAGGGGCACATGAGAGAATCATTTTTTCAGAGTTTTATTGAAATACACAAAGAAACCTAGTGCCAGAAGCTAAGAAACATGGAATTATTTCCAGTTCTCTAAAACGCTTTTCTGTGAATTTGAAACTCTTTTCCTACCTAGTAATTCAGCTTTGAGATACTTGAACCAGGACAGAAGCACAGTGTGCTCTTGTGATCTGAAGTGCTTTTCTGCATTTTCAAAGTTCTAGCATTAACCATTGAGGAATTAAACTACAGGCGTTTTCAGTGAAATTCGCCTAATCAGGGTAAATATCCAATAGGCTCTAAACAAAAAACACGTGATGGTGGGTTGACCAAATTTGGGGAGCCATGAGGGGCACAAGAGAGAATCATTTTGTCAGAGGTTCATTGAAATACACAAAGAAACTTAGTACCCAGAAGCAAAGAAACATGGAATTATTTCCAGTTGACTAAATCACTTTTCTGTGAGATTGAAACTCTTTTGTTACCTAGTGATTCAGCTTTGAGATACTTGAACCAGGAAAGAAGCACAGTGTGCTCTTGTGATCTGAAGTGCTTTTCTGCATTTTCAAAGTTCTAGCATTAACCATTGAGGAATTACACTAACAGGCGTTTTCAGTGAAATTCGCCTAATCAGGGTAAACATCCAATAGGCTCTAAAAAAAAAAAACCCGTGATGGTGTGATGACCAAATTTGGGGAGCAATGAGGGGCACAAGAGAGAATCATTTTGTCAGAGTTTCATTGAAATACACAAAGAAACCTAGGACCCAGAAGCAAAGAAACATGGAATTATTTCCAGTTGACTAAATCACTTTTCTGTGAGTTTGAAACTCTTTTGCTACCTAGTGATTCAGCTTTGAGATACTTGAATCAGGACAGAAGCAGAGTGTGCTCTTGTGAACTAAAATGTTGTTCTGCGTTTTTAAAGTTCTAGCATTAACCATTTAAGAATTAAACTCACAGGGGTTTTGAGGCATTTTCGCCTAATCAGGGTAAACATCCAATAGCCTGTAAACAAAACACCCTTGATGGTGGGATGACCAAACTTGGGGAGTCTTGAGGGGCACATGAGAGAATCATTTTTTCAGAGTTTTATTGAAATACACAAAGAAACCTAGTGCCCAGAAGCTAAGAAACATGGAATTATTTCCAGTTTCTCTAAAACGCTTTTCTGTGAATTTGAACCTCTTTTCCTACCTAGTGATTCAGCTTTGAGATACTTGAACCAGGACAGAAACACAGTGTGCTCTTGTGATCTGAAGTGCTTTTCTGCATTTTCAAAGTTCTAGCATTAACCATTGAGGAATTAAACTACAGGCGTTTTCAGTGAAATTCGCCTAATCAGGGTAAATATCCAATAGGCTCTAAACAAAAAACACGTGATGGTGGATTGACCAAATTTGGGGAGCCATGTGGGGCACAAGAGAGAATCATTTTGTCAGAGGTTCATTGAAATACACAAAGAAACTTAGTACCCAGAAGCAAAGAAACATGGAATTATTTCCAGTTGACTAAATCACTTTTCTGTGAGATTGAAACTCTTTTGCTACGTAGTGATTCAGCTTTGAGATACTTGAACCAGGAAAGAAGCACAGTGTGCTCTGGTGATCTGAAGTGCTTTTCTGCATTTTCAAAGTTCTAGCATTACCTTTGAGGAATTAAACTACAGGCGTTTTCAGTGAAATTCGCCTAATCAGGGTAAACATCCAATAGGCTCTAAACAAAAAACCCGATATGGTGGGATGACCAAATTTGGGGAGCCATGAGGGGCCCAAGAGAGAATCATTTTGTCAGAGTTTTATTGAAATACACAAAGAAATTTAGTACCCGGATGCTAAGAAACAAGGAATTATTTCCAGTTGGCTAAATCGCTTTTCTGTGAGTATGAAACTCTTTTGCTACCTAGTGATTCAGCTTTTAGATACTTGAACCAGGACAGAATCACAGTGTGCTCTTGTAATCTGACGTTGTTTTCTGCATTTTCAAAGTTCTAGCATTAACCATTGAGGAATTAAACTACAGGCGTTTTGAGTGAAATTCGCCTAATCAGGGTAAACATCCAATAGGCTCTAAAAAAAAAAAACCCGTGATGGTGGATTGACCAAATTTGGGGAGCCATGAGGGGCACAAGAGAGAATCATTTTGTCAGAGTTTCATTGAAATACACAAAGAAACCTAGTTCCCACAAGCTAAGAAACATGGAATTATTTCCAGTTGGCTAAAACGCTTTTCTATGAGTTTGAAACTCTTTTGGTACCTAGTGATTCAGCTTTGAGATACTTGAACCAGGACAGAAGCACAGTGTGCTCTTGTGAAGTAAAGTGTTGTTCTGCATTTTTAAAGTTCTAGCATTAACCATTTAAGAAATAAACTCACAGGGGTTTTCAGGCATTTTCGCCTAATCAGGGTAAACATCCAATAGCCTATAAACAAAACACCCTTGATGGTGGGATGACCAAACTTGGGGAGTCTTGAGGGGCACATGAGAGAATCATTTTTTTCAGAGTTTTATTGAAATACACAAAGAAACCTAGTGCCCAGAAGCTAAGAAACATGGAATTATTTCCAGTTCTCTAAAACGCGTTTCTGTGAATTTGAAACTCTTTTCCTACCTAGTAATTCAGCTTTGAGATACTTGAACCAGGACAGAAGCACAGTGTGCTCTTGTGATCTGAAGTGCTTTTCTGCATTTTCAAAGTTCTAGCATTAACCATTGAGGAATTAAACTACAGGCGTTTTCAGTGAAATTCGCCTAATCAGGGTAAATATCCAATAGGCTCTAAACAAAAAACACGTGATGGTGGGATTGACCAAATTTGGGGAGCCATGAGGGGCACAAGAGAGAATCATTTTGTCAGAGGTTCATTGAAATACACAAAGAAACTTAGTACCCAGAAGCAAAGAAACATGGAATTATTTCCAGTTGACTAAATCACTTTTCTGTGAGATTGAAACTCTTTTGTTACCTAGTGATTCAGCTTTGAGATACTTGAACCAGGAAAGAAGCACAGTGTGCTCTTGTGATCTGAAGTGCTTTTCTGCATTTTCAAAGTTCTAGCATTAACCATTGAGGAATTAACTACAGGCGTTTTGAGTGAAATTCGCCTAATCAGGGTAAACATCCAATAGGCTCTAAAAAAAAAAAAACCCGTGATGGTGGATTGACCAAATTTGGGGAGCCATGAGGGGCACAAGAGAGAATCATTTTGTCAGAGTTTCATTGAAATACACAAAGAAACCTAGTTCCCACAAGCTAAGAAACATGGAATTATTTCCAGTTGACTAAAACGCTTTTCTGTGAGTTTGAAACTCTTTTGCTACCTAGTGATTCAGCTTTGAGATACTTGAACCAGGACAGAAGCACAGTGTGCTCTTGTGAACTAAAGTGTTGTTCTGCATTTTTAAAGTTCTAGCATTAACCATTTAAGAATTAAACTCACAGGGGTTTTCAGGCATTTTCGCCTAATCAGGGTAAACATCCAATAGCCTATAAACAAAACACCCTTGATGGTGGGATGACCAAACTTGGGGAGTCTTGAGGGGCACATGAGAGAATCATTTTTTCAGAGTTTTATTGAAATACACAAAGAAACCTAGTGCCCAGAAGCTAAGAAACATGGAATTATTTCCAGTTCTCTAAAACGCTTTTCTGTGAATTTGAAACTCTTTTCCTACCTAGTGATTCAGCTTTGAGATACTTGAACCAGGACAGAAGCACAGTGTGCTCTTGTGATCTGAAGTGCTTTTCTGCATTTTCAAAGTTCTAGCATTAACCATTGAGGAATTAAACTACAGGCGTTTTCAGTGAAATTCGCCTAATCAGGGTAAATATCCAATAGGCTCTAAACAAAAAACACGTGATGGTGGGTTGACCAAATTTGGGGAGCCATGAGGGGCACAAGAGAGAATCATTTTGTCAGAGGTTCATTGAAATACACAAAGAAACTTAGTACCCAGAAGCAAAGAAACATGGAATTATTTCCAGTTGACTAAATCACTTTTCTGTGAGATTGAAACTCTTTTGTTACCTAGTGATTCAGCTTTGAGATACTTGAACCAGGAAAGAAGCACAGTGTGCTCTTGTGATCTGAAGTGCTTTTCTGCATTTTCAAAGTTCTAGCATTAACCATTGAGGAATTACACTAACAGGCGTTTTCAGTGAAATTCGCCTAATCAGGGTAAACATCCAATAGGCTCTAAACAAAAAACCCGTGATGGTGTGATGACCAAATTTGGGGAGCAATGAGGGGCACAAGAGAGAATCATTTTGTCAGAGTTTCATTGAAATACACAAAGAAACCTAGGACCCAGAAGCAAAGAAACATGGAATTATTTCCAGTTGACTAAATCACTTTTCTGTGAGTTTGAAACTCTTTTGCTACCTAGTGATTCAGCTTTGAGATACTTGAATCAGGACAGAAGCACAGTGTGCTCTTGTGAACTAAAATGTTGTTCTGCATTTTTAAAGTTCTAGCATTAACCATTTAAGAATTAAACTCACAGGGGTTTTGAGGCATTTTCGCCTAATCAGGGTAAACATCCAATAGCCTGTAAACAAAACACCCTTGATGGTGGGATGACCAAACTTGGGGAGTCTTGAGGGGCACATGAGAGAATCATTTTTTCAGAGTTTTATTGAAATACACAAAGAAACCTAGTGCCCAGAAGCTAAGAAACATGGAATTATTTCCAGTTCTCTAAAACGCTTTTCTGTGAATTTGAACCTCTTTTCCTACCTAGTGATTCAGCTTTGAGATACTTGAACCAGGACAGAAGCACAGTGTGCTCTTGTGATCTGAAGTGCTTTTCTGCATTTTCAAAGTTCTAGCATTAACCATTGAGGAATTAAACTACAGGCGTTTTCAGTGAAATTCGCCTAATCAGGGTAAATATCCAATAGCGCTCTAAACAAAAAACACGTGATGGTGGATTGACCAAATTTGGGGAGCCATGTGGGGCACAAGAGAGAATCATTTTGTCAGAGGTTCATTGAAATACACAAAGAAACTTAGTACCCAGAAGCAAAGAAACATGGAATTATTTCCAGTTGACTAAATCACTTTTCTGTGAGATTGAAAAACTCTTTTGCTACGTAGTGATTCAGCTTTGAGATACTTGAACCAGGAAAGAAGCACAGTGTGCTCTGGTGATCTGAAGTGCTTTTCTGCATTTTCAAAGTTCTAGCATTACCTTTGAGGAATTAAACTACAGGCGTTTTCAGTGAAATTCGCCTAATCAGGGTAAACATCCAATAGGCTCTAAACAAAAAACCCGATATGGTGGGATGACCAAATTTGGGGAGCCATGAGGGGCCAAGAGAGAATCATTTTGTCAGAGTTTTATTGAAATACACAAAGAAATTTAGTACCCGGATGCTAAGAAACAAGGAATTATTTCCAGTTGGCTAAATCGCTTTTCTGTGAGTATGAAACTCTTTTGCTACCTAGTGATTCAGCTTTTAGATACTTGAACCAGGACAGAATCACAGTGTGCTCTTGTAATCTGACGTTGTTTTCTGCATTTTCAAAGTTCTAGCATTAACCATTGAGGAATTAAACTACAGGCGTTTTGAGTGAAATTCGCCTAATCAGGGTAAACATCCAATAGGCTCTAAACAAAAAAAACCCGTGATGGTGGATTGACCAAATTTGGGGAGCCATGAGGGGCACAAGAGAGAATCATTTTGTCAGAGTTTCATTGAAATACACAAAGAAACCTAGTTCCCACAAGCTAAGAAACATGGAATTATTTCCAGTTGGCTAAAACGCTTTTCTATGAGTTTGAAACTCTTTTGGTACCTAGTGATTCAGCTTTGAGATACTTGAACCAGGACAGAAGCACAGTGTGCTCTTGTGAAGTAAAGTGTTGTTCTGCATTTTTAAAGTTCTAGCATTAACCATTTAAGAAATAAACTCACAGGGGTTTTCAGGCATTTTCGCCTAATCAGGGTAAACATCCAATAGCCTATAAACAAAACACCCTTGATGGTGGGATGACCAAACTTGGGGAGTCTTGAGGGGCACATGAGAGAATCATTTTTTCAGAGTTTTATTGAAATACACAAAGAAACCTAGTGCCCAGAAGCTAAGAAACATGGAATTATTTCCAGTTCTCTAAAACGCTTTTCTGTGAATTTGAAACTCTTTTCCTACCTAGTAATTCAGCTTTGAGATACTTGAACCAGGACAGAAGCACAGTGTGCTCTTGTGATCTGAAGTGCTTTTCTGCATTTTCAAAGTTCTAGCATTAACCATTGAGGAATTAAACTACAGGCGTTTTCAGTGAAATTCGCCTAATCAGGGTAAATATCCAATAGGCTCTAAACAAAAAACACGTGATGGTGGATTGACCAAATTTGGGGAGCCATGAGGGGCACAAGAGAGAATCATTTTGTCAGAGGTTCATTGAAATACACAATGAAACTTAGTACCCAGAAGCAAAGAAACATGGAATTATTTCCAGTTGACTAAATCACTTTTCTGTGAGATTGAAACTCTTTTGTTACCTAGTGATTCAGCTTTGAGATACTTGAACCAGGAAAGAAGCACAGTGTGCTCTTGTGATCTGAAGTGCTTTTCTGCATTTTCAAAGTTCTAGCATTAACCATTGAGGAATTACACTAACAGGCGTTTTCAGTGAAATTCGCCTAATCAGGGTAAACATCCAATAGGCTCTAAACAAAAAAAACCCGTGATGGTGTGATGACCAAATTTGGGGAGCAATGAGGGGCACAAGAGAGAATCATTTTGTCAGAGTTTCATTGAAATACACAAAGAAACCTAGTACCCAGAAGCAAAGAAACATGGAATTATTTCCAGTTGACAAAATCACTTTTCTGTGAGTTTGAAACTCTTTTGCTACCTCGTGATTCAGCTTTGAGATACTTGAATCAGGACAGAAGCAGAGTGTGCTCTTGTGAACTAAAATGTTGTTCTGCATTTTTAAGTTCTAGCATTAACCATTTAAGAATTAAACTCACAGGGGTTTTGAGGCATTTTCGCCTAATCAGGGTAAACATCCAATAGCCTGTAAACAAAACACCCTTGATGGTGGGATGACCAAACTTGGGGAGTCTTGAGGGGCACATGAGAGAATCATTTTTTCAGAGTTTTATTGAAATACACAAAGAAACCTAGTGCCCAGAAGCTAAGAAACATGGAATTATTTCCAGTTCTCTAAAACGCTTTTCTGTGAATTTGAACCTCTTTTCCTACCTAGTGATTCAGCTTTGAGATACTTGAACCAGGACAGAAACACAGTGTGCTCTTGTGATCTGAAGTCCTTTTCTGCATTTTCAAAGTTCTAGCATTAACCATTGAGGAATTAAACTACAGGCGTTTTCAGTGAAATTCGCCTAATCAGGGTAAATATCCAATAGGCTCTAAACAAAAAAAACACGTGATGGTGGATTGACCAAATTTGGGGAGCCATGAGGGGCACAAGAGAGAATCATTTTGTCAGAGGTTCATTGAAATACACAAAGAAACTTAGTACCCAGAAGCAAAGAAACATGGAATTATTTCCAGTTGACTAAATCACTTTTCTGTGAGATTGAAACTCTTTTGCTACGTAGTGATTCAGCTTTGAGATACTTGAACCAAAAAGAAGCACAGTGTGCTCTGGTGATCTGAAGTGCTTTTCTGCATTTTCAAAGTTCTAGCATTAACCATTGAGGAATTACACTAACAGGCGTTTTCAGTGAAATTCGCCTAATCAGGGTAAACATCCAATAGGCTCTAAACAAAAAACCCGTGATGGTGTGATGACCAAATTTGGGGAGCAATGAGGGGCACAAGAGAGAATCATTTTGTCAGAGTTTCATTGAAATACACAAAGAAACCTAGGACCCAGAAGCAAAGAAACATGGAATTATTTCCAGTTGACTAAATCACTTTTCTGTGAGTTTGAAACTCTTTTGCTACCTAGTGATTCAGCTTTGAGATACTTGAATCAGGACAGAAGCAGAGTGTGCTCTTGTGAACTAAAATGTTGTTCTGCGTTTTTAAAGTTCTAGCATTAACCATTTAAGAATTAAACTCACAGGGGTTTTGAGGCATTTTCGCCTAATCAGGGTAAACATCCAATAGCCTGTAAACAAAACACCCTTGATGGTGGGATGACCAAACTTGGGGAGTCTTGAGGGGCACATGAGAGAATCATTTTTTCAGAGTTTTATTGAAATACACAAAGAAACCTAGTGCCCAGAAGCTAAGAAACATGGAATTATTTCCAGTTCTCTAAAACGCTTTTCTGTGAATTTGAACCTCTTTTCCTACCTAGTGATTCAGCTTTGAGATACTTGAACCAGGACAGAAACACAGTGTGCTCTTGTGATCTGAAGTGCTTTTCTGCATTTTCAAAGTTCTAGCATTAACCATTGAGGAATTAAACTACAGGCGTTTTCAGTGAAATTCGCCTAATCAGGGTAAATATCCAATAGGCTCTAAACAAAAAACACGTGATGGTGGATTGACCAAATTTGGGGAGCCATGTGGGGCACAAGAGAGAATCATTTTGTCAGAGGTTCATTGAAATACACAAAGAAACTTAGTACCCAGAAGCAAAGAAACATGGAATTATTTCCAGTTGACTAAATCACTTTTCTGTGAGATTGAAACTCTTTTGCTACGTAGTGATTCAGCTTTGAGATACTTGAACCAGGAAAGAAGCACAGTGTGCTCTGGTGATCTGAAGTGCTTTTCTGCATTTTCAAAGTTCTAGCATTACCTTTGAGGAATTAAACTACAGGCGTTTTCAGTGAAATTCGCCTAATCAGGGTAAATATCCAATAGGCTCTAAACAAAAAACCCGATATGGTGGGATGACCAAATTTGGGGAGCCATGAGGGGCCGAAGAGAGAATCATTTTGTCAGAGTTTTATTGAAATACACAAAGAAATTTAGTACCCGGATGCTAAGAAACAAGGAATTATTTCCAGTTGGCTAAATCGCTTTTCTGTGAGTATGAAACTCTTTTGCTACCTAGTGATTCAGCTTTTAGATACTTGAACCAGGACAGAATCTCAGTGTGCTCTTGTAATCTGACGTTGTTTTCTGCATTTTCAAAGTTCTAGCATTAACCATTGAGGAATTAAACTACAGGCGTTTTGAGTGAAATTCGCCTAATCAGGGTAAACATCCAATAGGCTCTAAACAAAAAAAACCCGTGATGGTGGATTGACCAAATTTGGGGAGCCATGAGGGGCACAAGAGAGAATCATTTTGTCAGAGTTTCATTGAAATACACAAAGAAACCTAGTTCCCACAAGCTAAGAAACATGGAATTATTTCCAGTTGGCTAAAACGCTTTTCTATGAGTTTGAAACTCTTTTGGTACCTAGTGATTCAGCTTTGAGATACTTGAACCAGGACAGAAGCACAGTGTGCTCTTGTGAAGTAAAGTGTTGTTCTGCATTTTTAAAGTTCTAGCATTAACCATTTAAGAAATAAACTCACAGGGGTTTTCAGGCATTTTCGCCTAATCAGGGTAAACATCCAATAGCCTATAAACAAAACACCCTTGATGGTGGGATGACCAAACTTGGGGAGTCTTGAGGGGCACATGAGAGAATCATTTTTTCAGAGTTTTATTGAAATACACAAAGAAACCTAGTGCCCAGAAGCTAAGAAACATGGAATTATTTCCAGTTCTCTAAAACGCTTTTCTGTGAATTTGAAACTCTTTTCCTACCTAGTAATTCAGCTTTGAGATACTTGAACCAGGACAGAAGCACAGTGTGCTCTTGTGATCTGAAGTGCTTTTCTGCATTTTCAAAGTTCTAGCATTAACCATTGAGGAATTAAACTACAGGCGTTTTCAGTGAAATTCGCCTAATCAGGGTAAATATCCAATAGGCTCTAAACAAAAAACACGTGATGGTGGATTGACCAAATTTGGGGAGCCATGAGGGGCACAAGAGAGAATCATTTTGTCAGAGGTTCATTGAAATACACAATGAAACTTAGTACCCAGAAGCAAAGAAACATGGAATTATTTCCAGTTGACTAAATCACTTTTCTGTGAGATTGAAACTCTTTTGTTACCTAGTGATTCAGCTTTGAGATACTTGAACCAGGAAAGAAGCACAGTGTGCTCTTGTGATCTGAAGTGCTTTTCTGCATTTTCAAAGTTCTAGCATTAACCATTGAGGAATTACACTAACAGGCGTTTTCAGTGAAATTCGCCTAATCAGGGTAAACATCCAATAGGCTCTAAACAAAAAACCCGTGATGGTGTGATGACCAAATTTGGGGAGCAATGAGGGGCACAAGAGAGAATCATTTTGTCAGAGTTTCATTGAAATACACAAAGAAACCTAGTACCCAGAAGCAAAGAAACATGGAATTATTTCCAGTTGACAAAATCACTTTTCTGTGAGTTTGAAACTCTTTTGCTACCTCGTGATTCAGCTTTGAGATACTTGAATCAGGACAGAAGCAGAGTGTGCTCTTGTGAACTAAAATGTTGTTCTGCATTTTTAAGTTCTAGCATTAACCATTTAAGAATTAAACTCACAGGGGTTTTGAGGCATTTTCGCCTAATCAGGGTAAACATCCAATAGCCTGTAAACAAAACACCCTTGATGGTGGGATGACCAAACTTGGGGAGTCTTGAGGGGCACATGAGAGAATCATTTTTTCAGAGTTTTATTGAAATACACAAAGAAACCTAGTGCCCAGAAGCTAAGAAACATGGAATTATTTCCAGTTCTCTAAAACGCTTTTCTGTGAATTTGAACCTCTTTTCCTACCTAGTGATTCAGCTTTGAGATACTTGAACCAGGACAGAAACACAGTGTGCTCTTGTGATCTGAAGTCCTTTTCTGCATTTTCAAAGTTCTAGCATTAACCATTGAGGAATTAAACTACAGGCGTTTTCAGTGAAATTCGCCTAATCAGGGTAAATATCCAATAGGCTCTAAACAAAAAACACGTGATGGTGGATTGACCAAATTTGGGGAGCCATGAGGGGCACAAGAGAGAATCATTTTGTCAGAGGTTCATTGAAATACACAAAGAAACTTAGTACCCAGAAGCAAAGAAACATGGAATTATTTCCAGTTGACTAAATCACTTTTCTGTGAGATTGAAACTCTTTTGCTATGTAGTGATTCAGCTTTGAGATACTTGAACCAAAAAAGAAGCACAGTGTGCTCTGGTGATCTGAAGTGCTTTTCTGCATTTTCAAAGTTCTAGCATTAACCATTGAGGAATTACACTAACAGGCGTTTTCAGTGAAATTCGCCTAATCAGGGTAAACATCCAATAGGCTCTAAACAAAAAACCCGTGATGTTGTGATGACCAAATTTGGGGAGCCATGAGGGGCACAAGAGGGAATCATTTTGTC
This sequence comes from Tamias sibiricus, assembly GCA_025594165.1. Classification (NCBI taxonomy): domain Eukaryota; kingdom Metazoa; phylum Chordata; class Mammalia; order Rodentia; family Sciuridae; genus Tamias; species Tamias sibiricus. The sequence goes on from JAKELJ010000068.1 coordinate 86,854, forward strand.
AGAGTTTCATTGAAATACACAAAGAAACCTAGTACCCAGAAGCAAAGAAACATGGAATTATTTCCAGTTGACTAAATCACTTTTCTGTGAGATTGACACTCTTTTGCTACCTAGTGATTCAGCTTTGAGATACTTGAATCAGGACAGAAGCACAGTGTGCTCTTGTGATCTGAAGTGCTTTTCTGCATTTTCAAAGTTCTAGCATTAACCATTGAGGAATTAAACTACAGGCGTTTTCAGTGAAATTCGCCTAATCAGGGTAAACATCCAATAGGCTCTAAACAAAAAACACGTAATGGTGGATTGACCAAATTTGGGGAGCCATGAGGGGCACAAGAGAGAATCATTTTGTCAGAGTTTCATTGAAATACACAAAGAAACCTAGTTCCCACAAGCTAAGAAACATGGAATTATTTCCAGTTGCCTAAATCGCTTTTCTGTGAATTTGAAACTCTTTTGCTACCTAGTGATTCAGCTTTGAGATAATTGAACCAGGACAGAGTCACAGTGTGCTCTTGTGATCTGAAGTGGTTTTCTGCATTTTCAAAGTTCTAGCATTAACCATTGAGGAATTAAACTACAGGCGTTTTCAGTGAAATTCGCCTAAACAGGGTAAATATCCAATAGGTTCTGAGCAAAAAACCCGTGATTGTGGACTGACCAAATTTGGGGAGCCATGAGGGGCACAACAGAGAATCATTTTGTCAGAGTTTTATTGAAATACACAAAGAAACCTAGTTCCCACAAGCTAAGAAACATGGAATTATTTCCAGTTGGCTAAAACGCTTTTCTGTGAGTTTGAAACTCTTTTGCTACCTAGTGATTCAGCTTTGAGATACTTGAACCAGGACAGAAGCAGAGTGTGCTCTTGTGAACTAAAGTGTTGTTCTGCATTTTTAAAGTTCTAGCATTAACTATTTAAGAATTAAACTCACAGGCTTTTTCAGGCATTTTCGCCTAATCAGGGTAAACATCCAATAGACTGTAAAAAAAACACCCTTGATAGTGGGATGACCAAACTTAGGGAGCCTTGAGGGGCACATGAGATAATCATTTTTTCAGAGTTTCATTGAAATACACAAAGAAACCTAGTGCCCAGAAGCTAGGAAACATGGAATTATTTCCAGTTCGCTAAAACGCTTTTCTGTGAGTTTGAAACTCTTTTGTTACCTAGTGATTCAGCTTTGAGATACTTGAACCAGGAAAGAAGCACAGTGTGCTCTTGTGATCTGAAGTGCTTTTCTGCATTTTTAAAGTTCTAGCATTAACCATTGAAAAATTACACTAAGAGGCGTTTTCAGTGAAATTCGCCTAATCAGGGTAAACATCCAATAGGCTCTATACAAAAAACCCGTGATGGTGTGATGGCCAAATTTGGGGAGCCATGAGTGGCACAAGAGAGAATCATTTTGTCAGAGTTTCATTGAAATACACAAAGAAACCTAGTACCCAGAAGCAAAGAAACATGGAATTATTTCCAGTTGACTAAATCACTTTTCTGTAAGATTGAAACTCTTTTGCTACCTAGTGATTCAGCTTTGAGATACTTGAACCAGGACAGGAGCACGGTGTGCTCCTGTGATCTGAAGTGCTTTTCTGCATTTTCAAAGTTCTAGCATTAACCATTGAGGAATTAAACTAACAGGCGTTTTCAGTGAAATTCGCCTAATCAGGGTAAACATCCAATAGGCTCTAAACAAAAAACCCGTGGTGGTGGATTGACCAAATTTGGGGAGCCATGAGGGGCTCAAGAGAGAATCATTTTGTCAGAGTTTCATTGAAATACACATAGAAACCTAGTTCCCACAAGCTAAGAAACATGGATTTATTTCCAGTTGGCTAAATCGCTTTTCTGTGAGTTTGAAAGTCTTTTGCTACCTAGTGATTCAGGTTTGAGATACTTGAACCAGGAGAGGAGCACAGTGTGCTCTTGTGATCTGAAGTGGTTTTCTGCATTTTCAAAGTTCTAGCATTAACCATTGAGGAATTAAACTACAGGCTTTTTCAGTGAAATTCGCCTAAACGGGGTAAATATCCAATAGGTTCTGAGCAAAAAACCCGTGATTGTGGACTGACCAAATTTGGGGAGCCATGAGGGGCACAAGAGAGAATCATTTTGTCAGAGTTTCATTGAAATACACAAAGAAAACTAGTACCCACAATCTAAGAAACATGGAATTATTTCCAGTTGGCTAAAACGCTTTTCTGTGAGTTTGAAACTCTTTTGCTACCTAGTGATTCAGCTTTGAGATACTTGAACCAGGACAGAAGCACAGTGTGCTCTTGTGAACTAAAGTGTTGTTCTGCGTTTTTAAAGTTCTAGCATTAACCATTTAAGAATTAAACTCACAGGCGTTTTCAGGCATTTTCGCCTAATCAGGGTAAATATCCAATAGCCTGTAAACAAAACACCCTTGATGGTGGGATGAACAAACTTGGGGAGTCTTGAGGGGCACATGAGAAAATCATTTATTAAGAGTTTCATTGAAATACACAAAGAAACCTAGTGCCCAGAAGCTATGAAACATGGAATTTTTTCCAGTTTGCTAAAACGCTTTTCTGTGAGTTTGAAACTCTTTTGTTACCTAGTGATTCAGCTTTGAGATACTTGATCCAGGAAAGAAGCACAGTGTGCTCTTGTGATCTGAAGTGCTTTTCTGCATTTTCAAAGTTCTAGCATTAACCATTGAAAAATTACACTAAGAGGCGTTTTCAGTGAAATTCGCCTAATCAGGGTAAACATCCAATAGGCTCTATACAAAAAAACCGTGATGGTGTGATTGCCAAATTTGGGGAGCCATGAGGGGCACAAGAGAGAATCGTTTTGTCAGAGTTTCATTGAAATACACAAAGAAACCTAGTACCCAGAAGCAAAGAAACATGGAATTATTTCCAGTTGTCTAAATCACTTTTCTGTAAGATTGAAACTCTTTTGCTACCTAGTGATTCAGCTTTGAGATACTTGAACCAGGACAGGAGCACGGTGTGCTCCTGTGATCTGAAGTGCTTTTCTCCATTTTCAAAGTTCTAGCATTAACCATTGAGGAATTAACTAACAGGCGTTTTCAGTGAAAATCGCCTAATCAGGGTAAACATCCAATAGGCTCTAAACAAAAAACCCGTGGTGGTGGATTGACCAAATTTGGGGAGCCATGAGGGGCTCAAGAGAGAATCATTTTGTCAGAGTTTCATTGAAATACACATAGAAACCTAGTTCCCACAAGCTAAGAAACATGGAATTATTTCCAGTTGGCTAAATCGCTTTTCTGTGAGTTTGAAACTCTTTTGCTACCTAGTGATTCAGGTTTGAGATACTTGAACCAGGAGAGGAGCACAGTGTGCTCTTGTGATCTGAAGTGGTTTTCTGCATTTTCAAAGTTCTAGCATTAACCATTGAGGAATTAAACTACAGGCGTTTTCAGTGAAATTCGCCTAAACAGGGTAAATATCCAATAGGTTCTGAGCAAAAAACCCGTGATTGTGGACTGACCAAATTTGGGGAGCCATGAGGGGCACAAGAGAGAATCATTTTGTCAGAGTTTCATTGAAATACACAAAGAAAACTAGTACCCACAATCTAAGAAACATGGAATTATTTCCAGTTGGCTAAAACGCTTTTCTGTGAGTTTGAAACTCTTTTGCTACCTAGTGATTCAGCTTTGAGATACTTGAACCAGGACAGACAGAAGAAGCACAGTGTGCTCTTGTGAACTAAAGTGTTGTTCTGCGTTTTTTAAAGTTCTAGCATTAACCATTTAAGAATTAAACTCACAGGCGTTTTCAGGCATTTTCGCCTAATCAGGGTAAATATCCAATAGCCTGTAAACAAAACACCCTTGATGGTGGGATGAACAAACTTGGGGAGTCTTGAGGGGCACATGAGAAAATCATTTATTAAGAGTTTCATTGAAATACACAAAGAAACCTAGTGCCTAGAAGCTATGAAACATGGAATTATTTCCAGTTTGCTAAAACGCTTTTCTGTGAGTTTGAAACTCTTTTGTTACCTAGTGATTCAGCTTTGAGATACTTGATCCAGGAAAGAAGCACAGTGTGCTCTTGTGATCTGAAGTGCTTTTCTGCATTTTCAAAGTTCTAGCATTAACCATTGAAAAATTACACTAAGAGGCGTTTTCAGTGAAATTCGCCTAATCAGGGTAAACATCCAATAGGCTCTATACAAAAAACCCGTGATGGTGTGATGGCCAAATTTGGGGAGCCATGAGGGGCACAAGAGAGAATCATTTTGTCAGAGTTTCATTGAAATACACAAAGAAACCTAGTACCCAGAAGCAAAGAAACATGGAATTATTTCCAGTTGTCTAAATCACTTTTCTGTAAGATTGAAACTCTTTTGCTACGTAGTGATTCAGCTTTGAGATACTTGAACCAGGACAGGAGCACAGTGTGCTCCTGTGATCTGAAGTGCTTTTCTGCATTTTCAAAGTTCTAGCATTAACCATTGAGGAATTAAACTAACAGGCGTTTTCAGTGAAATTCGCCTAATCAGGGTAAACATCCAATAGGCTCTAAACAAAAAACCCGTGGTGGTGGATTGACCAAATTTGGGGAGCCATGAGGGGCTCAAGAGAGAATCATTTTGTCAGAGTTTCATTGAAATACACATAGAAACCTAGTTCCCACAAGCTAAGAAACATGGAATTATTTCCAGTTGGCTAAATCGCTTTTCTGTGAGTTTGAAACTCTTTTGCTACCTAGTGATTCAGGTTTGAGATACTTGAACCAGGAGAGGAGCACAGTGTGCTCTTGTGATCTGAAGTGGTTTTCTGCATTTTCAAAGTTCTAGCATTAACCATTGAGGAATTAAACTACAGGCGTTTTGAGTGAAATTCGCCTAATCAGGGTAAACATACAATAGGCTCTAAACAAAAAAAACCCATGATGGTGGATTGACCAAATTTGGGGAGCCATGAGGGGCACAAGAGAGAATCATTTTGTCAGAGTTTCATTGAAATACACAAAGAAACCTAGTTCCCACAAGCAAAGAAACATGGAATTATTTCCAGTTGGCTAAAACGCTTTTCTATGAGTTTGAAACTCTTTTGGTACCTAGTGATTCAGCTTCGAGATACTTGAACCAGGACAGAAGCACAGTGTGCTCTTGTGAAGTAAAGTGTTGTTCTGCATTTTTAAAGTTCTAGCATTAACCATTTAAGAAATAAACTCACAGGGGTTTTCAGGCATTTTCGCCTAATCAGGGTAAACATCCAATAGCCTATAAACAAAAGACCCTTGATGGTGGGATGACCAAACTTGGGGAGTCTTGAGGGGCACATGAGAGAATCATTTTTTCAGAGTTTTATTGAAATACACAAAGAAACCTAGTGCCCAGAAGCTAAGAAACATGGAATTATTTCCAGTTCTCTAAAACGCTTTTCTGTGAATTTGAAACTCTTTTCCTACCTAGTAATTCAGCTTTGAGATACTTGAACCAGGACAGAAGCACAGTGTGCTCTTGTGATCTGAAGTGCTTTTCTGCATTTTCAAAGTTCTAGCATTAACCATTGAGGAATTACACTAACAGGCGTTTTCAGTGAAATTCGCCTAATCAGGGTAAACATCCAATAGGCTCTAAACAAAAAACCCGTGATGTTGTGATGACCAAATTTGGGGAGCCATGAGGGGCACAAGAGGGAATCATTTTGTCAGAGTTTCATTGAAATACACAAAGAAACCTAGTACCCAGAAGCAAAGAAACATGGAATTATTTCCAGTTGACTAAATCACTTTTCTGTGAGATTGACACTCTTTTGCTACCTAGTGATTCAGCTTTGAGATACTTGAATCAGGACAGAAGCACAGTGTGCTCTTGTGATCTGAAGTGCTTTTCTGCATTTTCAAAGTTCTAGCATTAACCATTGAGGAATTAAACTACAGGCGTTTTCAGTGAAATTCGCCTAATCAGGGTAAACATCCAATAGGCTCTAAACAAAAAACACGTAATGGTGGATTGACCAAATTTGGGGAGCCATGAGGGGCACAAGAGAGAATCATTTTGTCAGAGTTTCATTGAAATACACAAAGAAACCTAGTTCCCACAAGCTAAGAAACATGGAATTATTTCCAGTTGGCTAAAACGCTTTTCTGTGAGTTTGAAACTCTTTTGCTACCTAGTGATTCAGCTTTGAGATACTTGAACCAGGACAGAAGCAGAGTGTGCTCTTGTAAACTAAAGTGTTGTTCTGCATTTTTAAAGTTCTAGCATTAACCATTTAAGAATTAAACTCACAGTCTTTTTCAGGCATTTTCGCCTAATCAGGGTAAACATCCAATAGACTGTAAACAAAACACCCTTGAAGGTGGGATGACCAAACTTGGGAAGCCTTGAGGGGCATATGAGAGAATCATTTCTTCAGAATTTCATTGAAATACACAAAGAAACCTAGTGCCCAGAAGCTAAGAAACATGGAATTATTTCCAGTTCGCTAAAACGCTTTTCTGTGAGTTTGAAACTCTTTTTTTACCTAGTGATTCAGCTTTGAGATACTTGAACCAGGAAAGAAGCACAGTGTGCTCTTGTGATCTGAAGTGCTTTTCTGCATTTTCAAAGTTCTAGCATTAACCATTGAGGAATTACACTAACAGGCGTTTTCAGTGAAATTCGCCTAATCAGGGTAAACATCCAATAGGCTCTAAAGAAAAAACCCGTGATGGTGTGATGACCAAATTTGGGGAGCCATGAGGGGCACAAGAGAGAATCATTTTGTCAGAGTTTCATTGAAATACACAAAGAAACCTAGTACCCAGAAGCAAAGAAACATGGAATGATTTCCAGTTGACTAAATCACTTTTCTGTGAGTTTGAAACTCTTTTGCTACCTAGAGATTCAGCTTTGAGATACTTGAATCAGGACAGAAGCACAGTGTGCTCTTGTGAACTAAAATGTTGTTCTGCATTTTTAAAGTTCTAGCATTAACCATTTAAGAATTAAACTCACAGGGGTTTTCAGGCATTTTCGCCTAATCAGGGTAAACATCCAATAGCCTGTAAACAAAACATCCTTGATGGTGGGATGACCAAACTTGGGGAGTCTTGAGGGGCACATGAGAGAATCATTTTTTCAGAGTTTTATTGAAATACACAAAGAAACCTAGTGCCCAGAAGCTAAGAAACATGGAATTATTTCCAGTTCTCTAAAACGCTTTTCTGTGAATTTGAACCTCTTTTCCTACCTAGTGATTCAGCTTTGAGATACTTGAACCAGGACAGAAGCACAGTGTGCTCTTGTGATCTGAAGTGCTTTTCTGCATTTTCAAAGTTCTAGCATTAACCATTGAGGAATTAAACTACAGGCGTTTTCAGTGAAATTCGCCTAATCAGGGTAAATATCCAATAGGCTCTAAACAAAAAACACGTGATGGTGTATTGACCAAATTTGGGGAGCCATGTGGGGCACAAGAGAGAATCATTTTGTCAGAGGTTCATTGAAATACACAAAGAAACTTAGTACCCAGAAGCAAAGAAACATGGAATTATTTCCAGTTGACTAAATCACTTTTCTGTGAGATTGAAACTCTTTTGCTACGTAGTGATTCAGCTTTGAGATACTTGAACCAGGAAAGAAGCACAGTGTGCTCTGGTGATCTGAAGTGCTTTTCTGCATTTTCAAAGTTCTAGCATTACCTTTGAGGAATTAAACTACAGGCGTTTTCAGTGAAATTCGCCTAATCAGGGTAAACATCCAATAGGCTCTAAACAAAAAACCCGATATGGTGGGATGACCAAATTTGGGGAGCCATGAGGGGCCCAAGAGAGAATCATTTTGTCAGAGTTTTATTGAAATACACAAAGAAATTTAGTACCCGGATGCTAAGAAACAAGGAATTATTTCCAGTTGGCTAAATCGCTTTTCTGTGAGTATGAAACTCTTTTGCTACCTAGTGATTCAGCTTTTAGATACTTGAACCAGGACAGAATCACAGTGTGCTCTTGTAATCTGACGTGGTTTTCTGCATTTTCAAAGTTCTAGCATTAACCATTGAGGAATTAAACTACAGGCGTTTTGAGTGAAATTCGCCTAATCAGGGTAAACATCCAATAGGCTCTAAACAAAAAAAACCCATGATGGTGGATTGACCAAATTTGGGGAGCCATGAGGGGCACAAGAGAGAATCATTTTGTCAGAGTTTCATTGAAATACACAAAGAAACCTAGTTCCCACAAGCTAAGAAACATGGAATTATTTCCAGTTGGCTAAAACGCTTTTCTATGAGTTTGAAACTCTTTTGTTACCTAATGATTCAGCTTTGAGATACTTGATCCAGGAAAGAAGCACAGTGTGCTCTTGTGATCTGAAGTGCTTTTCTGCATTTTCAAAGTTCTAGCATTAACCATTGAGGAATTAAACTACAGGCGTTTTGAGTGAAATTCGCCTAATCAGGGTAAACATGCAATAGGCTCTAAACAAAAAACCCGTGATGGTGTGATGGCCAAATTTGGGGAGCCATGAGGGGCACAAGAGAGAATCATTTTTTCAGAGTTTCATTGAAATACACAAAGAAACCTAGTACCCAGAAGCAAAGAAACATGGAATTATTTCCAGTTGTCTAAATCACTTTTCTGTAAGATTGAAACTCTTTTGCTACCTGGTGATTCAGCTTTGAGATACTTGAACCAGGACAGGAGCACAGTGTGCTCCTGTGATCTGAAGTGCTTTTCTACATTTTCAAAGTTCTAGCATTAACCATTGAGGAATTAAACTAACAGGCGTTTTCAGTGAAATTCGCCAAATCAGGGTAAACATCCAATAGTCTCTAAACAAAAAACCCGTGGTGGTGGATTGACCAAATTTGGGGAGCCATGAGGGGCTCAAGAGAGAATCATTTTGTCAGAGTTTCATTGAAATACACATAGAAACCTAGTTCCCACAAGCTAAGAAACATGGAATTATTTCCAGTTGGCTAAATCGCTTTTCTGTGAGTTTGAAACTCTTTTGCTACCTAGTGATTCAGGTTTTGAGATACTTGAACCAGGAGAGGAGCACAGTGTGCTCTTGTGATCTGAAGTGGTTTTCTGCATTTTCAAAGTTCTAGCATTAACCATTGAGGAATTAAACTACAGGCGTTTTCAGTGAAATTCGCCTAAACAGGGTAAACATCCAATAGGTTCTGAGCAAAAAACCCGTGATTGTGGATTGACCAAATTTGGGGAGCCATGAGGGGCACAAGAGAGAATCATTTTGTCAGAGTTTCATTGAAATACACAAAGAAAACTAGTACCCACAATCTAAGAAACATGGAATTATTTCCAGTTGGCTAAAACGCTTTTCTGTGAGTTTGAAACTCTTTTGCTACCTAGTGATTCAGCTTTGAGATACTTGAACCAGGACAGAAGCACAGTGTGCTATTGTGAACTAAAGTGTTGTTCTGCGTTTTTAAAGTTCTAGCATTAACCATTTAAGAATTAAACTCACAGGCGTTTTCAGGCATTTTCGCCTAATCAGGGTAAATATCCAATAGCCTGTAAACAAAACACCCTTGATGGTGGGATGAACAAACTTGGGGAGTCTTGAGGGGCACATGAGAGAATCATTTATTAAGAGTTTCATTGAAATACACAAAGAAACCTAGTGCCCAGAAGCTATGAAACATGGAATTATTTCCAGTTTGCTAAATCGCTTTTCTGTGAGTTTGAAACTCTTTTGTTACCTAGTGATTCAGCTTTGAGATACTTGATCCAGGAAAGAAGCACAGTGTGCTCTTGTGATCTGAAGTGCTTTTCTGCATTTTCAAAGTTCTAGCATTAACCATTGAGGAATTACACTAAGAGGCGTTTTCAGTGAAATTCGCATAATCAGGGTAAACATGCAATAGGCTCTAAACAAAAAACCCGTGATGGTGTGATGGCCAAATTTGGGGAGCCATGAGGGGCACAAGAGAGAATCATTTTTCAGAGTTTCATTGAAATACACAAAGAAACCTAGTACCCAGAAGCAAAGAAACATGGAATTATTTCCAGTTGTCTAAATCACTTTTCTGTAAGATTGAAACTCTTTTGCTACCTGGTGATTCAGCTTTGAGATACTTGAACCAGGACAGGAGCACAGTGTGCTCCTGTGATCTGAAGTGCTTTTCTGCATTTTCAAAGTTCTAGCATTAACCATTGAGGAATTAAACTAACAGGCGTTTTCAGTGAAATTCGCCTAATCAGGGTAAACATCCAATAGTCTCTAAACAAAAAACCCGTGGTGGTGGATTGACCAAATTTGGGGAGCCATGAGGGGCTCAAGAGAGAATCATTTTGTCAGAGTTTCATTGAAATACACATAGAAACCTAGTTCCCACAAGCTAAGAAACATGGAATTATTTCCAGTTGGCTAAATCGCTTTTCTGTGAGTTTTGAAACTCTTTTGCTACCTAGTGATTCAGGTTTGAGATACTTGAACCAGGAGAGGAGCACAGTGTGCTCTTGTGATCTGAAGTGGTTTTCTGCATTTTCAAAGTTCTAGCATTAACCATTGAGGAATTAAACTACAGGCGTTTTCAGTGAAATTCGCCTAAACAGGGTAAACATCCAATAGGTTCTGAGCAAAAAACCCGTGATTGTGGATTGACCAAATTTGGGGAGCCATGAGGGGCACAAGAGAGAATCATTTTGTCAGAGTTTCATTGAAATACACAAAGAAAACTAGTACCCACAATCTAAGAAACATGGAATTATTTCCAGTTGGCTAAAACGCTTTTCTGTGAGTTTGAAACTCTTTTGCTACCTAGTGATTCAGCTTTGAGATACTTGAACCAGGACAGAAGCACAGTGTGCTATTGTGAACTAAAGTGTTGTTCTGCGTTTTTAAAGTTCTAGCATTAACCATTTAAGAATTAAACTCACAGGCGTTTTCAGGCATTTTCGCCTAATCAGGGTAAATATCCAATAGCCTGTAAACAAAACACCCTTGATGGTGGGATGAACAAACTTGGGGAGTCTTGAGGGGCACATGAGAGAATCATTTATTAAGAGTTTCATTGAAATACACAAAGAAACCTAGTGCCCAGAAGCTATGAAACATGGAATTATTTCCAGTTTGCTAAATCGCTTTTCTGTGAGTTTGAAACTCTTTTGTTACCTAATGATTCAGCTTTGAGATACTTGATCCAGGAAAGAAGCACAGTGTGCTCTTGTGATCTGAAGTGCTTTTCTGCATTTTCAAAGTTCTAGCATTAACCATTGAGGAATTACACTAAGAGGCGTTTTCAGTGAAATTCGCATAATCAGGGTAAACATGCAATAGGCTCTAAACAAAAAACCCGTGATGGTGTGATGGCCAAACTTGGGGAGCCATGAGGGGCACAAGAGAGAATCATTTTTTCAGAGTTTCATTGAAATACACAAAGAAACCTAGTACCCAGAAGCAAAGAAACATGGAATTATTTCCAGTTGTCTAAATCACTTTTCTGTAAGATTGAAACTCTTTTGCTACCTGGTGATTCAGCTTTGAGATACTTGAACCAGGACAGGAGCACAGTGTGCTCCTGTGATCTGAAGTGCTTTTCTGCATTTTCAAAGTTCTAGCATTAACCATTGAGGAATTAAACTAACAGGCGTTTTCAGTGAAATTCGCCTAATCAGGGTAAACATCCAATAGTCTCTAAACAAAAAACCCGTGGTGGTGGATTGACCAAATTTGGGGAGCCATGAGGGGCTCAAGAGAGAATCATTTTGTCAGAGTTTCATTGAAATACACATAGAAACCTAGTTCCCACAAGCTAAGAAACATGGAATTATTTCCAGTTGGCTAAATCGCTTTTCTGTGAGTTTGAAACTCTTTTGCTACCTAGTGATTCAGGTTTGAGATACTTGAACCAGGAGAGGAGCACAGTGTGCTCTTGTGATCTGAAGTGGTTTTCTGCATTTTCAAAGTTCTAGCATTAACCATTGAGGAATTAAACTACAGGCGTTTTCAGTGAAATTCGCCTAAACAGGGTAAACATCCAATAGGTTCTGAGCAAAAAACCCGTGATTGTGGATTGACCAAATTTGGGGAGCCATGAGGGGCACAAGAGAGAATCATTTTGTCAGAGTTTCATTGAAATACACAAAGAAAACTAGTACCCACAATCTAAGAAACATGGGAATTATTTCCAGTTGGCTAAAACGCTTTTCTGTGAGTTTGAAACTCTTTTGCTACCTAGTGATTCAGCTTTGAGATACTTGAACCAGGACAGAAGCACAGTGTGCTATTGTGAACTAAAGTGTTGTTCTGCGTTTTTAAAGTTCTAGCATTAACCATTTAAGAATTAAACTCACAGGCGTTTTCAGGCATTTTCGCCTAATCAGGGTAAATATCCAATAGCCTGTAAACAAAACACCCTTGATGGTGGGATGAACAAACTTGGGGAGTCTTGAGGGGCACATGAGAGAATCATTTATTAAGAGTTTCATTGAAATACACAAAGAAACCTAGTGCCCAGAAGCTATGAAACATGGAATTATTTCCAGTTTGCTAAATCGCTTTTCTGTGAGTTTGAAACTCTTTTGTTACCTAATGATTCAGCTTTGAGATACTTGATCCAGGAAAGAAGCACAGTGTGCTCTTGTGATCTGAAGTGCTTTTCTGCATTTTCAAAGTTCTAGCATTAACCATTGAGGAATTACACTAAGAGGCGTTTTCAGTGAAATTCGCATAATCAGGGTAAACATGCAATAGGCTCTAAACAAAAAACCCGTGATGGTGTGATGGCCAAACTTGGGGAGCCATGAGGGGCACAAGAGAGAATCATTTTTTCAGAGTTTCATTGAAATACACAAAGAAACCTAGTACCCAGAAGCAAAGAAACATGGAATTATTTCCAGTTGTCTAAATCACTTTTCTGTAAGATTGAAACTCTTTTGCTACCTGGTGATTCAGCTTTGAGATACTTGAACCAGGACAGGAGCACAGTGTGCTCCTGTGATCTGAAGTGCTTTTCTGCATTTTCAAAGTTCTAGCATTAACCATTGAGGAATTAAACTAACAGGCGTTTTCAGTGAAATTCGCCTAATCAGGGTAAACATCCAATAGTCTCTAAACAAAAAACCCGTGGTGGTGGATTGACCAAATTTGGGGAGCCATGAGGGGCTCAAGAGAGAATCATTTTGTCAGAGTTTCATTGAAATACACATAGAAACCTAGTTCCCACAAGCTAAGAAACATGGAATTATTTCCAGTTGGCTAAATCGCTTTTCTGTGAGTTTGAAACTCTTTTGCTACCTAGTGATTCAGGTTTGAGATACTTGAACCAGGAGAGGAGCACAGTGTGCTCTTGTGATCTGAAGTGGTTTTCTGCATTTTCAAAGTTCTAGCATTAACCATTGAGGAATTAAACTACAGGCGTTTTCAGTGAAATTCGCCTAAACAGGGTAAACATCCAATAGGTTCTGAGCAAAAAACCCGTGATTGTGGATTGACCAAATTTGGGGAGCCATGAGGGGCACAAGAGAGAATCATTTTGTCAGAGTTTCATTGAAATACACAAAGAAAACTAGTACCCACAATCTAAGAAACATGGAATTATTTCCAGTTGGCTAAAACGCTTTTCTGTGAGTTTGAAACTCTTTTGCTACCTAGTGATTCAGCTTTGAGATACTTGAACCAGGACAGAAGCACAGTGTGCTATTGTGAACTAAAGTGTTGTTCTGCGTTTTTAAAGTTCTAGCATTAACCATTTAAGAATTAAACTCACAGGCGTTTTCAGGCATTTTCGCCTAATCAGGGTAAATATCCAATAGCCTGTAAACAAAACACCCTTGATGGTGGGATGAACAAACTTGGGGAGTCTTGAGGGGCACATGAGAGAATCATTTATTAAGAGTTTCATTGAAATACACAAAGAAACCTAGTGCCCAGAAGCTATGAAACATGGAATTATTTCCAGTTTGCTAAATCGCTTTTCTGTGAGTTTGAAACTCTTTTGTTACCTAATGATTCAGCTTTGAGATATTGATCCAGGAAAGAAGCACAGTGTGCTCTTGTGATCTGAAGTGCTTTTCTGCATTTTCAAAGTTCTAGCATTAACCATTGAGGAATTACACTAAGAGGCGTTTTCAGTGAAATTCGCATAATCAGGGTAAACATGCAATAGGCTCTAAACAAAAAACCCGTGATGGTGTGATGGCCAAACTTGGGGAGCCATGAGGGGCACAAGAGAGAATCATTTTTTCCGAGTTTCATTGAAATACACAAAGAAACCTAGTACCCAGAAGCAAAGAAACATGGAATTATTTCCAGTTGTCTAAATCACTTTTCTGTAAGATTGAAACTCTTTTGCTACCTGGTGATTCAGCTTTGAGATACTTGAACCAGGACAGGAGCACAGTGTGCTCCTGTGATCTGAAGTGCTTTTCTGCATTTTCAAAGTTCTAGCATTAACCATTGAGGAATTAAACTAACAGGCGTTTTCAGTGAAATTCGCCTAATCAGGGTAAACATCCAATAGTCTCTAAACAAAAAACCCGTGGTGGTGGATTGACCAAATTTGGGGAGCCATGAGGGGCTCAAGAGAGAATCATTTTGTCAGAGTTTCATTGAAATACACATAGAAACCTAGTTCCCACAAGCTAAGAAACATGGAATTATTTCCAGTTGGCTAAATCGCTTTTCTGTGAGTTTGAAACTCTTTTGCTACCTAGTGATTCAGGTTTGAGATACTTGAACCAGGAGAGGAGCACAGTGTGCTCTTGTGATCTGAAGTGGTTTTCTGCATTTTCAAAGTTCTAGCATTAACCATTGAGGAATTAAACTACAGGCGTTTTCAGTGAAATTCGCCTAAACAGGGTAAACATCCAATAGGTTCTGAGCAAAAAACCCGTGATTGTGGATTGACCAAATTTGGGGAGCCATGAGGGGCACAAGAGAGAATCATTTTGTCAGAGTTTCATTGAAATACACAAAGAAAACTAGTACCCACAATCTAAGAAACATGGAATTATTTCCAGTTGGCTAAAACGCTTTTCTGTGAGTTTGAAACTCTTTTGCTACCTAGTGATTCAGCTTTGAGATACTTGAACCAGGACAGAAGCACAGTGTGCTATTGTGAACTAAAGTGTTTGTTCTGCGTTTTTAAAGTTCTAGCATTAACCATTTAAGAATTAAACTCACAGGCGTTTTCAGGCATTTTCGCCTAATCAGGGTAAATATCCAATAGCCTGTAAACAAAACACCCTTGATGGTGGGATGAACAAACTTGGGGAGTCTTGAGGGGCACATGAGAGAATCATTTATTAAGAGTTTCATTGAAATACACAAAGAAACCTAGTGCCCAGAAGCTATGAAACATGGAATTATTTCCAGTTTGCTAAATCGCTTTTCTGTGAGTTTGAAACTCTTTTGTTACCTAATGATTCAGCTTTGAGATACTTGATCCAGGAAAGAAGCACAGTGTGCTCTTGTGATCTGAAGTGCTTTTCTGCATTTTCAAAGTTCTAGCATTAACCATTGAGGAATTACACTAAGAGGCGTTTTCAGTGAAATTCGCATAATCAGGGTAAACATGCAATAGGCTCTAAACAAAAAACCCGTGATGGGTGTGATGGCCAAATTTGGGGAGCCATGAGGGGCACAAGAGAGAATCATTTTTTCAGAGTTTCATTGAAATACACAAAGAAACCTAGTACCCAGAAGCAAAGAAACATGGAATTATTTCCAGTTGTCTAAATCACTTTTCTGTAAGATTGAAACTCTTTTGCTACCTGGTGATTCAGCTTTGAGATACTTGAACCAGGACAGGAGCACAGTGTGCTCCTGTGATCTGAAGTGCTTTTCTGCATTTTCAAAGTTCTAGCATTAACCATTGAGGAATTAAACTAACAGGCGTTTTCAGTGAAATTCGCCTAATCAGGGTAAACATCCAATAGTCTCTAAACAAAAAACCCGTGGTGGTGGATTGACCAAATTTGGGGAGCCATGAGGGGCTCAAGAGAGAATCATTTTGTCAGAGTTTCATTGAAATACACATAGAAAACCTAGTTCCCACAAGCTAAGAAACATGGAATTATTTCCAGTTGGCTAAATCGCTTTTCTGTGAGTTTGAAACTCTTTTGCTACCTAGTGATTCAGGTTTGAGATACTTGAACCAGGAGAGGAGCACAGTGTGCTCTTGTGATCTGAAGTGGTTTTCTGCATTTTCAAAGTTCTAGCATTAACCATTGAGGAATTAAACTACAGGCGTTTTCAGTGAAATTCGCCTAAACAGGGTAAACATCCAATAGGTTCTGAGCAAAAAACCCGTGATTGTGGATTGACCAAATTTGGGGAGCCATGAGGGGCACAAGAGAGAATCATTTTGTCAGAGTTTCATTGAAATACACAAAGAAAACTAGTACCCACAATCTAAGAAACATGGAATTATTTCCAGTTGGCTAAAACGCTTTTCTGTGAGTTTGAAACTCTTTTGCTACCTAGTGATTCAGCTTTGAGATACTTGAACCAGGACAGAAGCACAGTGTGCTATTGTGAACTAAAGTGTTGTTCTGCGTTTTTAAAGTTCTAGCATTAACCATTTAAGAATTAAACTCACAGGCGTTTTCAGGCATGTTCGCCTAATCAGGGTAAATATCCAATAGCCTGTAAACAAAACACCCTTGATGGTGGGATGAACAAACTTGGGGAGTCTTGAGGGGCACATGAGAGAATCATTTATTAAGAGTTTCATTGAAATACACAAAGAAACCTAGTGCCCAGAAGCTATGAAACATGGAATTATTTCCAGTTTGCTAAATCGCTTTTCTGTGAGTTTGAAACTCTTTTGTTACCTAATGATTCAGCTTTGAGATACTTGATCCAGGAAAGAAGCACAGTGTGCTCTTGTGATCTGAAGTGCTTTTCTGCATTTTCAAAGTTCTAGCATTAACCATTGAGGAATTACACTAAGAGGCGTTTTCAGTGAAATTCGCATAATCAGGGTAAACATGCAATAGGCTCTAAACAAAAAACCCGTGATGGTGTGATGGCCAAATTTGGGGAGCCATGAGGGGCACAAGAGAGAATCATTTTTTCAGAGTTTCATTGAAATACACAAAGAAACCTAGTACCCAGAAGCAAAGAAACATGGAATTATTTCCAGTTGTCTAAATCACTTTTCTGTAAGATTGAAACTCTTTTGCTACCTGGTGATTCAGCTTTGAGATACTTGAACCAGGACAGGAGCACAGTGTGCTCCTGTGATCTGAAGTGCTTTTCTGCATTTTCAAAGTTCTAGCATTAACCATTGAGGAATTAAACTAACAGGCGTTTTCAGTGAAATTCGCCTAATCAGGGTAAACATCCAATAGTCTCTAAACAAAAAACCCGTGGTGGTGGATTGACCAAATTTGGGGAGCCATGAGGGGCTCAAGAGAGAATCATTTTGTCAGAGTTTCATTGAAATACACATAGAAACCTAGTTCCCACAAGCTAAGAAACATGGAATTATTTCCAGTTGGCTAAATCGCTTTTCTGTGAGTTTGAAACTCTTTTGCTACCTAGTGATTCAGGTTTGAGATACTTGAACCAGGAGAGGAGCACAGTGTGCTCTTGTGATCTGAAGTGGTTTTCTGCATTTTCAAAGTTCTAGCATTAACCATTGAGGAATTAAACTACAGGCGTTTTCAGTGAAATTCGCCTAAACAGGGTAAACATCCAATAGGTTCTGAGCAAAAAACCCGTGATTGTGGATTGACCAAATTTGGGGAGCCATGAGGGGCACAAGAGAGAATCATTTTGTCAGAGTTTCATTGAAATACACAAAGAAAACTAGTACCCACAATCTAAGAAACATGGAATTATTTCCAGTTGGCTAAAATGCTTTTCTGTGAGTTTGAAACTCTTTTGCTACCTAGTGATTCAGCTTTGAGATACTTGAACCAGGACAGAAGCACAGTGTGCTATTGTGAACTAAAGTGTTGTTCTGCGTTTTTAAAGTTCTAGCATTAACCATTTAAGAATTAAACTCACAGGCGTTTTCAGGCATGTTCGCCTAATCAGGGTAAATATCCAATAGCCTGTAAACAAAACACCCTTGATGGTCGGATGACCAATTTAAGGAGCCTTGAGGGGCACATGAGAGAATCATTTTTCAGAGTTTCATTGAAATACACAAAGAAACCTAGTGCCCAGAATCTAAGAAACATTGAATTATTTCCAGTTCGATAAAAAACACTTTTCTGTGAGTTTGAAACTCTTTTGTTACCTAGTGATTCAGCTTTGAGATACTTGAACCAGGAAAGAAGCACAGTGTGCTCTTGTGATCTGAAGTGCTTTTCTGCATTTTCAAAGTTCTAGCATTAACCATTGAGGAATTACACTAACAGGCGTTTTCAGTGAAATTCGCCTAATCAGGGTAAACATCCAATAGGCTCTAAACAAAAAACCCGTGATGGTAGATGACCAAATTTGGGGAGCCATGAGGGGCTCAAGAGAGAATCATTTTGTCAGAGTTTCATTGAAATACACAAAGAAACCTAGTACCCACAAGCTAAGAAACATGGAATTATTTCAAGTTGGCTAAAACGCTTTTCTGTGAGTTTTGAAACTCTTTTGCTACCTAGTGATTCAGCTTTGATATACTTGAACCAGGACAGAAGCACAGTGTTGTCTTCTGAACTAAAGTGTTGTTCTGCGTATTTAAAGTTCTAGCATTAACCATTTAAAAATTAAACTCACAGGCGTTTTCAGGCATTTTCGCCTAATCAGGGTAAATATCCAATAGACTGTAAACAAAACACCCTTGATGGTGGGATGACCAATTTAAGGAGCCTTGAGGGGCACATGAGAGAATCATTTTTCAGAGTTTCATTGAAATACACAAAGAAACCTAG
>JAKELJ010000068.1:105742-162728 GCA_025594165.1 Tamias sibiricus
AGCATTAACCATTGAGGAATTAAACTACAGGCGTTTTGAGTGAAATTCGCCTAATCAGGGTAAACATTCAATAGGCTCTAAAAAAAAAACCCGTGATGGTGGATTGAGCAAATTTGGGAGCCATGAGGGGCACAAGAGAGAATCATTTTGTCAGCGTTTTATTGAAATACACAAAGAAACCTAGTTCCCACAAGCTAAGAAACATGGAATTATTTCCAGTTGGCTAAAACGCTTTTCTGTGAGTTTGAAACTCTTTTGCTACCTAGTGATTCAGCTTTGAGATACTTGAACCAGGACAGAAGCAGAGTGTGCTCTTGTAAACTAAAGTGTTGTTCTGCATTTTTTTAAAGTTCTAGCATTAACCATTTAAGAATTAAAACTCACAGTCTTTTTCAGGCATTTTCGCCTAATCAGGGTAAACATCCAATAGACTGTAAACAAAACACCCTTGAAGGTGAGATGACCAAACTTGGGGAGCCTTGAGGGGCATACGAGAGAATCATTTCTTCAGAGTTTCATTGAAATACACAAAGAAACCTAGTGCCCAGAAGCTAAGAAACATGGAATTATTTCCAGTTCGCTAAAACGCTTTTCTGTGAGTTTGAAACTCTTTTGTTACCTAGTGATTCAGCTTTGAGATACTTGAACCAGGAAAGAAGCACAGTGTGCTCTTGTGATCTGAAGTGCTTTTCTGCATTTTCAAAGTTCTAGCATTAACCATTGAGGAATTACACTAAGAGGCGTTTTCAGTGAAATTCACATAATTAGGGTAAACATCCAATAGGCTCTAAACAAAAAAACCGTGATGGTGTGATGGCCAAATTTGGGGAGCCATGAGGGGCACAAGAGAGAATCATTTTGTCAGAGTTTCATTGAAATACACAAAGAAATTTAGTACCCAGATGCTAAGAAACAAGGAATTATTTCCAGTTGGCTAAAACGCTTTTCTATGAGTTTGAAACTCTTTTGGTACCTAGTGATTCAGCTTTGAGATACTTGAACCAGGACAGAAGCACAGTGTGCTCTTGTAATCTGACGTGGTTTTCTGCATTTTCAAAGTTCTAGCATTAACTATTGAGGAATTAAACTACAGGCGTTTTGAGTAAAATTCGCCTAATCAGGGTAAACAACCAATAGGCTCTAAACAAAAAAAAAAAACCTGTGATGGTGGATTGACCAAATTTGGGGAGCCATGAGGGGCACAAGAGAGAATCATTTTGTCAGAGTTTCATTGAAATACACAAAGAAACCTAGTTCCCACAAGCTAAGAAACATGGAATTATTTCCAGTTGGCTAAAACGCTTTTTCTATGAGTTTGAAACTCTTTTGGTACCTAGTGATTCAGCTTTGAGATACTTGAACCAGGACAGAAGCACAGTGTGCTCTTGTGAACTAAAGTGTTGTTCTGCATTTTTAAAGTTCTAGCATTAACCATTTAAGAAATAAACTCACAGGGGTTTTCAGGCATTTTCGCCTAATCAGGGTAAACATCCAATAGCCTGTAAACAAAACACCCTTGATGGTGGGATGACCAAACTTGGGGAGTCATGAGGGGCACATGAGAGAATCATTTTTTCAGAGTTTTATTGAAATACACAAAGAAACCTAGTGCCCAGAAGCTAAGAAACATGGAATTATTTCCAGTTCTCTAAAACGCTTTTCTGTGAATTTGAAACTCTTTTCCTACCTAGTAATTCAGCTTTGAGATACTTGAACCAGGACAGAAGCACAGTGTGCTCTTGTGATCTGAAGTGCTTTTCTGCATTTTCAAAGTTCTAGCATTAACCATTGAGGAATTAAACTACAGGCGTTTTCAGTGAAATTCGCCTAATCAGGGTAAACATCCAATAGGCTCTAAACAAAAAACACGTTATGGTGGATTGACCAAATTTGGGGAGCCATGAGGGGCACAAGAGAGAATCATTTTGTCAGAGTTTTCATTGAAATACACAAAGAAACCTAGTTCCCACAAGCTAAGAAACGTGGAATTATTTCCAGTTGCCTAAATCGCTTTTCTGTGAATTTGAAACTCTTTTGCTACCTAGTGATTCAGCTTTGAGATACTTGAACCAGGACAGAGTCACAGTGTGCTCTTGTGATCTGAAGTGGTTTTCTGCATTTTTCAAAGTTCTAGCATTAACCATTGAGGAATTAAACTACAGGCGTTTTGAGTGAAATTCGCCTAATCAGGGTAAACATTCAATAGGCTCTACAAAAAAAAAACCCGTGATGGTGGATTGAGCAAATTTGGGAGCCATGAGGGCACAAGAGAGAATCATTTTGTCAGCGTTTTATTGAAATACACAAAGAAACCTAGTTCCCACAAGCTAAGAAACATGGAATTATTTCCAGTTGGCTAAAACGCTTTTCTGTGAGTTTGAAACTCTTTTGCTACCTAGTGATTCAGCTTTGAGATACTTGAACCAGGACAGAAGCAGAGTGTGCTCTTGTAAACTAAAGTGTTGTTCTGCATTTTTAAAGTTCTAGCATTAACCATTTAAGAATTAAACTCACAGTCTTTTTCAGGCATTTTCGCCTAATCAGGGTAAACATCCAATAGACTGTAAACAAAACACCCTTGAAGGTGAGATGACCAAACTTGGGGAGCCTTGAGGGGCATACGAGAGAATCATTTCTTCAGAGTTTCATTGAAATACACAAAGAAACCTAGTGCCCAGAAGCTAAGAAACATGGAATTATTTCCAGTTCGCTAAAACGCTTTTCTGTGAGTTTGAAACTCTTTTGTTACCTAGTGATTCAGCTTTGAGATACTTGAACCAGGAAAGAAGCACAGTGTGCTCTTGTGATCTGAAGTGCTTTTTCTGCATTTTCAAAGTTCTAGCATTAACCATTGAGGAATTACACTAACAGGCGTTTTCAGTGAAAATTCGCCTAATCAGGGTAAACATCCAATAGGCTCTAAAGAAAAAACCCGTGATGGTGTGATGACCAAATTTGGGGAGCCATGAGGGGCACAAGAGAGAATCATTTTGTCAGAGTTTCATTGAAATACACAAAGAAACCTAGTACCCAGAAGCAAAGAAACATGGAATGATTTCCAGTTGACTAAATCACTTTTCGGTGAGTTTGAAACTCTTTTGCTACCTAGTGATTCAGCTTTGAGATACTTGAATCAGGACAGAAGCACAGTGTGCTCTTGTGATCTGAAGTGCTTTTCTGCATTTTCAAAGTTCTAGCATTAAACCATTGAGGAATTAAACTACAGGCGTTTTCAGTGAAATTCGCCTAATCAGGGTAAATATCCAATAGGCTCTAAACAAAAAACCCGATATGGTGGGATGACCAAATTTGGGGAGCCATGAGGGGCACAAGAGAGAATCATTTTGTCAGAGTTTCATTGAAATACACAAAGAAACCTAGTTCCCACAAGATAAGAAACATGGAATTATTTCCAGTTGCCTAAATCGCTTTTCTGTGAATTTGAAACTCTTTTGCTACCTAGTGATTCAGCTTTGAGATACTTGAACCAGGACAGAGTCACAGTGTGCTCTTGTGATCTGAAGTGGTTTTCTGCATTTTCAAAGTTCTAGCATAAACCATTGAGGAATTAAACTACAGGCGTTTTCAGTGAAATTCGCCTAATCAGGGTAAATATCCAATAGGCTCTAAACAAAAAACACGTGATGGTGGATTGACCAAATTTGGGGAGCCATGTGGGGCACAAGAGACAATCATTTTGTCAGAGGTTCATTGAAATACACAAAGAAACTTAGTACCCCAGAAGCAAAGAAACATGGAATTATTTCCAGTTGACTAAATCACTTTTCTGTGAGATTGAAACTCTTTTGCTACGTAGTGATTCAGCTTTGAGATACTTTGAACCAGGAAAGAAGCACAGTGTGCTCTGGTGATCTGAAGTGCTTTTCTGCATTTTCAAAGTTCTAGCATTACCTTTGAGGAATTAAACTACAGGCGTTTTCAGTGAAATTCGCCTAAATCAGGGGTAAACATCCAATAGGCTCTAAACAAAAAACCCGATATGGTGGGATGACCAAATTTGGGGAGCCATGAGGGGCCCAAGAGAGAATCATTTTGTCAGAGTTTTATTGAAATACACAAAGAAATTTAGTACCCGGATGCTAAGAAACAAGGAATTATTTCCAGTTGGCTAAATCGCTTTTCTGTGAGTATGAAACTCTCTTGCTACCTAGTGATTCAGCTTTTAGATACTTGAACCAGGACAGAATCACAGTGTGCTCTTGTAATCTGACGTGGTTTTCTGCATTTTCAAAGTTCTAGCATTAACCATTGAGGAATTAAACTACAGGCGTTTTGAGTGAAATTCGCCTAATCAGGGTAAACATCCAATAGGCTCTAAACAAAAAAAACCCGTGATGGTGGATTGACCAAATTTGGGGAGCCATGAGGGGCACAAGAGAGAATCATTTTGTCAGAGTTTCATTGAAATACACAAAGAAAACCTAGTTCCCACAAGCTAAGAAACATGGAATTATTTCCAGTTGGCTAAAGCGCTTTTTTATGAGTTTGAAACTCTTTTGGTACCTAGTGATTCAGCTTTGAGATACTTGAACCAGGACAGAAGCACAGTGTGCTCTTGTGAAGTAAAGTGTTGTTCTGCATTTTTAAAGTTCTAGCATTAACCATTTAAGAAATAAACTCACAGGGGTTTTCAGGCATTTTCGCCTAATCAGGGTAAACATCCAATAGCCTATAAACAAAACACCCTTGATGGTGGGATGACCAAACTTGGGGAGTCTTGAGGGGCACATGAGAGAATCATTTTTTCAGAGTTTTATTGAAATACACAAAGAAACCTAGTGCCCAGAAGCTAAGAAACATGGAATTATTTCCAGTTCTCTAAAACGCTTTTCTGTGAATTTGAAACTCTTTTGCTACCTAGTGATTCAGCTTTGAGATACTTGAACCAGGACAGAGTCACAGTGTGCTCTTGTGATCTGAAGTGGTTTTCTGCATTTTCAAAGTTCTAGCATTAACCATTGAGGAATTAAACTACAGGCGTTTTGAGTGAAATTCGCCTAATCAGGGTAAACATTCAATAGGCTCTAAAAAAAAAACCCGTGATGGTGGATTGAGCAAATTTGGGAGCCATGAGGGGCACAAGAGAGAATCATTTTGTCAGCGTTTTATTGAAATACACAAAGAAACCTAGTTCCCACAAGCTAAGAAACATGGAATTATTTCCAGTTGGCTAAAACGCTTTTCTGTGAGTTTGAAACTCTTTTGCTACCTAGTGATTCAGCTTTGAGATACTTGAACCAGGACAGAAGCAGAGTGTGCTCTTGTAAACTAAAGTGTTGTTCTGCATTTTTAAAGTTCTAGCATTAACCATTTAAGAATTAAACTCACAGTCTTTTTCAGGCATTTTCGCCTAATCAGGGTAAACATCCAATAGACTGTAAACAAAACACCCTTGAAGGTGGGATGACCAAACTTGGGAAGCCTTGAGGGGCATATGAGAGAATCATTTCTTCAGAATTTCATTGAAATACACAAAGAAACCTAGTGCCCAGAAGCTAAGAAACATGGAATTATTTCCAGTTCGCTAAAACGCTTTTCTGTGAATTTGAAACCTCTTTTCCTACCTAGTGATTCAGCTTTGAGATACTTGAACCAGGACAGAAACACAGTGTGCTCTTTTGATCTGAAGTGCTTTTCTGCATTTTCAAAGTTCTAGCATTAACCATTGAGGAATTACACTAACAGGCGTTTTCAGTGAAATTCGCCTAATCAGGGTAAACATCCAATAGGCTCTAAACAAAAAACCCGTGATGGTGTGATGACCAAATTTGGGGAGCCATGAGGGGCACAAGAGAGAATCATTTTGTCAGAGTTTCATTGAAATACACAAAGAAACCTAGTACCCAGAAGCAAAGAAACATGGAATGATTTCCAGTTGACTAAATCACTTTTCGGTGAGTTTGAAACTCTTTTGCTACCTAGTGATTCAGCTTTGAGATACTTGAATCAGGACAGAAGCACAGTGTGCTCTTGTGAACTAAAATGTTGTTCTGCATTTTAAAGTTCTAGCATTAACCATTTAAGAATTAAACTCACAGGGGTTTTCAGGCATTTTCGCCTAATCAGGGTAAATATCCAATAGCCTGTAAACAAAACACCCTTGATGGTGGGATGACCAAACTTGGGGAGTCTTGAGGGGCACATGAGAGAATCATTTTTTCAGAGTTTTATTGAAATACACAAAGAAACCTAGTGCCCAGAAGCTAAGAAACATGGAATTATTTCCAGTTCTCTAAATCGCTTTTCTGTGAATTTGAACCTCTTTTCCTACCTAGTGATTCAGCTTTGAGATACTTGAACCAGGACAGAAACACAGTGTGCTCTTGTGATCTGAAGTGCTTTTCTGCATTTTCAAAGTTCTAGCATTAACCATTGAGGAATTAAACTACAGGCGTTTTCAGTGAAATTCGCCTAATCAGGGTAAATATCCAATAGGCTCTAAACAAAAAACACGTTATGGTGGATTGACCAAATTTGGGGAGCCATTTGGGGCACAAGAGACAATCATTTTGTCAGAGGTTCATTGAAATACACAAAGAAACTTAGTACCCAGAAGCAAAGAAACATGGAATTATTTCCAGTTGACTAAATCACTTTTCTGTGAGTTTGAAACTCTTTTGCTACCTACTGATTCAGCTCAGAAGCACAGTGTGCTCTTGTGAACTAAAATGTTGTTCTGCGTTTTTAAAGTTCTAGCATTAACCATTTAAGAATTAAACTCACAGGGGTTTTGAGGCATTTTCGCCTAATCAGGGTAAACATCCAATAGCCTGTAAACAAAACACCCTTGATGGTGGGATGAGCAAACTTGGGGAGTCTTGAGGGGCACATGAGAGAATCATTTTTTTCAGAGTTTTATTGAAATACACAAAGAAACCTAGTGCCCAGAAGCTAAGAAACATGGAATTATTTCCAGTTCTCTAAAACGCTTCTCTGTGAATTTGAAACTCTTTTCCTACCTAGTGATTCAGCTTTGAGATACTTGAACCAGGAAAGAAACACAGTGTGCTCTTGTGATCTGAAGTGCTTTTCTGCATTTTCAAAGTTCTATCATTAACCATTGAGGAATTAAACTACAGGCGTTTTCAGTGAAATTCGCCTAATCCGGGTAAATATCCAATAGGCTCTAAACAAAAAACACGTGATGGTGGATTTGACCAAATTTGGGGAGCCATGAGGGGCACAAGAGAGAATCATTTTGTCAGAAGTTCATTGAAATACAAAAAGAAACTTAGTACCCAGAAGCAAAGAAACATGGAATTATTTCCAGTTGACTAAATCACTTTTCTGTGAGATTGAAACTCTTTTGCTACGTAGTGATTCAGCTTTGAGATACTTGAACCAGGAAAGAAGCACAGTGTGCTCTGGTGATCTGAAGTGCTTTTTCTGCATTTTCAAAGTTCTAGCATTAACCATTGAGGAATTACACTAACAGGCGTTTTCAGTGAAATTCGCCTAATCAGGGTAAACATCCAATAGGCTCTAAACAAAAAACCCGTGATGGTGTGATGACCAAATTTGGGGAGCCATGAGGGGCACAAGAGGGAATCATTTTGTCAGTGTTTCATTGAAATACACGAAGAAACCTAGTACCCAGAAGCAAAGAAACATGGAATTATTTCCAGTTGACTAAATCACTTTTCTGTGAGATTGACACTCTTTTGCTACCTAGTGATTCAACTTTGAGATACTTGAATCAGGACAGAAGCACAGTGTGCTCTTGTGAACTAAAATGTTGTTCTGCGTTTTTAAAGTTCTAGCATTAACCATTTAAAAATTAAACTCACAGGGGTTTTCAGGCATTTTCGCCTAATCAGGGTAAACATCCAATAGCCTGTAAACAAAAAACACCCTTGATGGTGGGATGACCAAACTTGGGGAGTCTTGAAGGGCACATGAGAGAATCATTTTTTCAGAGGTTCATTGAAATACACAAAGAAACCAAGTGCCCAAAAGCTAGGAAACATGGAATTATTTCCAGTTCGCTAAAACACTTTTCTGTGAGTTTGAAACTCTTTTGTTACCTAGTGATTCAGCTTTGAGATACTTGATCCAGGAAAGAAGCACAGTGTGCTCTTGTGAACTAAAGTGTTGTTCTGCATTTTTAAAGTTCTAGCATTAACCATTTAAGAAATAAACTCACAGGGGTTTTCAGGCATTTTCGCCTAATCAGGGAAAACATCCAATAGCCTGTAAACAAAACACCCTTGATGGTGGGATGACCAAACTTTGGGAGTCATGAGGGGCACATGAGAGAATCATTTTTTCAGAGTTTTATTGAAATACAGAAAGAAACCTAGTGCCCAGAAGCTAAGAAACATGGAATTATTTCCAGTTCTCTAAAACGCTTTTCTGTGAATTTGAAACTCTTTTCCTACCTAGTTATTCAGCTTTGAGATACTTGAACCAGGACAGAAGCACAGTGTGCTCTTGTGATCTGAAGTAATTTTCTGCATTTTCAAAGTTCTAGCATTAACCATTGAGGAATTAAACTACAGGCGTTTTCAGTGAAATTCGCCTAATCAGGGTAAACATCCAATAGGCTCTAAACAAAAAAACACGTAATGGTGGATTGACCAAATTTGGGAGCCATGAGGGGCACAAGAGAGAATCATTTTGTCAGAGTTTCATTGAAATACACAAAGAAACCTAGTTCCCACAAGCTAAGAAACATGGAATTATTTCCAGTTGCCTAAATCACTTTTCTGTGAATTTGAAACTCTTTTGCTACCTAGTGATTCAGCTTTGAGATACTTGAACCAGTACAGAGTCACAGTGTGCTCTTGTGATCTGAAGTGGTTTTCTGCATTTTCAAAGTTCTAGCATTAACCATTGAGGAATTAAACTACAGGCATTTTGAGTGAAATTCGCCTAATCAGGGTAAATATTCAATAGGCTCTAAAAAAAAAAACCCGTGATGGTGGATTGAGCAAATTTGGGAGCCATGAGGGGCACAAGAGAGAATCATTTTGTCAGAGTTTTATTGAAATACACAAAGAAACCTAGTTCCCACAAGCTAAGAAACATGGAATTATTTCCAGTTGGCTAAAACGCTTTTCTGTAAGTTTGAAACTCTTTTGCTACCTAGTGATTCAGCTTTGAGATACTTGAACCAGGACAGAAGCAGAGTGTGCTCTTGTGAACTAAAGTGTTGTTCTGCATTTTTAAAGTTCTAGCATTAACCATTTAAGAATTAAACTCACAGTCTTTTTCAGGCATTTTCGCCTAATCAGGGTACACATCCAATAGACTGTAAAAAAAAACACCCTTGATGGTGGGATGACCAAACTTGGGGAGCCTTGAGGGGCACATGAGATAATCATTTTTTCAGAGTTTCATTGAAATACACAAAGAAACCTAGTGCCCAGAAGCTAGGAAACATGGAATTATTTCCAGTTCGCTAAAACGCTTTTCTGTGAGTTTGAAACTCTTTTGTTACCTAGTGATTCAGCTTTGAGATACTTGAACCAGGAAAGAAGTACAGTGTGCTCTTGTGATCTGAAGTGCTTTTCTGCATTTTCAAAGTTCTAGCATTAACCATTGAAAAATTACACTAAGAGGCGTTTTCAGTGAAATTCGCCTAATCAGGGTAAACATCCAATAGGCTCTATACAAAAAACCCGTGATGGTGTGATGGCCAAATTTGGGGAGCCATGAGGGGCACAAGAGAGAATCATTTTGTCAGAGTTTCATTGAAATACACAAAGAAACCTAGTACCCAGAAGCAAAGAAACATGGAATTATTTCCAGTTGACTAAATCACTTTTCTGTAAGATTGAAACTCTTTTGCTACCTAGTGATTCAGCTTTGAGATACTTGAACCAGGACAGGAGCACGGTGTGCTCCTGTGATCTGAAGTGCTTTTCTGCATTTTCAAAGTTCTAGCATTAACCATTGAGGAATTAAACTAACAGGCGTTTTCAGTGAAATTCGCCTAATCAGGGTAAACATCCAATAGGCTCTAAACAAAAAACCCGTGGTGGTGGATTGACCAAATTTAGGGAGCCATGAGGGGCTCAAGAGAGAATCATTTTGTCAGAGTTTCATTGAAATACACAAAGAAACCTAGTTCCCACAAGCTAAGAAACGTGGAATTATTTCCAGTTGCCTAAATCGCTTTTCTGTGAATTTGAAACTCTTTTGCTACCTAGTGATTCAGCTTTGAGATACTTGAACCAGGACAGAGTCACAGTGTGCTCTTGTGATCTGAAGTGGTTTTCTGCATTTTCAAAGTTCTAGCATTAACCATTGAGGAATTAAACTACAGGCGTTTTGAGTGAAATTCGCCTAATCAGGGTAAACATTCAATAGGCTCTAAAAAAAAAAAACCCGTGATGGTGGATTGAGCAAATTTGGGAGCCATGAGGGGCACAAGAGAGAATCATTTTGTCAGCGTTTTATTGAAATACACAAAGAAACCTAGTTCCCACAAGCTAAGAAACATGGAATTATTTCCAGTTGGCTAAAACGCTTTTCTGTGAGTTTGAAACTCTTTTGCTACCTAGTGATTCAGCTTTGAGATACTTGAACCAGGACAGAAGCAGAGTGTGCTCTTGTAAACTAAAGTGTTGTTCTGCATTTTTAAAGTTCTAGCATTAACCATTTAAGAATTAAACTCACAGTCTTTTTCAGGCATTTTCGCCTAATCAGGGTAAACATCCAATAGACTGTAAACAAACACCCTTGAAGGTGAGATGACCAAACTTGGGGAGCCTTGAGGGGCATACGAGAGAATCATTTCTTCAGAGTTTCATTGAAATACACAAAGAAACCTAGTGCCCAGAAGCTAAGAAACATGGAATTATTTCCAGTTCGCTAAAACGCTTTTCTGTGAGTTTGAAACTCTTTTGTTACCTAGTGATTCAGCTTTGAGATACTTGAACCAGGAAAGAAGCACAGTGTGCTCTTGTGATCTGAAGTGCTTTTCTGCATTTTCAAAGTTCTAGCATTAACCATTGAGGAATTACACTAAGAGGCGTTTTCAGTGAAATTCACATAATTAGGGTAAACATCCAATAGGCTCTAAACAAAAAAACCGTGATGGTGTGATGGCCAAATTGGGGAGCCATGAGGGGCACAAGAGAGAATCATTTTGTCAGAGTTTCATTGAAATACACAAAGAAATTTAGTACCCAGATGCTAAGAAACAAGGAATTATTTCCAGTTGGCTAAAACGCTTTTCTATGAGTTTGAAACTCTTTTGGTACCTAGTGATTCAGCTTTGAGATACTTGAACCAGGACAGAAGCACAGTGTGCTCTTGTAATCTGACGTGGTTTTCTGCATTTTCAAAGTTCTAGCATTAACTATTGAGGAATTAAACTACAGGCGTTTTTGAGTAAAATTCGCCTAATCAGGTAAACAACCAATAGGCTCTAAACAAAAAAACCTGTGATGGTGGATTGACCAAATTTGGGAGCCATGAGGGGCACAAGAGAGAATCATTTTGTCAGAGTTTCATTGAAATACACAAAGAAACCTAGTTCCCACAAGCTAAGAAACATGGAATTATTTCCAGTTGGCTAAAACGCTTTTCTATGAGTTTGAAACTCTTTTGGTACCTAGTGATTCAGCTTTGAGATACTTGAACCAGGACAGAAGCACAGTGTGCTCTTGTGAACTAAAGTGTTGTTCTGCATTTTTAAAGTTCTAGCATTAACCATTTAAGAAATAAACTCACAGGGGTTTTCAGGCATTTTCGCCTAATCAGGGTAAACATCCAATAGCCTGTAAACAAAACACCCTTGATGGTGGGATGACCAAACTTGGGGAGTCATGAGGGGCACATGAGAGAATCATTTTTTCAGAGTTTTATTGAAATACACAAAGAAACCTAGTGCCCAGAAGCTAAGAAACATGGAATTTATTTCCAGTTCTCTAAAACGCTTTTCTGTGAATTTGAAACTCTTTTCCCTACCTAGTAATTCAGCTTTGAGATACTTGAACCAGGACAGAAGCACAGTGTGCTCTTGTGATCTGAAGTGCTTTTCTGCATTTTCAAAGTTCTAGCATTAACCATTGAGGAATTAAACTACAGGCGTTTTCAGTGAAATTCGCCTAATCAGGGTAAACATCCAATAGGCTCTAAACAAAAAACACGTTATGGTGGATTGACCAAATTTGGGGAGCCATGAGGGGCACAAGAGAGAATCATTTTGTCAGAGTTTCATTGAAATACACAAAGAAACCTAGTTCCCACAAGCTAAGAAACGTGGAATTATTTCCAGTTGCCTAAATCGCTTTTCTGTGAATTTGAAACTCTTTTGCTACCTAGTGATTCAGCTTTGAGATACTTGAACCAGGACAGAGTCACAGTGTGCTCTTGTGATCTGAAGTGGTTTTCTGCATTTTCAAAGTTCTAGCATTAACCATTGAGGAATTAAACTACAGGCGTTTTGAGTGAAATTCGCCTAATCAGGGTAAACATTCAATAGGCTCTAAAAAAAAAACCCGTGATGGTGGATTGAGCAAATTTGGGAGCCATGAGGGCACAAGAGAGAATCATTTTGTCAGCGTTTTATTGAAATACACAAAGAAACCTAGTTCCCACAAGCTAAGAAACATGGAATTATTTCCAGTTGGCTAAAACGCTTTTCTGTGAGTTTGAAACTCTTTTGCTACCTAGTGATTCAGCTTTGAGATACTTGAACCAGGACAGAAGCAGAGTGTGCTCTTGTAAACTAAAGTGTTGTTCTGCATTTTTAAAGTTCTAGCATTAACCATTTAAGAATTAAACTCACAGTCTTTTTCAGGCATTTTCGCCTAATCAGGGTAAACATCCAATAGACTGTAAACAAAACACCCTTGAAGGTGAGATGACCAAACTTGGGGAGCCTTGAGGGGCATACGAGAGAATCATTTCTTCAGAGTTTCATTGAAATACACAAAGAAACCTAGTGCCCAGAAGCTAAGAAACATGGAATTATTTCCAGTTCGCTAAAAACGCTTTTCAGTGAGTTTGAAACTCTTTTGTTACCTAGTGATTCAGCTTTGAGATACTTGAACCAGGAAAGAAGCACAGTGTGCTCTTGTGATCTGAAGTGCTTTTCTGCATTTTCAAAGTTCTAGCATTAACCATTGAGGAATTACACTAACAGGCGTTTTCAGTGAAATTCGCCTAATCAGGGTAAACATCCAATAGGCTCTAAAGAAAAAACCCGTGATGGTGTGATGACCAAATTTGGGGAGCCATGAGGGGCACAAGAGAGAATCATTTTGTCAGAGTTTCATTGAAATACACAAAGAAACCTAGTACCCAGAAGCAAAGAAACATGGAATGATTTCCAGTTGACTAAATCACTTTTCGGTGAGTTTGAAACTCTTTTGCTACCTAGTGATTCAGCTTTGAGATACTTGAATCAGGACAGAAGCACAGTGTGCTCTTGTGATCTGAAGTGCTTTTCTGCATTTTCAAAGTTCTAGCATTAACCATTGAGGAATTAAACTACAGGCGTTTTGAGTGAAATTCGCCTAATCAGGGTAAACATCCAATAGGCTCTAAACAAAAAAAACCCGTGATGGTGGATTGACCAAATTTGGGGAGCCATGAGGGGCACAAAAGAGAATCATTTTGTCAGAGTTTCATTGAAATACACAAAGAAACCTAGTTCCCACAAGCTAAGAAACATGGAATTATTTCCAGTTGGCTAAAGCGCTTTTTTATGAGTTTGAAACTCTTTTGGTACCTAGTGATTCAGCTTTGAGATACTTGAACCAGGACAGAAGCACAGTGTGCTCTTGTGAAGTAAAGTGTTGTTCTGCATTTTTAAAGTTCTAGCATTAACCATTTAAGAAATAAACTCACAGGGGTTTTCAGGCATTTTCGCCTAATCAGGGTAAACATCCAATAGCCTATAAACAAAACACCCTTGATGGTGGGATGACCAAACTTGGGGAGTCTTGAGGGGCACATGAGAGAATCATTTTTTCAGAGTTTTATTGAAATACACAAAGAAACCTAGTGCCCAGAAGCTAAGAAACATGGAATTATTTCCAGTTCTCTAAAACGCTTTTCTGTGAATTTGAAACTCTTTTTCCTACCTAGTAATTCAGCTTTGAGATACTTGAACCAGGACAGAAGCACAGTGTGCTCTTGTGATCTGAAGTGCTTTTTCTGCATTTTCAAAGTTCTAGCATTAACCATTGAGGAATTAAACTACAGGCGTTTTCAGTGAAATTCGCCTAATCAGGGTAAACATCCAATAGGCTCTAAACAAAAAACCCGATATGGTGGGATGACCAAATTTGGGAGCCATGAGGGGCACAAGAGAGAATCATTTTGTCAGAGTTTCATTGAAATACACAAAGAAACCTAGTTCCCACAAGATAAGAAACATGGAATTATTTCCAGTTGCCTAAATCGCTTTTTTCTGTGAATTTGAAACTCTTTTTGCTACCTAGTGATTCAGCTTTGAGATACTTGAACCAGGACAGAGTCACAGTGTGCTCTTGTGATCTGAAGTGGTTTTCTGCATTTTCAAAGTTCTAGCATTAACCATTGAGGAATTAAACTACAGGCGTTTTGAGTGAAATTCGCCTAATCAGGGTAAACATTCAATAGGCTCTAAAAAAAAAACCCGTGATGGTGGATTGAGCAAATTTGGGAGCCATGAGGGGCACAAGAGAGAATCATTTTGTCAGCGTTTTATTGAAATACACAAAGAAACCTAGTTCCCACAAGCTAAGAAACATGGAATTATTTCCAGTTGGCTAAAACGCTTTTCTGTGAGTTTGAAACTCTTTTGCTACCTAGTGATTCAGCTTTGAGATACTTGAACCAGGACAGAAGCAGAGTGTGCTCTTGTAAACTAAAGTGTTGTTCTGCATTTTTAAAGTTCTAGCATTAACCATTTAAGAATTAAACTCACAGTCTTTTTCAGGCATTTTCGCCTAATCAGGGTAAACATCCAATAGACTGTAAACAAAACACCCTTGAAGGTGGGATGACCAAACTTGGGAAGCCTTGAGGGGCATATGAGAGAATCATTTCTTCAGAATTTCATTGAAATACACAAAGAAACCTAGTGCCCAGAAGCTAAGAAACATGGAATTATTTCCAGTTCGCTAAAACGCTTTTCTGTGAATTTGAACCTCTTTTCCTACCTAGTGATTCAGCTTTGAGATACTTGAACCAGGACAGAAACACAGTGTGCTCTTTTGATCTGAAGTGCTTTTCTGCATTTTCAAAGTTCTAGCATTAACCATTGAGGAATTACACTAACAGGCGTTTTCAGTGAAATTCGCCTAATCAGGGTAAACATCCAATAGGCTCTAAACAAAAAACCCGTGATGGTGTGATGACCAAATTTGGGGAGCCATGAGGGGCACAAGAGAGAATCATTTTGTCAGAGTTTCATTGAAATACACAAAGAAACCTAGTACCCAGAAGCAAAGAAACATGGAATGATTTCCAGTTGACTAAATCACTTTTCGGTGAGTTTGAAACTCTTTTGCTACCTAGTGATTCAGCTTTGAGATACTTGAATCAGGACAGAAGCACAGTGTGCTCTTGTGAACTAAAATGTTGTTCTGCATTTTTAAAGTTCTAGCATTAACCATTTAAGAATTAAACTCACAGGGGTTTTCAGGCATTTTCGCCTAATCAGGGTAAATATCCAATAGCCTGTAAACAAAACACCCTTGATGGTGGGATGACCAAACTTGGGGAGTCTTGAGGGGCACATGAGAGAATCATTTTTTCAGAGTTTTTATTGAAATACACAAAGAAACCTAGTGCCCAGAAGCTAAGAAACATGGAATTATTTCCAGTTCTCTAAATCGCTTTTCTGTGAATTTGAACCTCTTTTCCTACCTAGTGATTCAGCTTTGAGATACTTGAACCAGGACAGAAACACAGTGTGCTCTTGTG
The DNA here is from genome assembly GCA_025594165.1 of Tamias sibiricus. NCBI lineage: Eukaryota > Metazoa > Chordata > Mammalia > Rodentia > Sciuridae > Tamias > Tamias sibiricus. The sequence continues at coordinate 121,631 of JAKELJ010000068.1, forward strand.
ATCTGAAGTGCTTTTCTGCATTTTCAAAGTTCTAGCATTAACCATTGAGGAATTAAACTACAGGCGTTTTCAGTGAAATTCGCCTAATCAGGGTAAATATCCAATAGGCTCTAAACAAAAAACACGTTATGGTGGATTGACCAAATTTGGGGAGCCATTTGGGGCACAAGAGACAATCATTTTGTCAGAGGTTCATTGAAATACACAAAGAAACTTAGTACCCAGAAGCAAAGAAACATGGAATTATTTCCAGTTGACTAAATCACTTTTCTGTGAGTTTGAAACTCTTTTGCTACCTACTGATTCAGCTCAGAAGCACAGTGTGCTCTTGTGAACTAAAATGTTGTTCTGCGTTTTTTAAAGTTCTAGCATTAACCATTTAAGAATTAAACTCACAGGGGTTTTGAGGCATTTTCGCCTAATCAGGGTAAACATCCAATAGCCTGTAAACAAAACACCCTTGATGGTGGGATGAGCAAACTTGGGGAGTCCTTGAGGGGCACATGAGAGAATCATTTTTTCAGAGTTTTATTGAAATACACAAAGAAACCTAGTGCCCAGAAGCTAAGAAACATGGAATTATTTCCAGTTCTCTAAAACGCTTCTCTGTGAATTTGAAACTCTTTTCCTACCTAGTGATTCAGCTTTGAGATACTTGAACCAGGAAAGAAACACAGTGTGCTCTTGTGATCTGAAGTGCTTTTCTGCATTTTCAAAGTTCTATCATTAACCATTGAGGAATTAAACTACAGGCGTTTTCAGTGAAATTCGCCTAATCCGGGTAAATATCCAATAGGCTCTAAACAAAAAACACGTGATGGTGGATTGACCAAATTTGGGGAGCCATGAGGGGCACAAGAGAGAATCATTTTGTCAGAAGTTCATTGAAATACAAAAAGAAACTTAGTACCCAGAAGCAAAGAAACATGGAATTATTTCCAGTTGACTAAAATCACTTTTCTGTGAGATTGAAACTCTTTTTGCTACGTAGTGATTCAGCTTTGAGATACTTGAACCAGGAAAGAAGCACAGTGTGCTCTGGTGATCTGAAAGTGCTTTTCTGCATTTTCAAAGTTCTAGCATTAACCATTGAGGAATTACACTAACAGGCGTTTTTCAGTGAAAATTCGCCTAATCAGGGTAAACATCCAATAGGCTCTAAACAAAAAACCCGTGATGGTGTGATGACCAAATTTGGGGAGCCATGAGGGGCACAAGAGGGAATCATTTTGTCAGTGTTTCATTGAAATACACGAAGAAACCTAGTACCCAGAAGCAAAGAAACATGGAATTATTTCCAGTTGACTAAATCACTTTTCTGTGAGATTGACACTCTTTTGCTACCTAGTGATTCAACTTTGAGATACTTGAATCAGGACAGAAGCACAGTGTGCTCTTGTGAACTAAAATGTTGTTCTGCGTTTTTAAAGTTCTAGCATTAACCATTTAAAAATTAAACTCACAGGGGTTTTCAGGCATTTTCGCCTAATCAGGGTAAACATCCAATAGCCTGTAAACAAAACACCCTTGATGGTGGGATGACCAAACTTGGGGAGTCTTGAAGGGCACATGAGAGAATCATTTTTTCAGAGGTTCATTGAAATACACAAAGAAACCAAGTGCCCAAAAGCTAGGAAACATGGAATTATTTCCAGTTCGCTAAAACACTTTTCTGTGAGTTTGAAACTCTTTTGTTACCTAGTGATTCAGCTTTGAGATACTTGATCCAGGAAAGAAGCACAGTGTGCTCTTGTGAACTAAAGTGTTGTTCTGCATTTTTAAAGTTCTAGCATTAACCATTTAAGAAATAAACTCACAGGGGTTTTCAGGCATTTTCGCCTAATCAGGGAAAACATCCAATAGCCTGTAAACAAAACACCCTTGATGGTGGGATGACCAAACTTTGGGAGTCATGAGGGGCACATGAGAGAATCATTTTTTCAGAGTTTTATTGAAATACAGAAAGAAACCTAGTGCCCAGAAGCTAAGAAACATGGAATTATTTCCAGTTCTCTAAAACGCTTTTCTGTGAATTTGAAACTCTTTTCCTACCTAGTTATTCAGCTTTGAGATACTTGAACCAGGACAGAAGCACAGTGTGCTCTTGTGATCTGAAGTGCTTTTCTGCATTTTCAAAGTTCTAGCATTAACCATTGAGGAATTAAACTACAGGCGTTTTCAGTGAAATTCGCCTAATCAGGGTAAACATCCAATAGGCTCTAAACAAAAAACCACGTAATGGTGGATTGACCAAATTTGGGGAGCCATGAGGGGCACAAGAGAGAATCATTTTTGTCAGAGTTTCATTGAAATACACAAAGAAACCTAGTTCCCACAAGCTAAGAAACATGGAATTATTTCCAGTTGCCTAAATCACTTTTCTGTGAATTTGAAACTCTTTTGCTACCTAGTGATTCAGCTTTGAGATACTTGAACCAGTACAGAGTCACAGTGTGCTCTTGTGATCTGAAGTGGTTTTTCTGCATTTTCAAAGTTCTAGCATTAACCATTGAGGAATTAAACTACAGGCATTTTGAGTGAAATTCGCCTAATCAGGGTAAATATTCAATAGGCTCTAAAAAAAAAACCCGTGATGGTGGATTGAGCAAATTTGGGAGCCATGAGGGGCACAAGAGAGAATCATTTTGTCAGAGTTTTATTGAAATACACAAAGAAACCTAGTTCCCACAAGCTAAGAAACATGGAATTATTTCCAGTTGGCTAAAACGCTTTTCTGTAAGTTTGAAACTCTTTTGCTACCTAGTGATTCAGCTTTGAGATACTTGAACCAGGACAGAAGCAGAGTGTGCTCTTGTGAACTAAAAGTGTTGTTCTGCATTTTTAAAGTTCTAGCATTAACCATTTAAGAATTAAACTCACAGTCTTTTTCAGGCATTTTCGCCTAATCAGGGTACACATCCAATAGACTGTAAAAAAAACACCCTTGATGGTGGGATGACCAAACTTGGGGAGCCTTGAGGGGCACATGAGATAATCATTTTTTCAGAGTTTCATTGAAATACACAAAGAAACCTAGTGCCCAGAAGCTAGGAAACATGGAATTATTTCCAGTTCGCTAAAACGCTTTTCTGTGAGTTTGAAACTCTTTTGTTACCTAGTGATTCAGCTTTGAGATACTTGAACCAGGAAAGAAGTACAGTGTGCTCTTGTGATCTGAAGTGCTTTTCTGCATTTTCAAAGTTCTAGCATTAACCATTGAAAAATTACACTAAGAGGCGTTTTCAGTGAAATTCGCCTAATCAGGGTAAACATCCAATAGGCTCTATACAAAAAACCCGTGATGGTGTGATGGCCAAATTTGGGGAGCCATGAGGGGCACAAGAGAGAATCATTTTGTCAGAGTTTCATTGAAATACACAAAGAAACCTAGTACCCAGAAGCAAAGAAACATGGAATTATTTCCAGTTGACTAAATCACTTTTCTGTAAGATTGAAACTCTTTTGCTACCTAGTGATTCAGCTTTGAGATACTTGAACCAGGACAGGAGCACGGTGTGCTCCTGTGATCTGAAGTGCTTTTCTGCATTTTCAAAGTTCTAGCATTAACCATTGAGGAATTAAACTAACAGGCGTTTTCAGTGAAATTCGCCTAATCAGGTAAACATCCAATAGGCTCTAAACAAAAAACCCGTGGTGGTGGATTGACCAAATTTAGGGAGCCATGAGGGCTCAAGAGAGAATCATTTTGTCAGAGTTTCATTGAAATACACATAGAAACCTAGTTCCCACAAGCTAAGAAACATGGAATTATTTCCAGTTGGCTAAATCGCTTTTCTGTGAGTTTGAAAACTCTTTGCTACCTAGTGATTCAGGTTTGAGATACTTGAACCAGGAGAGGAGCACAGTGTGCTCTTGTGATCTGAAGTGGTTTTCTGCATTTTCAAAGTTCTAGCATTAACCATTGAGGAATTAAACTACAGGCGTTTTCAGTGAAATTCGCCTAAACAGGGTAAATATCCAATAGGTTCTGAGCAAAAAACCCGTGATTGTGGACTGACCAAATTTGGGGAGCCATGAGGGGCACAAGAGAGAATCATTTTGTCAGAGTTTCATTGAAATACACAAAGAAAACTAGTACCCACAATCTAAGAAACATGGAATTATTTCCAGTTGGCTAAAACGCTTTTCTGTGAGTTTGAAACTCTTTTGCTACCTAGTGATTCAGCTTTGAGATACTTGAACCAGGACAGAAGCACAGTGTGCTCTTGTGAACTAAAGTGTTGTTCTGCATTTTTAAAGTTCAAGCATTAACCATTTAAAAATTAAACTCACAGGCGTTTTCAGGCATTTTCGCCTAATCAGGGTAAATATCCAATAGCCTGTAAACAAAACACCCTTGATGGTGGGATGAACAAACTTGGGGAGTCTTGAGGGGCACATGAGAAAATCATTTATAAAGAGTTTCATTGAAATACACAAAGAAACCTAGTGCCCAGAAGCTATGAAACATGGAATTATTTCCAGTTTGCTAAAACGCTTTTCTGTGAGTTTGAAACTCTTTTGTTACCTAGTGATTCAGCTTTGAGATACTTGATCCAGGAAAGAAGCACAGTGTGCTCTTGTGATCTGAAGTGCTTTTCTGCATTTTCAAAGTTCTAGCATTAACCATTGAAAAATTACACTAAGAGGCGTTTTCAGTGAAATTCGCCTAATCAGGGTAAACATCCAATAGTCTCTATACAAAAAACCCGTGATGGTGTGATGGCCAAATTTGGGAGCCATGAGGGGCACAAGAGAGAATCATTTTGTCAGAGTTTCATTGAAATACACAAAGAAACCTAGTACCCAGAAGCAAAGAAACATGGAATTATTTCCAGTTGACTAAATCACTTTTCTGTAAGATTCAAACTCTTTTGCTACCTGGTGATTCAGCTTTGAGATACTTGAACCAGGACAGGAGCACAGTGTGCTCCTGTGATCTGAAGTGCTTTTCTGCATTTTCAAAGTTCTAGCATTAACCATTGAGGAATTAAACTAACAGGCGTTTTCAGTGAAATTCGCCTAATCAGGGTAAACATCCAATAGGCTCTAAACAAAAAACCCGTGATGGTGGATTGACCAAATTTGGGGAGCCATGAAGGGCACAAGAGAGAATCATTTTGTCAGAGTTTCATTGAAATACACAAAGAGAACTAGTACCCACAAGCTAAGAAACATGGAATTATTTCCAGTTGGCTAAAACGCTTTTCTGTGAGTTTGAAACTCTTTTGCTACCTAGTGATTCAGCTTTGAGATACTTGAACCAGGACAGAAGCACAGTGTGCTCTTGTGAACTAAAGTGTTGTTCTGCATTTTTAAAGTTCTAGCATTAACCATTTAAGAATTAAACTCACAGGCGTTTTCAGGCATTTTCGCCTAATCAGGGTAAACATCCAATAGACTGTAAACAAAACACCCTTGATGGTGGGATGACCAAACTTGGGGAGACTTGAGGGGCACATGAGCGAATCACTTTTTCAGAGTGTCATTGAAATACACAAAGAAACCTAGTGCCCAGAAGCTAAGAAACATAGAATTATTTCCAGTTTGCTAAAACGCTTTTCTGTGAGTTTGAAACTCTTTTGTTACCTAGTGATTCAGCTTTGATATACTTGAACCAGGAAAGAAGCACAGTGTCCGCTTGTGATCTGAAGTGCTTTTCTGCATTTTCAAAGTTCTAGCATTACCATTGAGGAATTAAACTACAGGCGTTTTCAGTGAAATTCGCCTAATCAGGGTAAACATCCAATAGGCTCTAAACAAAAAACCTGTGATGGTGGATTGACCACTTTTCTGTGAGTTTGAAACTTTTTTGTTACCTAGTGATTCAGCTTTGAGATACTTGAACCAGGAAAGAAGCACAGTGTGCTCTTGTGATCTGAAGTGCTTTTCTGCATTTTCAAAGTTCTAGCATTAACCATTGAAAATTTACACTAAGAGGCGGTTTCAGTGAAATTCGCCTAATCAGGGTAAATATAGAATATACTCTATACAAAAAAACCCGTGATGTTATGATGGCCAAATTTGGGAGCTACGAGGGGCACAAGAGAGAATCATTTTGTCAGAGTTTCATTGAAATACACAAAGAAACCTAGTTCCCACAAGCTAAGAAACATGGAATTATTTCCAGTTGGCTAAATCACTTTTCTGTGAGTTTGAAACTCTTTTGCTACCAAGTGATTCAGCTTTGAGATACTTGAACCAGGACAGGAGCACAGTGTGCTCCTGTGATCTGAAGTGCTTTTCTGCATTTTCAAAGTTCTAGCATTAACCATTGAGGAATTAAACTACAGGCGTTTTCAGTGAAATTCGCCTAAACAGGGTAAACATCCAAAAGGTTCTGAGCAAAAAACCCGTGATTGTGGATTGACCAAATTTGGGGAGCCATGAGGGGCACAAGAGAGAATCATTTTGTCAGAGTTTCATTGAAATACACAAAGAAAGCTAGTTCCCACAAGCTAAGAAACATGGAATTATTTCCAGTTGGCTAAAACGCTTTTCTGAGAGTTTAAAACTCCTTTGCTACCTGGTGATTCAGCTTTGAGATACCTGAACCAGGACAGAAGCACAGTGTGCTCTTGTGAACTAAAGTGTTGTTCTGCATTTTTAAAGTTCTAGCATTAACCATTTAAGAATTAAACTCACAGGCTTTTTCAGGCATTTTCGCCTAATCAGGGTAAACATCCAATAGACTGTAAAAAAAACACCCTTGATGGTGGGATGACCAAACTTGGGGAGCCTTGAGGGGCAAATGAGATAACCATTTTTTCAGAGTTTCATTGAAATACACAAAGAAACCTAGTGCCCAGAAGCTAGGAAACATGGAATTATTTCCAGTTCTCTAAAACGCTTTTCTGTGAGTTTGAAACTCTTTTGTTACCTAGTGATTCAGCTTTGAGATACTTGAACCAGGAAAGAAGCACAGTGTGCTCTTGTGATCTGAAGTGCTTTTCTGCATTTTCAAAGTTCTAGCATTAACCATTGAAAAATTACACTAAGAGGCGTTTTCAGTGAAATTCGCCTAATCAGGGTAAACATCCAATAGGCTCTATACAAAAAACCCGTGATGGTGTGATGGCCAAATTTGGGGAGCCATGAGGGGCACAAGAGAGAATCATTTTGTCAGAGTTTCATTGAAATACACAAAGAAACCTAGTACCCAGAAGCAAAGAAACATGGAATTATTTCCAGTTGACTAAATCACTTTTCTGTAAGATTGAAACTCTTTTGCTACCTAGTGATTCAGCTTTGAGATACTTGAACCAGGACAGAGGCACAGTGTGCTCCTGTGATCTGAAGTGCTTTTCTGCATTTTCAAAGTTCTAGCATTAACCATTGAGGAATTAAACTAACAGGCGTTTTCAGTGAAATTCGCCTAATCAGGGTAAACATCCAATAGGCTCTAAACAAAAAACCCGTGGTGGTGGATTGACCTAATTTAGGGAGCCATGAGGGGCTCAAGAGAGAATCATTTTGTCAGAGTTTCATTGAAATACACATAGAAACCTAGTTTCCACAAGCTAAGAAACATGGAATTATTTCCAGTTGGCTAAATCGCTTTTCTGTGAGTTTGAAACTCTTTTGCTACCTAGTGATTCAGGTTTGAGATACTTGAACCAGGAGAGGAGCACAGTGTGCTCTTGTGATCTGAAGTGGTTTTCTGCATTTTCAAAGTTCTAGCATTAACCATTGAGGAATTAAACTACAGGCGTTTTCAGTGAAATTCGCCTAAACAGGGTAAACATCCAATAGGTTCTGAGCAAAAAACCCGTGATTGTGGTTTGACCAAATTTGGGGAGCCATGAGGGGCACAAGAGAGAATCATTTTGTCAGAGTTTCATTGAAATGCACAAAGAAAACTAGTACCCACAATCTAAGAAACATGGAATTATTTCCAGTTGGCTAAAACGCTTTTCTGTGAGTTTGAAACTCTTTTGCTACCTAGTGATTCAGCATTGAGATACTTGAACCAGGACAGAAGCACAGTGTGCTATTGTGAACTAAAGTGTTGTTCTGCATTTTTAAAGTTCTAGCATTAACCATTTAAGAATTAAACTCACAGCGTTTTCAGGCATTTTCACCTAATCAGGGTAAATATCCAATAGCCTGTAAACAAAACACCCTTGATGGTGGGATGAACAAACTTGGGGAGTCTTGAGGGGCACATGAGAGAATCATTTATTAAGAGTTTCATTGAAATACACAAAGAAACCTAGTGCCCAGAAGCTATGAAACATGGAATTATTTCCAGTTTGCTAAAATCGCTTTTCTGTGAGTTTGAAACTCTTTTGTTACCTAGTGATTCAGCTTTGAGATACTTGATCCAGGAAAGAAGCACAGTGTGCTCTTGTGATCTGAAGTGCTTTTCTGCATTTTCAGAGTTCTAGCATTAACCATTGAGGAATTACACTAAGAGGCGTTTTCAGTGAAATTCGCATAATTAGGGTAAATATCCAATAGGCTCTAAACAAAAAACCCGTGATGGTGTGATGGCCAAATTTGGGGAGCCATGAGGGGCACAAGAGAGAATCATTTTTTTCAGAGTTTCTTTGAAATACACAAAGAAACCTAGTACCCAGAAGCAAAGAAACATGGAATTATTTCCAGTTGACTAAATCACTTTTCTGTAAGATTGAAACTCTTTTGCTACCTGGTGATTCAGCTTTGAGATACTTGAACCAGGACAGGAGCACAGTGTGCTCCTGTGATCTGAAGTGCTTTTCTGCATTTTCAAAGTTCTAGCATTAACCATTGAGGAATTAAACTAACAGGCGTTTTCAGTGAAATTCGCCTAATCAGGGTAAACATCCAATAGGCTCTAAACAAAAAACCCGTGATGGTGGATTGACCAAATTTGGGGAGCCATGAAGGGCACAAGAGAGAATCAGTTTGTCAGAGTTTCATTGAAATACACAAAGAGAACTAGTACCCACAAGCTAAGAAACATGGAATTATTTCCAGTTGGCTAAAACGCTTTTCTGTGAGTTTGAAACTCTTTTGCTACCTAGTGATTCAGCTTTGAGATACTTGAACCAGGACAGAAGCACAGTGTGCTCTTGTGAACTAAAGTGTTGTTCTGCGTTTTTAAAGTTCTAGCATTAACCATTTAAGAATTAAACTCACAGGCGTTTTCAGGCATTTTCGCCTAATCAGGGTAAATATCCAATAGCCTGTAAACAAAACACCCTTGATGGTGCGATGACCAAACTTGGGGAGTCTTGAGGGGCACATGAGAGAATCATTTTGTCAGAGTTTCATTGAAATACACAAAGAAACCTAGTGCCCAGAAGCTATGAAACATGGAATTATTTCCAGTTTGCTAAAATGCTTTTCTGTGAGTTTGAAACTCTTTTGTTACCTAGTGATTCAGCTTTGAGATACTTGAACCAGGAAAGAAGCACAGTGTGCTCTGGTGATCTGAAGTGCTTTTTTGCATTTTCAAAGTTCTAGCATTAACCATTGAGAAATTAAACTAAAAGGTGTTTTGAGTGAAATTCGCCTAATCAGGGTAAATATCCAATAGGCTCTAAACAAAAAACCCGTGATGGTGGATTGACCAAATTTGGGGAGCCATGAGGGGCACAAGAGAGAATCATTTTGTCAGAGTTTCATTGAAATACACAAAGAAACCTAGTAGCCACAACTAAGAAACATGGAATTATTTCCAGTTGGCTAAAACGCTTTTCTGTGAGTTTGAAACTCTTTTGTTACCTAGTGATTCAGCTTTGAGATACTTGAACCAGGACAGAAGCACAGTGTGCTCTTGTGAACTAAAGTGTTGTTCTGCATTTTTAAAGTTCTAGCATTAACCATTTAAAAATTAAACTCACAGGCGTTTTCAGGCATTTTCGCCTAATCAGGGTAAATATCCAATAGACTGTAAACAAAACACCCTTGATGGTGGGATGACCAAACTTGGGGAGCCTTGAGGGGCACATGAGAGAATCACTTTTTCAGAGTTTCATTGAAATACACAAAGAAACCTAGTGCCCAGAAGCTAAGAAACATAGAATTATTTCCAGTTTGCTAAAACGCTTTTCTGTGAGTTTGAAACTCTTTTGTTACCTAGTGATTCAGCTTTGAGATACTTGAACCAGGAAAGAAGCACAGTGTGCGCTTGTGATCTGAAGTGCTTTTCTGCATTTTCAAAGTTCTAGCATTACCATTGAGGAATTAAACTACAGGCGTTTTCAGTGAAATTCGCCTAATCAGGGTAAACATCCAATAGGCTCTAAACAAAAAACCCGAGATGGTGGGATGACCAAATTTGGGTAGCCATGAGGGGCCCAAGAGAGAATCATTTTGTCAGAGTTTCATTGAAATACACAAAGAAATTTAGTACCCAGATGCTAAGAAACAGGGAATTATTTCCAGTTGGCTAAATCGCTTTTCTGTGAGTATGAAACTCTTTTGCTACCTAGTGATTCAGCTTTTAGATACTTGAACCAGGACAGAGTCACAGTGTGCTCTTGTAGTCTGACGTGGTTTTCTGCAATTTCAAAGTTCTACCATTAACCATTGAGGAATTAAACTACAGGCGTTTTGAGTGAAATTCGCCTAATCAGGGTAAACATCCAATAGGCTCTAAACAAAAAACCCGTGATGGTGGATTGACCACTTTTCTGTGAGTTTGAAACTCATGGAATTTTTGTTACCTAGTGATTCAGCTTTGAGATACTTGAACCAGGAAAGAAGCACAGTGTGCTCTTGTGATCTGAAGTGCTTTTCTGCATTTTCAAAGTTCTAGCATTAACCATTGAAAATTTACACTAAGAGGCGTTTTCAGTGAAATTCGCCTAATCAGGGTAAATATCCAATAGGCTCTATACAAAAAAACCCGTGATGTTATGATGGCCAAATTTGGGAGCTACGAGGGGCACAAGAGAGAATCATTTTGTCAGAGTTTCATTGAAATACACAAAGAAACCTCGTTCCCACAAGCTAAGAAACATGGAATTATTTCCAGTTGGCTAAATCACTTTTCTGTGAGTTTGAAACTCTTTTGCTACCTAGTGATTCAGCTTTGAGATACTTGAACCAGGACAGGAGCACAGTGTGCTCCTGTGATCTGAAGTGCTTTTCTGTATTTTCAAAGTTCTAGCATTAACCATTGAGAAATTAAACTAAAAGGTGTTTTGAGTGAAATTCGCCTAATCAGGGTAAATATCCAATAGGCTCTAAACAAAAAACACGTGATGGTGGATTGACCAAATTTGGGGAGCCATGAGGGGCACAAGAGAGAATCATTTTGTCAGAGTTTCATTGAAATACACAAAGAAACCTAGTAGCCACAACTAAGAAACATGGAATTATTTCCAGTTGGCTAAAACGCTTTTCTGTGAGTTTGAAACTCTTTTGGTACCTAGTGATTCAGCTTTGAGATACATGAACCAGGACAGAAGCACAGTGTGCTCTTGTGAACTAAAGTGTTGTTCTGCATTTTTAAAGTTCTAGCATTAACCATTTAAGAATTAAACTCACAGGCGTTTTCAGGCATTTTCGCCTAATCAGGGTAAACATCCAATAGACTGTAAACACAACACCCTTGATGGTGGGATGACCAAACTTGGGGAGCCTTGAGGGGCACATGAGAGAATCACTTTTTCAGAGTTTCATTGAAATACACAAAGAAACCTAGTGCCCAGAAGCTAAGAAAGATGGAATTATTTCCAGTTTGCTAAAACGCTTTTCTGTGAGTTTGAAACTCTTTTGTTACCTAGTGATTCAGCTTTGAGATACTTGAACCAGGAAAGAAGCACAGTGTGCACTTGTGATCTGAAGTGCTTTTCTGCATTTTCAAAGTTCTAGCATTACCATTGAGGAATTAAACTACAGGCGTTTTCAGTGAAATTCGCCTAATCAGGGTAAACATCCAATAGGCTCTAAACAAAAAACCCGAGATGGTGGGATGACCAAATTTGGGTAGCCATGAGGGGCCCAAGAGAGAATCATTTTGTCAGAGTTTCATTGAAATACACAAAGAAATTTAGTACCCAGATGCTAAGAAACAGGGAATTATTTCCAGTTGGCTAAATCGCTTTTCTGTGAGTATGAAACTCTTTTGCTACCTAGTGATTCAGCTTTTAGATACTTGAACCAGGACAGAGTCACAGTGTGCTCTTGTAGTCTGACGTGGTTTTCTGCAATTTCAAAGTTCTACCATTAACCATTGAGGAATTAAACTACAGGCGGTTTGAGTGAAATTCGCCTAATCAGGGTAAACATCCAATAGGCTCTAAACAAAAAACCCGTGATGGTGGATTGACCACTTTTCTGTGAGTTTGAAACTCTTTTGTTACCTAGTGATTCAGCTTTGAGATACTTGAACCAGGAAAGAAGCACAGTGTGCTCTTGTGATCTGAAGTGCTTTTCTGCATTTTCAAAGTTCTAGCATTAACCATTGAAAATTTACACTAAGAGGCGTTTTCAGTGAAATTCGCCTAATCAGGGTAAATATCCAATAGGCTCTATACAAAAAAACCCGTGATGTTATGATGGCCAAATTTGGGAGCTACGAGGGGCACAAGAGAGAATCATTTTGTCAGAGTTTCATTGAAATACACAAAGAAACCTAGTTCCCACAAGCTAAGAAACATGGAATTATTTCCAGTTGGCTAAATCACTTTTCTGTGAGTTTGAAACTCTTTTGCTACCTAGTGATTCAGCTTTGAGATCCTTAAACCAGGACAGGAGCACAGTGTGCTCCTGTGATCTGAAGTGCTTTTCTGCATTTTCAAAGTTCTAGCATTAACCATTGAGGAATTAAACTAACAGGCGTTTTCAGTGAAATTCGCCTAATCAGGGTAAACATCCAATAGGCTCTAAACAAAAAACCAGTGGTGGTGGATTGACCAAATTTGGGGAGCCATGAGGGGCACAAGAAAGAATCATTTTGTCAGAGTTTCATTGAAATACACATAGAAACCTAGTTCCCACAATCTAAGAAACATGGAATTATGTCCAGTTGGCTAAATCGCTTTTCTGTGAGTTTGAAACTCTTTTGCTACCTAGTGATTCAGGTTTGAGATACTTGAACCAGGACAGGAGCACAGTGTGCTCTTGTGATCTGAAGTGGTTTTCTGCATTTTCAAAGTTCTAGCATTAACCATTGAGGAATTAAACTACAGGCGTTTTCAGTGAAATTCGCCTAAACAGGGTAAACATCCAATAGGTTCTGAGCAAAAAACCCGTGATTGTGGATTGACCAAATTTGGGGAGCCATGAGGGGCACAAGAGAGAATCATTTTGTCAGAGTTTCATTGAAATACACAAAGAAACCTAGTTCCCACAAGCTAAGAAACATGGAATTATTTCCAGTTGGCTAAAACGCTTTTCTTTGAGTTTAAAACTCCTTTGCTACCTGGTTATTCAGCTTTGAGATACCTGAACCAGGACAGAAGCACAGTGTGCTCTTGTGAACTAAAGTGTTGTTCTGCATTTTTAAAGTTCTAGCATTAACCATTTAAGAATTAAACTCACAGGCTTTTTCAGGCATTTTCGCCTAATCAGGGTAAACATCCAATAGACTGTAAAAAAAACACCCTTGATGGTGGGATGACCAAACTTGGGGAGCCTTGAGGGGCACATGAGATAATCATTTTTTCAGAGTTTCATTGAAATACACAAAGAAACCTAGTGCCCAGAAGCTAGGAAACATGGAATTATTTCCAGTTGGCTAAATCGCTTTTCTGTGAGTATGAAACTCTTTTGCTACCTAGTGATTCAGCTTTAGATACTTGAACCAGGACAGAGTCACAGTGTGCTCTTGTAGTCTGACGTGGTTTTCTGCAATTTCAAAGTTCTACCATTAACTATTGAGGAATTAAACTACAGCCGTTTTGAGTGAAATTCGCCTAATCAGGGTAAACATCCAATAGGCTCTATACAAAAAACCCGTGATGGTGTGATGGCCAAATTTGGGGAGCCATGAGGGGCACAAGAGAGAATCATTTTGTCAGAGTTTCATTGAAATACACAAAGAAACCTAGTACCCAGAAGCAAAGAAACATGGAATTATTTCCAGTTGACTAAATCACTTTTCTGTAAGATTGAAACTCTTTTGCTACCTGGTGATTCAGCTTTGAGATACTTGAACCAGGACAGGAGCACAGTGTGCTCCTGTGATCTGAGGTGCTTTTCTGCATTTTCAAAGTTCTAGCATTAACCATTGAGGAATTAAACTAACAGGCGTTTCAGTGAAATTCGCCTAATCAGGGTAAACATCCAATAGGCTCTAAACAAAAAACCCGTGATGGTGGATTGACCAAATTTGGGGAGCCATGAAGGGCACAAGAGAGAATCAGTTTGTCAGAGTTTCATTGAAATACACAAAGAGAACTAGTACCCACAAGCTAAGAAACATGGAATTATTTCCAGTTGGCTAAAACGCTTTTCTGTGAGTTTGAAACTCTTTTGCTACCTAGTGATTCAGCTTTGAGATACTTGAACCAGGAGAGAAGCACAGTGTGCTCTTGTGAACTAAAGTGTTGTTCTGCGTTTTTAAAGTTCTAGCATTAACCATTTAAGAATTAAACTCACAGGCGTTTTCAGGCATTTTCACCTAATCAGGGTAAATATCCAATAGCCTGTAAACAAAACACCCTTGATGGTGGGATGACCAAACTTGGGGAGTCTTGAGGGGCACATGAGAGAATCATTTATTAAGAGTTTCATTGAAATACACAAAGAAACCTAGTGCCCAGAAGCTATGAAACATGGAATTATTTCCAGTTTGCTAAAACGCTTTTCTGTGAGTTTGAAACTCTTTTGTTACCTAGTGATTCAGCTTTGAGATACTTGAACCAGGAAAGAAGCACAGTGTGCTCTGGTGATCTGAAGTGCTTTTTTGCATTTTCAAAGTTCTAGCATTAACCATTGAGAAATTAAACTAAAAGGTGTTTTGAGTGAAATTCGCCTAATCAGGGTAAATATCCAATAGGCTCTAAACAAAAAACACGTGATGGTGGATTGACCAAATTTGGGGAGCCATGAGGGGCACAAGAGAGAATCATTTTGTCAGAGTTTCATTTTAATACACAAAGAAACCTAGTAGCCACAACTAAGAAACATGGAATTATTTCCAGTTGGCTAAAACGCTTTTCTGTGAGTTTGAAACTCTTTTGGTACCTAGTGATTCAGCTTTGAGATACATGAACCAGGACAGAAGCACAGTGTGCTCTTGTGAACTAAAGTGTTGTTCTGCATTTTTAAAGTTCTAGCATTAACCATTTAAGAATTAAACTCACAGGCGTTTTCAGGCATTTTCGCCTAATCAGGGTAAACATCCAATAGATTGTAAACAAAACACCCTTGATGGTGGGATGACCAAACTTGGGGAGCCTTGAGGGGCACATGAGAGAATCACTTTTTCAGAGTTTCATTGAAATACACAAAGAAACCTAGTGCCCAGAAGCTAAGAAACATGGAATTATTTCCAGTTTGCTAAAACGCTTTTCTGTGAGTTTGAAACTCTTTTGTTACCTAGTGATTCAGCTTTGAGATACTTGAACCAGGAAAGAAGCACAGTGTGGACTTGTGATCTGAAGTGCTTTTCTGCATTTTCAAAGTTCTAGCATTACCATTGAGGAATTAAACTACAGGCGTTTTCAGTGAAATTCGCCTAATCAGGGTAAACATCCAATAGGCTCTAAACAAAAAACCCGAGATGGTGGGATGACCAAATTTGGGTAGCCATGAGGGGCCAAGAGAGAATCATTTTGTCAGAGTTTCATTGAAATACACAAAGAAATTTAGTACCCAGATGCTAAGAAACAGGGAATTATTTCCAGTTGGCTAAATCGCTTTTCTGTGAGTATGAAACTCTTTTGCTACCTAGTGATTCAGCTTTAGATACTTGAACCAGGACAGAGTCACAGTGTGCTCTTGTAGTCTGACGTGTTTTCTGCATTTTCAAAGTTCTACCATTAACCATTGAGGAATTAAACTACAGGCGTTTTGAGTGCAAATTCGCCTAATCAGGGTAAACATCCAATAGGCTCTAAACAAAACCCTTGATGGTGGGATGACCAAAACTGGGGGAGCCTTGAGGGGCACATGAGAGAATCATTTTTCAGAGTTTCATTGAAATACACAAAGAAACCTAGTTCCCAGAAGCTAGGAAACATGGAATTATTTCCAGTTTGCTAAAACGCTTTTCTGTGAGTTTGAAACTCTTTTGTTACCTAGTGATTCAGCTTTGAGATACTTGAACCAGGAAAGAAGCACAGTGTGCTTGTGATCTGAAGTGCTTTTCTGCATTTTCAAAGTTCTAGCATTAACCATTGAAAAATTAAACTACAGGCGTTTTCAGTGAAATTCGCCTAATCAGGGTAAATATCCAATAGGCTCTAAACAAAAAACCCGTGATGTGGGGATGGCCAAATTTGGGGAGCCATGAGGGGCCCAAGAGAGAATCATTTTGTCAGAGTTTCATTGAAATACACAAAGAAATTTAGTTACCCAGATGCTAAGAAACCGGGAATTATTTCCAGTTGGCTAAATCGCTTTTCTGTGAGTATGAAACTCTTTTGCTACCTAGTGATTCAGCTTTTAGATACTTGAACCAGGACAGAGTCACAGTGTGCTCTTGTAGTCTGACGTTGTTTTCTGCATTTTCAAAGTTCTACCATTAACCATTGAGGAATTAAACTACAGGCGTTTTGAGTGAAATTCGCCTAATCAGGGTAAACATCCAATAGGCTCTAAACAAAAAACCCGTGATGGTGGATTGACCAAATTTGGGGAGCCATGAGGGGCACAAGAGAGAATGATTTTGTCAGAGTTTCATTGAAATACACAAAGAAACCTAGTTCCCACAAGCTAAGAAACATGGAATTATTTCCAGTTCGTTAAAACGCTTTTCTGTGAGTTTGAAACTCTTTTGTTACCTCGTGATTCAGCTTTGAGATACTTGAACCAGGAAAGAAGCACAGTGTGCTCTTGTGATCTGAAGTGCTTTTCTGCATTTTCAAAGTTCTAGCATTAACCATTAAAAAATTACACTAAGAGGCGTTTTCAGTGAAATTCGCCTAATCAGGGTAAATATCCAATAGGCTCTATACAACAAAAAACCAGTGATGTTATGATGGCCAAATTTGGGAGCCACGAGGGGCACAAGAGAGAATCATTTTGTCAGAGTTTCATTGAAATACACATAGAAACCTAGTTCCCACAAGCTAAGAAACATGGAATTATTTCCAGTTGGCTAAATCGCTTTTCTGTGAGTTTGAAACTCTTTTGCTACCTAGTGATTCAGGTTTGAGATACTTGAACCAGGAGAGGAGCACAGTGTGCTCTTGTGATCTGAAGTGGTTTTCTGCATTTTCAAAGTTCTAGCATTAACCATTGAGGAATTAAACTACAGGCGTTTTCAGTGAAATTCGCCTAAACAGGGTAAACATCCAATAGGTTCTGAGCAAAAAAACCCGTGATTGTGGATTGACCAAATTTGGGGAGCCATGAGGGGCACAAGAGAGAATCATTTTGTCAGAGTTTCATTGAAATACACAAAGAAAACTAGTACCCACAATCTAAGAAACATGGAATTATTTCCAGTTGGCTAAAACGCTTTTCTGTGAATTTGAAACTCTTTTGCTACCTAGTGATTCAGCTTTGAGATATTTGAACCAGGACAGAAGCACAGTGTGCTCTTGTGAACTAAAGTGTTGTTCTGCGTTTTTAAAGTTCTAGCATTAACCATTTAAGAATTAAACTCACAGGCGTTTTCACGCATTTTCGCCTAATCATGGTAAATATCCAAAAGCCTGTAAACAAAACACCCTTGATGGTGGGATGAACAAACTTGGGGAGTCTTGAGGGGCACATGAGAGAATCATTTATTAAGAGTTTCATTGAAATACACAAAGAAACCTAGTGCCCAGAAGCTATGAAACATGGAATTATTTCCAGTTTGCTAAAACGCTTTTCTGTGAGTTTGAAACTCTTTTGTTACCTAGTGATTCAGCTTTGAGATACTTGAACCAGGAAAGAAGCACAGTGTGATCTGGTGATCTGAAGTGCTTTTTTGCATTTTCAAAGTTCTAGCATTAACCATTGAGAAATTAAACTAAAAGGTGTTTTGAGTGAAATTCGCCTAATCAGGGTAAATATCCAATAGGCTCTAAACAAAAAAAAACACGTGATGGTGGATTGACCAAATTTGGGGAGCCATGAGGGGCACAAGAGAGAATCATTTTGTCAGAGTTTCATTGAAATACACAAAGAAACCTAGTAGCCACAACTAAGAAACATGGAATTATTTCCAGTTGGCTAAAACGCTTTTCTGTGAGTTTGAAACTCTTTTGGTACCTAGTGATTCAGCTTTGAGATACATGAACCAGGACAGAAGCACAGTGTGCTCTTGTGAACTAAAGTGTTGTTCTGCATTTTTAAAGTTCTAGCATTAACCATTTAAGAATTAAACTCACAGGCATTTTCAGGCATTTTCGCCTAATCAGGGTAAACATCCAATAGACTGTAAACACAACACCCTTGATGGTGGGATGACCAAACTTGGGGAGCCTTGAGGGGCACATGAGAGAATCACTTTTTCAGAGTTTCATTGAAATACACAAAGAAACCTAGTGCCCAGAAGCTAAGAAACATGGAATTATTTCCAGTTTGCTAAAACGCTTTTCTGTGAGTTTGAAACTCTTTTGTTACCTAGTGATTCAGCTTTGAGATACTTGAACCAGGAAAGAAGCACAGTGTGCACTTGTGATCTGAAGTGCTTTTCTGCATTTTCAAAGTTCTAGCATTACCATTGAGGAATTAAACTACAGGCGTTTTCAGTGAAATTCGCCTAATCAGGGTAAACATCCAATAGGCTCTAAACAAAAAACCCGAGATGGTGGGATGACCAAATTTGGGTAGCCATGAGGGGCCCAAGAGAGAATCATTTTGTCAGAGTTTCATTGAAATACACAAAGAAATTTAGTACCCAGATGCTAAGAAAACGGGAATTATTTCCAGTTGGCTAAATCGCTTTTCTGTGACTATGAAACTCTTTTGCTACCTAGTGATTCAGCTTTTAGATACTTGAACCAGGACAGAGTCACAGTGTGCTCTTGTAGTCTGACGTTGTTTTCTGCATTTTCAAAGTTCTACCATTAACCATTGAGGAATTAAACTACAGGCGTTTTGAGTGAAATTCGCCTAATCAGGGTAAACATCCAATAGGCTCTAAACAAAAAACCCGTGATTGTGGATTGACCAAATTTGGGGAGCCATGAGGGGCACAAGAGAGAATCATTTTGTCAGAGTTTCATTGAAATACACAAAGAAACCTAGTTCCCACAAGCTAAGAAACATGGAATTATTTCCAGTTGGCTAAAACGCTTTTCTGTGAGTTTGAAACTCTTTTGTTACCTCGTGATTCAGCTTTGAGATACTTGAACCAGGAAAGAAGCACAGTGTGCTCTTGTGATCTGAAGTGCTTTTTTGCATTTTCAAAGTTCTAGCATTAACCATTGAAAAATTACACTAAGAGGCGTTTTCAGTGAAATTCGCCTAATCAGGGTAAATATCCAATAGGCTCTATAAAAAAAACCCGTGATGTTATGATGGCCAAATTTGGGGAGCCACGAGGGGCACAAGAGAGAATCATTTTGTCAGAGTTTCATTGAAATACACATAGAAACCTAGTTCCCACAAGTTAAGAAACATGGAATTATTTCCAGTTGGCTAAATCGCTTTTCTGTGAGTTTGAAACTCTTTTGCTACCTAGTGATTCAGGTTTGAGATACTTGAACCAGGAGAGGAGCACAGTGTGCTCTTGTGATCTGAAGTGGTTTTCTGCATTTTTCAAAGTTCTAGCATTAACCATTGAGGAATTAAACTACAGGCGTTTTCAGTGAAATTCGCCTAAACAGGGTAAACATCCAATAGGTTCTGAGCAAAAAAACCCGTGATTGTGGATTGACCAAATTTGGGGAGCCATGAGGGGCACAAGAGAGAATCATTTTGTCAGAGTTTCATTGAAATACACAAAGAAAACTAGTACCCACAATCTAAGAAACATGGAATTATTTCCAGTTGGCTAAAACGCTTTTCTGTGAATTTGAAACTTTTTTGCTACCTAGTGATTCAGCTTTGAGATATTTGAACCAGGACAGAAGCACAGTGTGCTCTTGTGAACTAAAGTGTTGTTCTGCGTTTTTAAAGTTCTAGCATTAACCATTTAAGAATTAAACTCACAGGCGTTTTCACGCATTTTCGCCTAATCATGGTAAATATCCAAAAGCCTGTAAACAAAACACCCTTGATGGTGGGATGAACAAACTTGTGGAGTCTTGAGGGGCACATGAGAGAATCATTTTTTAAGAGTTTCATTGAAATACACAAAGAAACCTAGTGCCCAGAAGCTAAGAAACATGGAATAATTTCCAGTTCGCTAAAACGCTTTTCTGTGAGTTTGAAACTCTTTTGCTACCTAGTGATTCAGCTTTTAGATACTTGAACCAGGACAGAGTCACAGTGTGCTCTTGTAATCTGACGTGGTTTTCTGTATTTTCAAAGTTCTAGCATTAACCATTGAGGAATTAAACTACAGGCGTTTTGAGTGAAATTCGCCTAATCAGGGTCAACATCCAATAGGCTCTAAACAAAAAAACCGATGATGGTGGATAGACCAAATTTGGGGAGCCATGAGGGGCACAAGAGAGAATCATTTTGTCAGAGTTTCATTGAAATACACAAAGAAACCTAGTTCCCACAAGCTAAGAAACATGGAATTATTTCCAGTTGGCTAAAACGCTTTTCTATGTGTTTGAAACTCTTTTGCTACCTAGTGATTCAGCTTTGAGATACTTGAACCAGGACAGAAGCACAGTGTGCTCTTGTGAACTAATGTGTTGTTCTGCATTTTTAAAGTTCTAGCATTAACCATTTAAGAAATAAACTCACAGGGTTTTCAGGCATTTTCGCCTAATCAGGGTAAACATCCAATAGGCTCTAAACAAAAAACCCGAGATGGTGGGATGACCAAATTTGGGTAGCCATGAGGGGCCCAAGAGAGAATCATTTTGTCAGAGTTTCATTGAAATACACAAAGAAATTTAGTACCCAGATGCTAAGAAACATGGAATTATTTCCAGTTGGCTAAATCGCTTTTCTGTGAGTATAAAACTCTTTGCTACCTAGTGATTCAGCTTTTAGATACTTGAACCAGGACAGAGTCACAGTGTGCTCTTGTAGTCTGACGTTGTTTTCTGCATTTTCAAAGTTCTACCATTAACCATTGAGGAATTAAACTACAGGCGTTTTGAGTGAAATTCGCCTAATCAGGGTAAACATCCAATAGGCTCTAAACAAAAAACCCGTGATGGTGGATTGACCAAATTTGTGGAGCCATGAGGGGCACAAGAGAGAATCATTTTGTCAGAGTTTCATTGAAATACACAAAGAAAACTAGTTCCCACAAGCTAAGAAACATGGAATTATTTCCAGTTCGTTAAAACGCTTTTCTGTGAGTTTGAAACTCTTTTGTTACCTCGTGATTCAGCTTTGAGATACTTGAACCAGGAAAGAAGCACAGTGTGCTCTTGTGATCTGAAGTGCTTTTTCTGCATTTTCTAAAGTTCTAGCATTAACCATTGAGGAATTAAACTAAGAGGCGTTTTCAGTGAAATTCGCCTAATCAGGGTAAATATCCAATAGGCTCTAAACAAAAACCCGTGATGTTATGATGCCAAATTTGGGAGCCACGAGGGGCACAAGAGAGAATCATTTTGTCAGAGTTTCATTGAAATACACATAGAAACCTAGTTCCCACAAGCTAAGAAACATGGAATTATTTCCAGTTGGCTAAATCGCTTTTCTGTGAGTTTGAAACTCTTTTGCTACCTAGTGATTCAGGTTTGAGATACTTGAACCAGGACAGGAGCACAGTGTGCTCTTGTGATCTGAAGTGGTTTTCTGCATTTTCAAAGTTCTAGCATTAACCATTGAGGAATTAAACTACAGGCGTTTTCAGTGAAATTCGCCTAAACAGGGTAAACATCCAATAGGCTCTAAAAAAAAAAACCCATGATGGTGGATAGACCAAATTTGGGGAGCCATGAGGGGCACAAGAGAGAATCATTTTGTCAGAGTTTCATTGAAATACACAAAGAAAACTAGTACCCACAATCTAAGAAACATGGAATTATTTCCAGTTGGCTAAAACGCTTTTCTGTGAATTTGAAACTCTTTTGCTACCTAGTGATTCAGCTTTGAGATATTTGAACCAGGACAGAAGCACAGTGTGCTCTTGTGAACTAAAGTGTTTTCTGCGATTTTTTAAAGTTCTAGCATTAACCATTTAATAATTAAACTCACAGGCGTTTTCACGCATTTTCGCCTAATCATGGTAAATATCCAAAAGCCTGTAAACAAAAACACCCTTGATGGTGGGATGAACAAACTTGGGGAGTCTTGAGGGGACCATGAGAGAATCATTTTTTAAGAGTTTCATTGAAATACACAAAGAAACCTAGTGCCCAGAAGCTAAGAAACATGGAATTATTTCCAGTTCGTTAAAACGCTTTTCTGTGAGTTTGAAACTCTTTTGTTACCTAGTGATTCAGCTTTGAGATACTTGAACCAGGAAAGAAGCACAGTGTGCTCTTGTGATCTGAAGTGTTTTTTCTGCATTTTCAAAGTTGTAGCATTAACCATTGAAAAATTACACTAAGAGGCGTTTTCAGTGAAATTCGCCTAATCAGGGTAAACATCCAATAGGCTCTAAACAAAAAACCGTGATGGTGGATTGACCAAATTTGGGGAGCCATGAGGGGCACAAGAGAGAATCATTTTTCAGAGTTTCATTGAAATACACAAAGAAATCTAGTACCCACAAGCTAAGAAACATGGAATTATTTCAGTTGGCTAAAACGCTTTTCTGTGAGTTTGAAACTCTTTTGCTACCTAGTGATTCAGCTTTGAGATACTTGAACCAGGAGAGTAGTACAGTGTGCTCTTGTGAACTGAAGTGTTTTTCTGCGTTTTTAAAGTTCTAGCATTAACCATTTAAGAATTAAACTCACAGGCGTTTTCAGGCATTTTTTCGCCTAATCAGGGTAAACATCCAATAGGACTGTAAAGAAAAAACCCTTGATAGTCGGATGACCAAATTTGCGGAGCCATGAGGGGCACATGATAGAATCATTTTTTCAGAGTTTCATTGAAATACACAAAGAAACCTAGTGCCCAGAAGCTAAGAAACATGGAATTATTTCCAGTTTGCTAAAACGCTTTTCTGTGAGTTTGAAACTCTTTTGCTACCTAGTAATTCAGCTCTGAGATACTTGAACCAGGAAAGAAGAACAGTGTGCTCTTGTGATCTTAAGAACTTTTCTGCATTTTCAAAGTTCTAGCATTAACCACTGAGAATTAAACTAACAGGCGTTTTCAGTGAAATTCGCCTAATCAGGGTAAACATCCAATAGGCTCTAAACAAAAAACACCGAAATGGTGGGATGACCAAATTTGGGGATCCATGAGGGGCCCAAGAGAAAATCATTTTTTCAGAGTTTCATTGAAATACACAAAGAAACCTAGTGCCCAGAAGCTAAGAAACTATGGATGTTATTTCCAGTTAGCTAAAACGCTTTTCTGTGAGTTTGAATATGTTTTGCTACCTAGTGATTCAGCTTTGAGATACTTGAACCAGGACAGAAGCACAGTGTGCTCTTGTGATCTGAAGTGCTTTTCTGCATTTTCAAAGTTCTAGCATTAACCATTGAGGAATTAAACTACAGGCGTTTTGAGTGAAATTCGCCTAATCAGGGTAAACATCCAATTGGCTCTAAACAAAAAACCCGTCATGGTGGATAGACCAAATTTGGGGAGCCATGAGGGGCACAAGAGAGAATCATTTTGTCAGAGTTTCATTGAAATACACAAAGAACCCTACTACCCACAAGCTAAGAAACATGGAATTATTTCCAGTTTGCTAAAACGCTGTTCTGTGAGTTTGAAACTCTTTTGGTACCTAGTGATTCAGCTTTGAGATACATGAACCAGGACAGAAGCACAGTGTGCTCTTGTGAACTAAAGTGTTGTTCTGCATTTTTAAAGTTCTAGCATTAACCATTTAAGAATTAAACTCACAGGCATTTTCAGGCATTTTCGCCTAATCAGGGTAAACATCCAATAGACTGTAAACACAACACCCTTGATGGTGGGATGACCAAACTTGGGGAGCCTTGAGGGGCACATGAGAGAATCACTTTTTCAGAGTTTCATTGAAATACACAAAGAAACCTAGTGCCCAGAAGCTAAGAAACATGGAATTATTTCCAGTTTGCTAAAACGCTTTTCTGTGAGTTTGAAACTCTTTTGTTACCTAGTGATTCAGCTTTGAGATACTTGAACCAGGAAAGAAGCACAGTGTGCACTTGTGATCTGAAGTGCTTTTCTGCATTTTCAAAGTTCTAGCATTACCATTGAGGAATTAAACTACAGGCGTTTTCAGTGAAATTCGCCTAATCAGGGTAAACATCCAATAGGCTCTAAACAAAAAACCCGAGATGGTGGGATGACCAAATTTGGGTAGCCATGAGGGGCCCAAGAGAGAATCATTTTGTCAGAGTTTCATTGAAATACACAAAGAAATTTAGTACCCAGACGCTAAGAAACCGGGAATTATTTCCAGTTGGCTAAATCGCTTTTCTGTGACTATGAAACTCTTTTGCTACCTAGTGATTCAGCTTTTAGATACTTGAACCAGGACAGAGTCACAGTGTGCTCTTGTAGTCTGACGTTGTTTTCTGCATTTTCAAAGTTCTACCATTAACCATTGAGGAATTAAACTACAGGCGTTTTGAGTGAAATTCGCCTAATCAGGGTAAACATCCAATAGGCTCTAAACAAAAAACCCGTGATTGTGGATTGACCAAATTTGGGGAGCCATGAGGGGCACAAGAGAGAATCATTTTGTCAGAGTTTCATTGAAATACACAAAGAAACCTAGTTCCCACAAGCTAAGAAACATGGAATTATTTCCAGTTGGCTAAAACGCTTTTCTGTGAGTTTGAAACTCTTTTGTTACCTCGTGATTCAGCTTTGAGATACTTGAACCAGGAAAGAAGCACAGTGTGCTCTTGTGATCTGAAGTGCTTTTTTGCATTTTCAAAGTTCTAGCATTAACCATTGAAAAATTACACTAAGAGGCGTTTTCAGTGAAATTCGCCTAATCAGGGTAAATATCCAATAGGCTCTATACAAAAAACCCGTGATGTTATGATGGCCAAATTTGGGAGCCACGAGGGGCACAAGAGAGAATCATTTTGTCAGAGTTTCATTGAAATACACATAGAAACCTAGTTCCCACAAGTTAAGAAACATGGAATTATTTCCAGTTGGCTAAATCGCTTTTCTGTGAGTTTGAAACTCTTTTGCTACCTAGTGATTCAGGTTTGAGATACTTGAACCAGGAGAGGAGCACAGTGTGCTCTTGTGATCTGAAGTGGTTTTCTGCATTTTCAAAGTTCTAGCATTAACCATTGAGGAATTAAACTACAGGCGTTTTCAGTGAAATTCGCCTAAACAGGGTAAACATCCAATAGGTTCTGAGCAAAAAACCCGTGATTGTGGATTGACCAAATTTGGGGAGCCATGAGGGGCACAAGAGAGAATCATTTTGTCAGAGTTTCATTGAAATACACAAAGAAAACTAGTACCCACAATCTAAGAAACATGGAATTATTTCCAGTTGGCTAAAACGCTTTTCTGTGAATTTGAAACTTTTTTGCTACCTAGTGATTCAGCTTTGAGATATTTGAACCAGGACAGAAGCACAGTGTGCTCTTGTGAACTAAAGTGTTGTTCTGCGTTTTTAAAGTTCTAGCATTAACCATTTAAGAATTAAACTCACAGGCGTTTTCACGCATTTTCGCCTAATCATGGTAAATATCCAAAAGCCTGTAAACAAAACACCCTTGATGGTGGGATGAACAAACTTGTGGAGTCTTGAGGGGCACATGAGAGAATCATTTTTTAAGAGTTTCATTGAAATACACAAAGAAACCTAGTGCCCAGAAGCTAAGAAACATGGAATAATTTCCAGTTCGCTAAAACGCTTTTCTGTGAGTTTGAAACTCTTTTGCTACCTAGTGATTCAGCTTTTAGATACTTGAACCAGGACAGAGTCACAGTGTGCTCTTGTAATCTGACGTGGTTTTCTGTATTTTCAAAGTTCTAGCATTAACCATTGAGGAATTAAACTACAGGCGTTTTGAGTGAAATTCGCCTAATCAGGGTCAACATCCAATAGGCTCTAAACAAAAAAAACCCATGATGGTGGATAGACCAAATTTGGGGAGCCATGAGGGGCACAAGAGAGAATCATTTTGTCAGAGTTTCATTGAAATACACAAAGAAACCTAGTTCCCACAAGCTAAGAAACATGGAATTATTTCCAGTTGGCTAAAACGCTTTTCTATGTGTTTGAAACTCTTTTGCTACCTAGTGATTCAGCTTTGAGATACTTGAACCAGGACAGAAGCACAGTGTGCTCTTGTGAACTAATGTGTTGTTCTGCATTTTTAAAGTTCTAGCATTAACCATTTAAGAAATAAACTCACAGGGGTTTTCAGGCATTTTCGCCTAATCAGGGTAAACATCCAATAGGCTCTAAACAAAAAAACCCGAGATGGTGGGATGACCAAATTTGGGTAGCCATGAGGGGCCCAAGAGAGAATCATTTTGTCAGAGTTTCATTGAAATACACAAAGAAATTTAGTACCCAGATGCTAAGAAACCGGGAATTATTTCCAGTTGGCTAAATCGCTTTTCTGTGAGTATAAAACTCTTTGCTACCTAGTGATTCAGCTTTTAGATACTTGAACCAGGACAGAGTCACAGTGTGCTCTTGTAGTCTGACGTTGTTTTCTGCATTTTCAAAGTTCTACCATTAACCATTGAGGAATTAAACTACAGGCGTTTTGAGTGAAATTCGCCTAATCAGGGTAAACATCCAATAGGCTCTAAACAAAAAACCCGTGATGGTGGATTGACCAAATTTGTGGAGCCATGAGGGGCACAAGAGAGAATCATTTTGTCAGAGTTTCATTGAAATACACAAAGAAAACTAGTTCCCACAAGCTAAGAAACATGGAATTATTTCCAGTTCGTTAAAACGCTTTTCTGTGAGTTTGAAACTCTTTTGTTACCTCGTGATTCAGCTTTGAGATACTTGAACCAGGAAAGAAGCACAGTGTGCTCTTGTGATCTGAAGTGCTTTTCTGCATTTTCTAAGTTCTAGCATTAACCATTGAGGAATTAAACTAAGAGGCGTTTTCAGTGAAATTCGCCTAATCAGGGTAAATATCCAATAGGCTCTATACAAAAAACCCGTGATGTTATGATGGCCAAATTTGGGAGCCACGAGGGGCACAAGAGAGAATCATTTTGTCAGAGTTTCATTGAAATACACATAGAAACCTAGTTCCCACAAGCTAAGAAACATGGAATTATTTCCAGTTGGCTAAATCGCTTTTCTGTGAGTTTGAAACTCTTTTGCTACCTAGTGATTCAGGTTTGAGATACTTGAACCAGGACAGGAGCACAGTGTGCTCTTGTGATCTGAAGTGGTTTTCTGCATTTTCAAAGTTCTAGCATTAACCATTGAGGAATTAAACTACAGGCGTTTTCAGTGAAATTCGCCTAAACAGGGTAAACATCCAATAGGCTCTAAACAAAAAAACCCATGATGGTGGATAGACCAAATTTGGGGAGCCATGAGGGGCACAAGAGAGAATCATTTTGTCAGAGTTTCATTGAAATACACAAAGAAAACTAGTACCCACAATCTAAGAAACATGGAATTATTTCCAGTTGGCTAAAACGCTTTTCTGTGAATTTGAAACTCTTTTGCTACCTAGTGATTCAGCTTTGAGATATTTGAACCAGGACAGAAGCACAGTGTGCTCTTGTGAACTAAAGTGTTGTTCTGCGTTTTTAAAGTTCTAGCATTAACCATTTAATAATTAAACTCACAGGCGTTTTCACGCATTTTCGCCTAATCATGGTAAATATCCAAAAGCCTGTAAACAAAACACCCTTGATGGTGGGATGAACAAACTTGGGGAGTCTTGAGGGGACCATGAGAGAATCATTTTTTAAGAGTTTCATTGAAATACACAAAGAAACCTAGTGCCCAGAAGCTAAGAAACATGGAATTATTTCCAGTTCGTTAAAACGCTTTTCTGTGAGTTTGAAACTCTTTTGTTACCTAGTGATTCAGCTTTGAGATACTTGAACCAGGAAAGAAGCACAGTGTGCTCTTGTGATCTGAAGTGTTTTTCTGCATTTTCAAAGTTGTAGCATTAACCATTGAAAAATTACACTAAGAGGCGTTTTCAGTGAAATTCGCCTAATCAGGGTAAACATCCAATAGGCTCTAAACAAAAAACACGTGATGGTGGATTGACCAAATTTGGGGAGCCATGAGGGGCACAAGAGAGAATCATTTTTTCAGAGTTTCATTGAAATACACAAAGAAATCTAGTACCCACAAGCTAAGAAACATGGAATTATTTCAAGTTGGCTAAAACGCTTTTCTGTGAGTTTGAAACTCTTTTGCTACCTAGTGATTCAGCTTTGAGATTCTTGAACCAGGAGAGTAGTACAGTGTGCTCTTGTGAACTAAAGTGTTGTTCTGCGTTTTTAAAGTTCTAGCATTAACCATTTAAGAATTAAACTCACAGGCGTTTTCAGGCATTTTCGCCCAATCAGGGTAAACATCCAATAGACTGTAAAGAAAACACCCTTGATAGTCGGATGACCAAATTTGCGGAGCCTTGAGGGGCACATGATAGAATCATTTTTTCAGAGTTTCATTGAAATACACAAAGAAACCTAGTGCCCAGAAGCTAAGAAACATGGAATTATTTCCAGTTTGCTAAAACGCTTTTCTGTGAGTTTGAAACTCTTTTGCTACCTAGTAATTCAGCTCTGAGATACTTGAACCAGGAAAGAAGAACAGTGTGCTCTTGTGATCTTAAGAACTTTTCTGCATTTTCAAAGTTCTAGCATTAACCACTGAGGAATTAAACTAACAGGCGTTTTCAGTGAAATTCGCCTAATCAGGGTAAACATCCAATAGGCTCTAAACAAAAAACCCGAAATGGTGGGATGACCAAATTTGGGGATCCATGAGGGGCCCAAGAGAAAATCATTTTTTCAGAGTTTCATTGAAATGCACAAAGAAACCTAGTGCCCAGAAGCTAAGAAACTAGATTTATTTCCAGTTAGCTAAAACGCTTTTCTGTGAGTTTGAATATGTTTTGCTACCTAGGATTCAGCTTTGAGATACTTGAACCAGGACAGAAGCACAGTGTGCTCTTGTGATCTGAAGTGGTTTTCTGCATTTTCAAAGTTCTAGCATTAACCATTGAGGAATTAAACTACAGGCGTTTTGAGTGAAATTCGCCTAATCAGGGTAAACATCCAATTGGCTCTAAACAAAAAACCCGTCATGGTGGATAGACCAAATTTGGGGAGCCATGAGGGGCACAAGAGAGAATCATTTTGTCAGAGTTTCATTGAAATACACAAAGAACCCTACTACCCACAAGCTAAGAAACATGGAATTATTTCCAGTTTGCTAAAACGCTGTTCTGTGAGTTTGAAACTCTTTTGCTACCTAGTGATTCAGCTTTGAGATACATGGACCAGGACAGAAGCACAGTGTGCTCTTGTAAACTAAAGTGTTGTTCTGCGTTTTTTAAAGTTCTAGCATTAACCATTTAAGAATTAAACTCACAGGATTTTTCAGGCATTTTCGCCTAATCAGGGTAAACATACAATAGACTGTAAACAAAAGCACCCTTGATGGTTGGGATGACCAAACTTGGGGAGCCTTGAGGGGCACATGAGAGAATCACTTTTTCAGAGTTTCATTGAAATACACAAAGAAACCTAGTGCCCAGAAGCTAAGAAACATGGAATTATTTCCAGTTCGCTAAAACGCTTTTCTGTGAGTTTGAAACTCTTTTGTTACCTAGTGATTGAGCTTTGAGATACTTGAACCAGGAAAGAAGCTCAGTGTGCTCTTGTGATCTCAAGTGCTTTTCTGCATTTTCAAAGTTCTAGCATTAACCATTGAGGAATTAAACTAACAGGCGTTTTCAGTGAAATTCGCCTAATCAGGGTAAACATCCAATAGGCTCTAAACAAAAAACACGTGATGGTGGGATGACCAAATTTGGGAGCCATGAGGGGCCCAAGAGAGAATCATTTTGTCAGAGTTTATTGAAATACACAAAGAAACCTAGTTTCCACAAGCTAAGAAACATGGATTTATTTCCAGTTGGCTAAAACTTTTTCTGTGAGTTTTGAAACTTTTTTGCTACCTAGTGATTCAGCTTTGAGATACTTGAACCAAGAGAGAAGCACAGTGTGCTCTACTGAACTAAAGTGTTGTTCTGCGTTTTTTAAAGTTCTAGCATTAACCATTTAAGAATTAAACTCACAGGCGTTTTCATGCATTTTCGCCTAATCAGGGTAAACATCCAATAGATTGTAAACAAAAACACCCTTGATGGTGGGATGAACAAACTTGGGGAGCCTTGAGGGGCACATGAGAGAATCATTTTTTCAGAGTTTCATTGAAATACACAAAAAAACCTAGTGCCCAGAAGCTAAGAAACATG
Source organism: Tamias sibiricus (assembly GCA_025594165.1). NCBI lineage: Eukaryota > Metazoa > Chordata > Mammalia > Rodentia > Sciuridae > Tamias > Tamias sibiricus. Next base: position 152,263 of record JAKELJ010000068.1, read on the forward strand.
GAATAATTTCCAGTTCGCTAAAACGCTTTTCTGTGAGTTCGAAACTCTTTTATTACCTTGTGATTCAGCTTTGAGATACTTGAACCAGGACAAAAGCACAGTGTGCTCTTGTGAACTAAAGTGTTGTTCTGCGTTTGTAAAGTTCTAGCATTAACCATTTAAGTTTTCTGCATTTTTCAGGCATTTCGCCTAATCAGGGTAAACAGTGTGCTCTTGTGTTCTGAATTGCTTTTCTGCATTTTCAAAGTTCTAGCATTAACCATTGAGGAATTAAACTAACAGGCGTTTTCAGTGAAATTCGCCTAATCAGGGTAAACATCCAATAGGCTCTAAACTAAAAAAACCGTGATTGTGGGATTGACCAAATTTGGGGAGCCATGAGGGGCATAAGAGAGAATCATTTTTTCAGAGTTTCATTGAAATACACAAAGAAACCTAGTGCCCAGGAGCTAAGAAACATGGAATTATTTCCAGTTCGCTAAAACGCTTTTCTGTGAGTTTGAAACTCATTTGTTACCTCGTGATTCAGCTTTGAGATACTTGAACCAGGAAAGAAGCACAGTGTGCTCTTGTGATCTGAAGTGCTTTTTCTGCATTTTCAAAGTTCTAGCATTAACCGTTGAGGAATTAAACTAACAGTGTTTTCAGTGAAATTCGCCTAATCAGGGTAAATATCCAATAGGATCTCAAAAAAAAAAAAAAAAACCGTGATCGTGGGATGACCAAATTTGGGAGCCATGAGGCGCTCAAGAGAGAATCATTTTGTCGGAGTTTTATTGAAATACACAAAGAAACTAGTACCCACAAGCTAAGAAACATGGAATTATTTCCAGTTGGCTAAAACGCTTTTCTGTGAGTTTGAAACTCTTTTGCTACCTAGTGATTCAGCTTTGAGATACTTGAACCAGGACAGAAGCACAGTGTTGCTCTTGTGAACTAAAGTGGTTGTTCTGCGTTTTTAAAGATCTGGAATTAACCATTGAAGAATTAAACTCACAGGCGTTTTCAGTGATTTTCACCTAATGAGGGTAAACATCCAATAGACTGTAAACAAAACACCTTTGATTGTGGATGACAAATTTGGGGAGTCTTGAGGGGCACATGAGAGAATCATTTTGTCAGTGTTTCATTGAAATACACAAAGAAAAACCTAGTACCCACAAGCTAAGAAACATGGAATTATTTAAAGTTGGCTAAAACGCTTTTCTGTGAATTTGAAACTTTTTTGCTACCTAGTGATTCAGCTTTGATATACTTGAACCAGGACAGAAGCACAGTGTGCTCTTCCTAACTAAAGTGTTGTTCTGCGTTTTTAAAGTTCTAGCATTAACCATTTAAGAATTAAACTCACAGGCGTTTTCACGAATTTTCGCCTAATCATGGTAAATATCCAAAGACTGTAAACAAAACACCCTTGATGGTCAGATGAACAATTGTAAGGAGTCTTGAGGGGCACATGAGAGAATCATTTTTTAAGAGTTTCATTGAAATACACAAAGAAACCTAGTGCCCAGAATCTAAGAAACATTGAATTATTTCCAGTTCGATAAAACACTTTTCTGTGAGTTTGAAACTCTTTTGTTACCTAGTGATTCAGCTTTGAGATACTTGAACCAGGACAGAGCACAGTGTGCTCTTGTGATCTGACGTGCTTTTCTGCATTTTCAAAGTTCTAGCATTAACCATTGAGGAATTAAACTACAGGCGTTTTCAGTGAAATTCGCCTAATCAGGGTCAACATCCAATAGGCTCTAAACAAAAAAACCCATGATGGTGTGATAGACCAAATTTGGGGAGCCATGAGGGGCACAAGAGAGAATCATTTTGTCAGAGTTTCATTGAAATACACAAAGAAACATAGTACCCACAAGCTAAGAAACATGGAATTATTTCCAGTTGGCTAAAACGCTTTTCTATGTGTTTGAAACTCTTTTGCTACCTAGTGATTCAGCTTTGAGATACTTGAACCAGGACAGAAGCACAGTGTGCTCTTGTGAACTAAGTGTGTTGTTCTGCGTTTTTTTAAAGTTCTAGCATTAACCATTTAAGAAATAAACTCACAGGGGTTTTCAGGCATTTTCGCCTAATCAGGGTAAATATCCAATAGGCTCTGTAAACAAAAAACCCGAGATGGTGGGATGACCAAATTTGGGGAGTCATGAGGGGCACAAGAGAGAATCTTTTTTAAGAGTTTTCATTGAAATACACAAAGAAACCTAGTACCCAGAAGCTATGAAACACCGGGAATTATTTCCAGTTCGCTAAATCGCTTTTCTGTGAGTTTAAAACTCTTTTTGCTACCTAGTGATTCAGCTTTTAGATACTTGAACCAGGAAAGAGTCACAGTGTGCTCTTGTATCTGACGTTGTTTTCTGCATTTTCAAAGTTCTAGCATTAACCATTGAGGAATTAAACTACAGGCGTTTTCAGTGAAATTCGCCTAATTAGGGTAAACATCCAATAGGCTCTATACAAAAAACCCGTGATGGTGGGATTGACCAAATTTGGGGAGCCATGAGGGGCACATGAGAGAATCATTTTTTCAGAGTTTCATTGAAATACACAAAGAAACCTAGTTCCCAGAAGCTAAGAAACATGGAATTATTTCCAGTTCGCTAAAACGCTTTTCTGTGAGTTTGAAACACTTTTGTTAGCTCGTGATTCAGCTTTGAGATACTTGAACCAGGAAAGAAGCACAGTGTGCTCTTGTGATCTGAAGTGCTTTTCTGCATTTTCTAAGTTCTAGCATTAACCATTGAGGAATTAAACTAACAGGCGTTTTCAGTGAAATTCGCCTAATCAGGGTAAATACCCAATAGGCTCTAATAAACAAAAAACCCGTGATGTTATGATGGCCAAATTTGGGAGCCACGAGGGGCACAAGAGAGAATCATTTTGTCAGAGTTTCATTGAAATACACATAGAAACCTAGTTACCCACAAGCTAAGAAACATGGAATTATTTCCAGTTCGCTAAATCGCTTTTCTGTGAGTTTGAAACTCTTTTGCTACCTAGTGATTCAGCTTTGAGATACTTGAATCAGGAGAGGAGCACAGTGTGCTCTTGTGAACTGAAGTGTTTTTGCATTTTTAAAGTTCTAGCATTAACCATTGAAGAATTAAACTACAGGCGTTTTCAGTGCAAATTCGCCTAATCAGGGTAAACATCCAATAGACTGTAAACAAAAAACCCATGATGATTGGATGACCAAACTTGGGGAGCCTTGAGGGGCACATGAGAGAATCATTTGTCAGAGTTTCATTGAAATACACAAAGAAACCTCAGTACCCAGAAGCTAAGAAACATGGAATTATTTCCAGTTGGCTAAATCGCTTTTCTGTGAATTTGAAACTCTTTTGCTACCTAGTGATTCAGCTTTGAGATACTTGAACAAGGACAGAAGCACAGTGTGCCCTTGTCATCTAAAGTGCTTTTCTGCATTTTCAAAGTTCTATCATTAACCATTGATAATAAACAAACTCACAGGCGTTTTCACGTGAAATTCGCCTAATCAGGGTGAAATATCCAATAGCTGTAAACAAAACATCCGTGATGGTGGGATGAACAAACTTGGGGAGTCATGAGGGGGACATGAGAGAATCATTTTGTAAGAGTTTCATTGAAATAAACAAAGAAACCTAGTACCCAGAAGCTAAGAAACATGGAATTATTTCCAGTTGGGTTAAATCGCTTTTCTGTGAGTTTGAAACTCTTTTGCTACCTAGTGATTCAGCTTTCAGATACTTGAACCCGGAAAGAAGCACAGTGTGCTCTTGTGATCTGAAGTGTTTTTCTGCATTTTCAAAGTTCTAGCATTAAACATTGAAAAATTAAACACTAAGAGGCATTTTCAGTGAAATTCGCCTAATCAGGGTAAACATCCAATAGGCTCTAAACAAAAAAACCCGTGATGGTGGATTGACCAAATTTGGGGAGCCATGAGGGGCACAAGAGAGAATCATTTTTTCAGAGTTTCATTGAAGTACACAAAGAAACCTAGTACCCACAAGCTAAGAAACATGGAATTATTTCCAGTTGGCTAAAACGCTTTTCTGTGAGTTTGAAACTCTTTTGTTACCTAGTGATTCAGCTTTGAGATTCTTGAACCAGGAGAGAAGTACAGTGTGCTCTTGTGAACTGAAGTGTTGTTCTGCGTTTTTAAAGTTCTAGCTTTAACCATTGAGGAATTAAACTCACAGGCGTTTTCAGTGCAAATTCGCCTAATCAGGGTAAACCTCCAATAGCTCTAAACAAAAAACCCGTGATGGTCGGATTCACCAAATTTGCGGAGCCATGAGGGGCACAAGAGAGAATCATTTTGTCAGAGTTTCATTGAAATACACAAAGAAACCTACTACCCACAAGGTAAGAAACATGGAATTATTTCCAGTTTGCTAAAACGCTTTTCTGTGAGTTTGAAACTCTTTTGCTACCTAGTGATTCAGCTTTGAGATACTTGAACCAGGAAAGAAGAACAGTGTGCTCTTGTGATCTTAAGAACTTGTTCTGCATTTTCAAAGTTCTAGCATTAACCACTGAAGAATAAACTAACAGGCGTTTTCAGTGCAAATTCGCCTAATCAGGGTAAACATCCAATAGACTCTAAACAAAAAACCCGAAATGGTGGGATGACCAAATTTGGGGATCCATGAGGGGCCCATGAGAGAAAAATCATTTTTTCAGGTTTCATTGAAATACACAAAGAAACCTAGTGCCCACAAGCTAAGAAACATAGATTTATTTCCAGTTAGCTAAATCGCTTTTCTGTGAGTTTGAATATCTTTTGCTACCTAGGATTCAGCTTTGAGATACTTGAACCAGGACAGAAGCACAGTGTGCTCTTGTGATCTGAAGTGGTTTTCTGCATTTTCAAAGTTCTAGCATTAACCATTGAGGAATTAAACTACAGGCGTTTTGAGTGAAATTCGCCTAATCAGGGTAAACATCCAATTGGCTCTAAACAAAAAACCCGTCATGGTGGATAGACCAAATTTGGGGAGCCATGAGGGGCACAAGAGAGAATCATTTTGTCAGAGTTTCATTGAAATACACAAAGAACCCTACTACCCACAAGCTAAGAAACATGGAATTATTTCCAGTTTGCTAAAACGCTGTTCTGTGAGTTTGAAACTCTTTTGCTACCTAGTGATTCAGCTTTGAGATACATGGACCAGGACAGAAGCACAGTGTGGTCTTGTAAACTAAAGTGTTGTTTCTGCGTTTTTAAAGTTCTAGCATTAACCATTTAAGAATAAACTCACAGGATTTTTCAGGCATTTTCGCCTAATAAAGGTAAACATACAATAGACTGTAAAAAAAGCACCCTTGATGTTGGGATGACCAAACTTGGGGAGCCTTGAGGGGCACATGAGAGAATCACTTTTTCAGAGTTTCATTGAAATACACAAAGAAACCTAGTGCCCAGAAGCTAAGAAACATGGAATTATTTCCAGTTCGCTAAAACGCTTTTCTGTGAGTTTGAAACTCTTTTGTTACCTAGTGATTGAGCTTTGAGATACTTGAACCAGGAAAGAAGCTCAGTGTGCTCTTGTGATCTCAAGTGCTTTTCTGCATTTTCAAAGTTCTAGCATTAACCATTGAGGAATTAAACTAACAGGCGTTTTCAGTGAATTCGCCTATTCAGGGTAAACATCCAATAGGCTCTAAACAAAAAACACGTGATGGTGGATAGACCAAATTTGGGGAGCCATGAGGGGCACAAGAGAGAATCATTTTGTCAGAGTTTTATTGAAATACACAAAGAAACCTAGTTTCCACAAGCTGAGAAACATGGATTTATTTCCAGTTGGCTAAAACTTTTTCTGTGAGTTTTAAACTTTTTTGCTACCTAGTGATTCAGCTTTGAGATACTTGAACCAAGAGAGAAGCACAGTGTGCTCTACTGATAACTAAAGTGTTGTTCTGCGTTTTTAAAGTTCTAGCATTAACCATTTAAGAATTAAACTCACAGGCGTTTTCATGCATTTTCGCCTAATCAGGGTAAACATCCAATAGATTGTAAACAAAAACACCCTTGATGGTGGGATGAACAAACTTGGGGAGCCTTGAGGGGCACATGAGAGAATCATTTTTTTCAGAGTTTCATTGAAATACACAAAAAAACCTAGTGCCAGAAGCTAAGAAACATGGAATAATTTCCAGTTCGCTAAAACGCTTTTCTGTGAGTTCGAAACTCTTTTATTACCTTGTGATTCAGCTTTGAGATACTTGAACCAGGACAAAAGCACAGTGTGCTCTTGTGAACTAAAGTGTTGTTCTGCGTTTTTAAAGTTCTAGCATTAACCATTTAAGTATTAAACTCACAGGCGTTTTCAGGCATTTCGCCTAATCAGGGTAAACAGTGTGCTCTTGTGTTCTGAATTGCTTTTCTGCATTTTCAAAGTTCTAGCATTAACCATTGAGGAATTAAACTAACAGGCGTTTTCAGTGAAATTCGCCTAATCAGGGTAAACATCCAATAGGCTCTAAACTAAAAAACCGTGATGGTGGGATGACCAAATTTGGGGAGCCATGAGGGGCATATGAGAGAATCATTTTTTCAGAGTTTCATTGAAATACACAAAGAAACATAGTGCCCAGGAGCTATGAAACATGGAATTATTTCCAGTTCGCTAAAACGCTTTTTCTGTGAGTTTTGAAACTCATTTGTTACCTAATGATTCAGCTTTGAGATACTTGAACCAGGAAAGAAGCACAGTGAGCTCTTGTGATCTGAAGTGGTTTTCTGCATTTTCAAAGTTCTAGCATTAACCGTTGAGGAATTAAACTAACAGGTGTTTTCAGTGAAATTCGCCTAATCAGGGTAAACATCCAATAGGATCTCAAAAAAAAAAAAAAACCGTGATCGTGGGATGACCAAATTTGGGGAGCCATGAGGCGCTCAAGAGAGAATCATTTTGTCGGAGTTTTATTGAAATACACAAAGAAAACTAGTACCCACAAGCTAAGAAACATGGAAGTATTTCCAGTTGGCTAAAACGCTGTTCTGTGAGTTTGAAACTCTTTTGCTACCTAGTGATTCAGCTTTGAGATACTTGAACCAGGACAGAAGCACAGTGTTGTTTTGTGAACTAAAGTATTGTTCTGCGTTTTTTTAAAGATCTGGAATTAACCATTTAAGAATTAAACTCACAGGCGTTTTCAGGCATTTTCACCTAATGAGGGTAAACATCCAATAGACTGTAAACAAAACACCTTTGATGGTGGGATGACAAAACTTGGGGAGTCTTGAGGGGCACATGATGAGAATCATTTATTCAGTGTTTTCATTAAAATACACAAAGAAACCTAGTACCCACAAGCTAAGAAACACGGAATTATTTAAAGTTGGCTAAAACGCTTTTTCTGTGAGTTTGAAACTCTTTTGCTACCTAGTGATTCAGCTTTGATATACTTGAACCAGGACAGAAGCACAGTGTTGTCTTCCTAACTAAAGTGTATGTTCTGCGTATTTAAAGTTCTAGCATTAACCATTTAAGAATTAAACTCACAGGCGTTTTCAGGAATTTTCGCCTAATCAGGGTAAATATCCAATAGACTGTAAACAAAACACCCTTGATGGTCAGATGACCAATTTAAGGAGCCTTGAGGGGCACATGAGAGAATCATTTTTCAGAGTTTCATTGAAATACACAAAGAAACCTAGTGCCCAGAATCTAAGAAACATTGAATTATTTCCAGTTCGATAAAACACTTTTCTGTGAGTTTGAAACTCTTTTGTTACCTAGTGATTCAGCTTTGAGATACTTGAACCAGGAAAGAAGCACAGTGTGCTCTTGTGATCTGAAGTGCTTTTCTGCATTTTCAAAGTTCTAGCATTAACCATTGAGGAATTTTACTAACAGGCGTTTTCAGTGAAATTCGCCTAATCAGGGTAAAACATCCAATAGGCTCTAAACAAAAAACCCGTGATGGTGTGATGACCAAATTTGGGGAGCCATGAGGGGCTCAAGAGAGAATCATTTTGTCAGAGTTTCATTGAAATACACAAAGAAACATAGTACCCACAAGCTAAGAAACATGGAATTATTTCAAGTTGGCTAAAACGCTTTTCTGTGAGTTTGAAACTCTTTTGCTACCTAGTGATTCAGCTTTGAGATACTTGAACCAGGAGAGTAGCACAGTGTGCTCTTGTGAACTAAAGTGTTGTTCTGCGTTTTTAAAATTCTAGCATAAACCATTTAAGAATTAAACTCACAGGAGTTTTCAGGCATTTTCGCCTTATCATGGTAAATATCCAATAGCCTGTAAACAAAACACCTTGATGGTGGGATGACCAAACTTGGGGAGTCTTGAGGGGCACATGAGAGAATCTTTTATTAAGAGTTTTATTGAAATACACAAAGAAACCTAGTGCCCAGAAGCTATGAAACATGGAATTATTTCCAGTTCGCTAAAACGCTTTTCTGTGAGTTTGAAACTCTTTTATTTCCTAGTGATTCAGCTTGGAGATACTTGAAGCAGGAAAGAAGCACAGTGAGCTCTTGTGATCTGAAGTGGTTTTCTGCATTTTCAAAGTTCTAGCATTAACCATTGAGGAATTAAACTAACAGGCCTTTTCAGTGAAATTCGCCTAATTATGGTAAACATCCAATAGGCTCTATACAAAAAACCGTGATGGTGGGATGACAAAATTTGGGGAGCCAGGCGGGGCACATGAGAGAATCATTTTTTTCAGAGTTTCATTGAAATACACAAAGAAACCTAGTGCCCAGAAGCTAAGAAACATGGAATTATTTCCAGTTCGCTAAAAGGCTTTTCTGTGAGTTTGAAACACTTTTGTTAGCTAGTGATTCAGCTTTGAGATACTTGAACCAGGAAAGAAGCACAGTGAGCTCTTGTGATCTGAAGTGGTTTTCTGCATTTTCAAAGTTCTAGCATTAACCAATTGAGGAATTAAAGTAACAGGCATTTTCAGTGAAATTCGCCTAATCAGGGTAAATACCCAATAGGCTCTAAAACAAAAAACCCGTGATGGTGGATTGACCAAATTTGGGGAGCCATGAGGGGCACAAGATGAGAATCATTTTGTCAGAGTTTCATTGAAATACACAAAGAAACCTAATACCCACAAGCTAAGAAACAATGGAATTATTTCCAGTTCGCTAAAACGCTTTTCTGTGAGTTTGAAACTCTTTTGCTACCTAGTGATTCAGCTTTGAGATACTTGAATCAGGAGAGAAGCACTGTGTGCTCTTGTGAACTAAAGTGTTGTTTTGCATTTTTAAAGTTCTAGCATTAACCATTTAAGAATTAATCTCACAGGCGTTTTCAGGCATTTTCGCCTAATCAGGGTAAACATCCAATAGACTGTAAACACAAAACACCCTTGATGATTGGATGACCAAACTTGGGGAGCCTTGAGAGGCACATGAGAGAATCATTTCTTCAGAGTTTCATTGAAATACACAATGTAAACCTCATACCCAGAAGCTAAGAAACATGGAATTATTTCCAGTTGGCTAAATCGCTTTTCTGTGAGTTTGAAACTCTTTTGCGTACTATCTCGTGATTCAGCTTTGAGATACTTGAACAAGGACAGAAGCACAGTGTGCCCTTGTCATCTGAAGTGCTTTTCTGCATTTTCAAAGTTCTATCATTAAACCATTGATAAATTAAACAAACAGGCGTTTTCAGTGAAATTCGCCTAATCAGGGTGAACATCCAATAGGCTCTAAACAAAAAAATCCGTGATGGTGGGATGACCAAATTTGGGGAGCCATGAGGGGCAACAAGAGAGAATCATTTTGTCAGAGTTTCATTGAAATAACAAAGAAACCTAGTACCCAGAAGCTAAGAAACATGGAATTATTTCAGTGGGCTAAATCGCTTTTCTGTGAGTTTGAAACTCTTTTGCTACCTAGTGATTCAGCTTTCAGATACTTGAACCCGGATGGAGCACAGGGTGCTCTTGTGATCTGAAGTGGGTTTTCTGCATTTTCAAAGTTCTAGCATTAAACATTGAGGAATTAAACTACAGGCATTTACAGTGAAATTCGCCTAATCAGGGTAAACATCCAATAGGCTCTAAACAAAAAAACCGTGATGTTGGGATTGACCAAATTTGGGGAGCCATGAGGAGCACAAGAATGAATCATTTTGTCAGAGTTTCATTGAAGTACACAAAGAAACCTAATACCACACAAGCTAAGAAAAACATGGAATTATTTCCAGTTGGCTAAAACGCTTCTCTGTGAGTTTGAAACTCTTTTGTTACCTAGTGATTCAGCTTTGAGATACTTGAACCATAACAGAAGCACAGTGTGCTCTTGTGATATGAAGTGCTTTTCTGCATTTTCAAAGTTCTAGCTTTAACCATTGAGGAATTAAAACTACAGGCGTTTTCAGTGAAATTCGCCTATCAGGGGTAAACCTCCAATAGGCTCTAAAACAAAAAAAAAAAACCGTGATGGTGGATTCACCAAAATTTGAGGAGCCATGAGGGG
>JAKELJ010000069.1:0-18179 GCA_025594165.1 Tamias sibiricus
TAATGCTAGAACTTTGAAAATGCAGAAAAGCACTTCTGATCACAAGAGCACACTGTGCTTCTGTCCTGTTCAAGTATCTCAAAGCTGAATCTCTAGGTAGCAAAAGAGTTTCAAACTCACAGAAAAGCGTTTTAGCGAACTGGAAATTATTCCATGTTTCTTAGCTTCTGGGCACTAGGTTTCTTTGTGTATTTCAATGAAACTCTGAAAAAATGATTCTCTCATGTGCCCCTCAATGCTCCCCAAGTTTGGTCATCCCACCATCAAGGGTGTTTTGTTTACAGTCTATTGGATGTTTACCCTGATTAGGCGAAAATACCTGAAAACGCCTGTGAGTTTAATTTTTAAATGGTTTAATGCTAGAACTTTAAAAACGCAGAACAACACTTTAGTTCACAAGACACACTGTGCTTCTGTCCTGGTTCAAGTATCTCAAAGCTGAATCACTAGGTAGCAAAAGAGTTTCAAACTCACAGAAAAGCGTTTTAGCCAACTGGAAATAATTCCATGTTTCTTAGCTTCTATGGGTACTAGGTTTCTTTGTGTATTTCAATGAAACTCTGACAAAATGATTCTCTCTTGTGCCCCTCATGGCTCCCCAAATTTGGTCAATCCACCATCACGGTTTTTTTGTTTAGAGCCTATTGGATGTTTACCCTGATTAGGCGAATTTCACTGAAAACGCCTGTAGTTTAATTCCTCAATGGTTAATGCTAGAACTTTGAAAATGCAGAAAAGCACTTCAGATCACAAGAGCACACTGTGCTTCTGTCCTGGTTCAAGTATCTCAAAGCTGAATCACTAGGTAGCAAAAGAGTTTCAAACTCACAGAAAAGGGTTTTAGCGAACTGGAAATAATTCCATGTTTCTTAGCTTCTGGGCACTAGGTTTCTTTGTGTATTTCAATGAAACTCTGAAAAAACCATTCTCAGGCTCCCCAAGTTTGGTCATCCCACCATCAAGGGTGTTTTGTTTACAGTCTATTGGATGTTTACCCTGATTAGGCGAAAATGCCTGAAAACGCCTGTGAGTTTAATTTTAAATGGTTAATGCTATTACTTTAAAAATGCAGAACAACACTTTAGTTCACAAGAGCACACTGTGCTTCTCTCCTGGTTCAAGTATCTCAAAGCTGAATCACTAGGTAGCAAAAGAGTTTCAAACTCACAGAAAAGCGTTTTAGCCAACTGGAAATAATTCCATGTTTCTTAGCTTGTGGGTACTAGGTTTCTTTGTGTATTTCAATGAAACTCTGACAAAATGATTCTCTCTTGTGCCCCTCATGGCTCCCCAAATTTGGTCAATCCACCATCACGGGTTTTTTTTTAGAGCCTATTGGATGTTTACCCTGATTAGGCGAATTTCACTGAAAACGCCTGTTAGTTTAATTCCTCAATGGTTAATGCTAGAACTTTGAAAATGCAGAAAATCACTTCATATCACAAGAGCACACTGTGCATCTTTCCTGGTTCAAGTATCTCAAAGCTGAATCACTAGATAACAAAAGAGTTTCAAACGCACAGAAAAGGCTTTTAGAGAACTGGAAATAATTCCATGTTTCTTAGCTTCTGGGAACTAGGTTTCTTTGTGTATTTCAATGAAACTCTGAAAAAGTGATTCTCTCATGTGCCCCTCAATGCTCCCCAAGTTTGGTCATCCCACCATCAAGGGTGTTTTGTTTACAGTCTATTGGATGTTTACCCTGATTAGGCGAAAATGCCTGAAAACGCCTGTGAGTTTAATTCTTAAATGGTTAATGCTATTACTTTAAAAACGCAGAAAAACACTTTAGTTCACAACAGCACACTGTGCTTCTCTCCTGGTTCAAGTATCTCAAAGCTGAATCACTAGGTAGCAAAAGAGTTTTAAACTCACAGAAAAGCGTTTTAGACAAATGGAAATAATTCCATGTTTCTTAGCTTGTGGGTACTAGGTTTCTTTGTGTATTTCAATGTAACTCTGACAAAATGATTCTCTCTTGTGCCCCTCATGGTTCCCCAAATTTGGTCAATCCACCATCACGGGTTTTTTTTTTAGAGCCTATTGGATGTTTTCCCTGATTAGGCGAAATTTCACTGAAAACGCCTGTAGTTTAATTCTTCAATGGTTAATGCTAGAACTTTGAAAATGCAGAAAAGCACTTCATATCACAAGAGCACACTGTGCTTCTCTCCTGATTCAAGTATCTCAAAGCTGAATCACAAGGTAGCAAAAGAGTTTCAAACTCACAGAAAAGCATTTTAGCGAACTGGAAATAATTCCATGTTTCTTAGCTTCTGGGCACAAGGTTTCTTTGTGTATTTCAATGAAACTCTGAAAAAATCATTCTCTCATGTGCCCCTCCAGGCTCCCCAAGTTTGGTCATCCCACCATCAAGGGTGTTTTGTTTACAGTCTATTGGATGTTTACCCTGATTAGGCGAAAAAGCCTGAAAACGCCTGTGAGTTTAATTCTTAAATGGTTAATGCTAGAACTTTAAAAACGCAGAACAACACTTTAGTTCACAAGAGCACACTGTGCTTCTGTCCTGGCTCAAGTATCTCAAAGCTGAATCACTAGGTAGCAAAAGAGTTTCAAACTCAAAGAAAAGCGTTTTAGCCAACTGGAAATAATTCCATGTTTCTTAGCTTGTGGGTATTAGTTTTCTTTGTGTATTTCAATGAAACTCTGAAAAAATGATTCTCTCTTGTGCCCCTCATGGCTCCCCAAATTTGGTCAATCCACCATCACGGGTTTTTTGTTTAGAGACTATTGGATGTTTACCCTGATTAGGCGAATTTCACTGAAAACGCCTGTAGTTTAATTCCTCAATGGTTAATGCTAGAACTTTGGAAATGCAGAACAGCACTTCTGATCACAAGAGCACACTGTGCTTCTGTCCTGGTTCAAGTATCTCAAAGCTGAATCTCTAGGTAGGAAAAGAGTTTCAAACTCACAGAAAAGCGTTTTAGCGAACTGGAAATAATTCCATGTTTCTTAGCTTCTGGGCACTAGGTTTCTATGTGTATTTCAATGAAACTCTGAAAAAATGATTCTCTCATGTGCCCCTAAATGCTCCCCATGTTTGGTCATCCCACCATCAAGGGTGTTTTGTTTACAGTCAATTGGATGTTTACCCTGATTAGGTGAAAATACCTGAAAACGCCTGTGAGTTTAATTTTTAAATGGTTAATGCTAGAACTTTAAAAATGCAGAACAACACTTTAGTTCACAAGACCACACTGTGCTTCTGTCCTGGTTCAAGTATCTCCAAACTGAATCACTAGGTAGCAAAAGAGTTTCAAACTCACAGAAAAGCGTTTTAGCCAACTGGAAATACTTCCATGTTTGGTAGCTTGTGGGTACTAGGTTTCCTTTTGTATTTCAATGAAACTCTGAAAAAATGATTCTCTCTTGTGCCCCTCATGGCTCCCCAAATTTGGTCAATCCACCATCACGGGTTTTTTGTTTAGAGCCTATTGGATATTTACCCTGATTAGGCGAATTTCACTGAAAACGCCTGTAGTTTAATTCCTCAATGTTTAATGCTAGAACTTTGAAAATGCAGAAAAGAACTTCAGATCACAAGAGCACACTGAGCTCCTGTCCAAGTTCAAGTATCTCAAAGCTGTATAACTAGGTAGCAAAAGAGTTTCAAACTCACAGAAAAGGGTTTTAGCGAACTGGAAATAATTCCATGTTTCTTAGCTTCTGGGCACTATTTTTCTTTGTGTATTTCAATGAAACTCTGAAAAAAACCATTCTCACATGTGCCCCTCAAGGCTCCCCAAGTTTGGTCATCCCACCATCAAGGGTGTTTTGTTTACAGTCTATTGGATGTTTACCCTTATTAGGCGAAAATGCCTGAAAACGCCTGTGAGTTTAATTTTTAAATGGTTAATGCTAGAACTTTAAAAACGCAAAACAACACTTTAGTTCACAAGAGCACACTGTGCTTCTGTCCTGGTTCAAGTATCTCAAAGCTGAATCACTAGGTAGCAAAAAAGTTTCAAAATCACAGAAAAGCGATTTAGCCAACTGGAAATAATTTTATGTTTCTTAGCTTCTATGTACTAGGTTTCTTTGTGTATTTCAAGGAAACTCTGACAAAATGATTCTCTCTTGTGCCCCTCATGGCTCCCCAAATATGGTCAATCCACCATATGGGTTTTTTGTTTAGAGCCTATTGGATATTTACCCTGATTAGGCGAATTTCACTGAAAACGCCTGTAGTTTAATTCCTCAATGGTTAATGCTAGAACTTTGAAAATGCAGAAAAGCACTTAGATCACAAGAGCACACTGTGCTTCTGTCCTAGTTCAAGTATCTCAAAGCTGAATAACTAGGTAGCAAAAGAGTTTCAAACTCACAGAAAAGGGTTTTAGCGAACTGGAAATAATTCCATGTTTCTTAGCTTCTGTGCACTATTTTTCTTTGTGTATTTCAATGAAACTCTGAAAAAACCATTCTCACATGTGCCCCTCAAGGCTCCCCACGTTTGGTCATCCCACCATCAAGGGTGTTTTGTTTACAGTCTATTGGATGTTTACCCTTATTAGGCGAAAGTGCCTGAAAACGCCTGTGAGTTTAATTTATAAAGGGTTAATGCTAAAACTTTAAAAACGCAAAACAACACTTTAGTTCACAAGAACACACTGTGCTTCTCTCCTGGTTCACGTATCTCAAAGCTGAATCACTAGGTAGCAAAAGAGTTTCAAACTCACAGAAAAGCGTTTTAGCCAACTGGAAATAATTCCATATTTCTAAGATTGTGGGTAGTAGGTTTCTTTGTGTATTTCAATGAAACTCTGAGAAAATGATTCTCTCTTGTGCCCCTCATGGCTCCCCAAATTTGGTCAATCCACCATCACGGTTTTTTTGTTTAGAGCCTATTGGATGTTTACCCTGATTAGGCGAATTTCACTGAAAACGCCTGTTAGTTTAATTCCTCAATGGTTAATGCTAGAACTTTGAAAATGCAGAAAATCACTTCAGATCACAAGAGCACACTGTGCATCTTTCCTGGTTCAAGTATCTCAAAGCTGAATCACTAGATAACAAAAGAGTTTCAAACGCACAGAAAAGGCTTTTAGAGAACTGGAAATAATTCCATGTTTCTTAGCTTCTGGGAACTAGGTTTCTTTGTGTATTTCAATGAAACTCTGAAAAAGTGATTCTCTCATGTACCCCTCAATGCTCCCCAAGTTTGGTCATCCCACCATCAAGGGTGTTTTGTTTACAGTCTATTGGATGTTTACCCTGATTAGGCGAAAATGCCTGAAAACGCCTGTGAGTTTAATTCTTAAATGGTTAATGCTATTACTTTAAAAATGCAGAAAAACACTTTAGTTCACAACAGCACACTGTGCTTCTCTCCTGGTTCAAGTATCTCAAAGCTGAATCACTAGGTAGCAAAAGAGTTTTAAACTCACAGAAAAGCGTTTTAGACAAATGGAAATAATTCCATGTTTCTTAGCTTGTGGGTACTAGGTTTCTTTGTGTATTTCAATGTAACTCTGACAAAATGATTCTCTCTTGTGCCCCTCATGGTTCCCCAAATTTGGTCAATCCACCATCACGGGTTTTTTTTTTAGAGCCTATTGGATGTTTTCCCTGATTAGGCGAAATTCACTGAAAACGCCTGTAGTTTAATTCTTCAATGGTTAATGCTAGAACTTTGAAAATGCAGAAAAGCACTTCATATCACAAGAGCACACTGTGCTTCTCTCCTGATTCAAGTATCTCAAAGCTGAATCACAAGGTAGCAAAAGAGTTTCAAACTCACAGAAAAGCATTTTAGCGAACTGGAAATAATTCCATGTTTCTTAGCTTCTGGGCACAAGGTTTCTTTGTGTATTTCAATGAAACTCTGAAAAAATCATTCTCTCATGTGCCCCTCCAGGCTCCCCAAGTTTGGTCATCCCACCATCAAGGGTGTTTTGTTTACAGTCTATTGGATGTTTACCCTGATTAGGCGAAAAAGCCTGAAAACGCCTGTGAGTTTAATTCTTAAATGGTTAATGCTAGAACTTTAAAAACGCAGAACAACACTTTAGTTCACAAGAGCACACTGTGCTTCTGTCCTGGTTCAAGTATCTCAAAGCTGAATCACTAGGTAGCAAAAGAGTTTCAAACTCAAAGAAAAGCGTTTTAGCCAACTGGAAATAATTCCATGTTTCTTAGCTTGTGGGTATTAGTTTTCTTTGTGTATTTCAATGAAACTCTGACAAAATGATTCTATCTTGTGCACCTCATGGCTCCCCAAATTTGGTCATCTCACCATCACGGGTTTTTTTATTTAGAACCTATTGGATATTTACCCTGATTAGGCGTATTTCACTGAAAACGCCTGTAGTTTAATTCCTCAATGGTTAAAGCTAGAACTTTGAAAAAGCAGAAAGCACTTCATATCACAAGAGCACACTGTGCTTCTGTCCTGGTTCATGTATCTCAAAGCTGAATCACTAGGTAACAAAAGAGTTTCAAACTCACAGAAAAGCGTTTTAGCGAACTGCAAATAATTCCATGTTTCTTAGCTTCTGGGCAGTAGGTTTCTTTGTGTATTTCAATGAAACTTTGAAGAAATGATTCTCTCATGTGTCCCTCAAGACTCCCCAAGATTGGTCATCCCATCATCAAGGGTGTTTTTGTTTACAGTCTATTGGATGTTTACCCTGATTAGGCGAAAATGCCTGAAAACGCCTGTGAGTTTAATTCTTAAATGGTTAATGCTAGAACTTTAAAAACACAGAACAACACTTTAGTTCACAAGAGCACACTGTGCTTCTCTCCTGGTTCAAGTATCTCAAAGCTGAATCACTAGGTAGCAAAAGAGTTTCAAACTCACAGAAAAGCGATTTAGCCAACTGGAAATAATTCCATGTTTCTTAGCTTGTGGGTATTAGGTTTTCTTTGTGTATTTCAATGAAACTCTGACAAAATGATTCTCTCTTGTGCCCCTCATGGCTCCCCAAATTTGGTCATCCCAGCATCACGGGTTTTTTGAATAGAGCCTATTGGATATTTACCCTGATTAGGCGAATTTCACTGAAAACGCCTGTAGTTTAATTCCTCAATGGTTAATGCTAGAACTTTGAAAATGCAGAAAACCACTTCAGATCACAAGAGCACACTGTGCTCCTGTCCTGGTTCAAGTATCTCAAAGCTGAATCACTAGGTAGCAAAAGAGTTTCAAACTCACAGAAAAGCGATTTAGCCAACTGGAAATAATTCCATGTTTCTTAGCTTCTGGGAACTAGGTTTCTTTGTGTATTGCAATGAAACTTTGACAAAATGATTCTCTCTTGTGCCCCTCATTGCTCCCCAAATTTGGTCATCCCTCGATCACGGGTTTTTTGTATAGAGCCTATTGGATGTTTACCCTATTAGGCAAATTTCACTGAAAACGCCTGTTAGTTTAATTCCTCAATGGTTAATGCTAGAACTTTGAAAATGCAGAAAATCACTTCAGATCACAAGAGCACACTGTGCATCTTTCCTGGTTCAAGTATCTAAAAGCTGAATCACTTGGTAACAAAAGAGTTTCAAACGCACAGAAAAGCCTTTTAGAGAATTGGAAATAATTCCATGTTTCTTAGCTTCTGGGCACTAGGTTTCTTCGTGTATTTCAATGAAACTCTGAAAAAATGATTCTCTCATGTGCCCCTCAAGGCTCCCCAAGTTAGGTCATCCCACCATCAAGGGTGTTTTATTTACAGTCTATTGGATGTTTCCTCTGATTAAACGAAAATGCCTGAAAACGCCTGTGAGTTTAATTCTTAAATGGTTAATGCTATTACTTTAAAAACGCAAAACAACACTTTAGTTCACAAGAGCACACTGTGCTTCTGTCCTGGTTCAAGTATCTCAAAGCTGAATCACTAGGTAGCAAAAAAGTTTCAAAATCACAGAAAAGCGATTTAGCCAACTGGAAATAATTTTATGTTTCTTAGCTTCTATGTACTAGGTTTCTTTGTGTATTTCAAGGAAACTCTGACAAAATGATTCTCTCTTGTGCCCCTCATGGCTCCCCAAATATGGTCAATCCACCATATGGGTTTTTTGTTTAGAGCCTATTGGATGTTTACCCTGATTAGGCGAATTTCACTGAAAACGCCTGTAGTTTAATTCCTCAATGGTTAATGCTAGAACTTTGAAAATGCAGAAAACCACTTCAGATCACAAGAGCACACTGTGCTCCTGTCCTGGTTCAAGTATCTCAAAGCTGAATCACTAGGTAGCAAAAGAGTTTCAAACTCACAGAATAGCGATTTAGCCAACTGGAAATAATTCCATGTTTCTTAGCTTCTGGGAACTAGGTTTCTTTGTGTATTGCAATGAAACTCTGACAAAATGATTCTCTCTTGTGCCCCTCATGGCTCCCCAAATTTGGTCATCCCACGATCACGGGTTTTTTGTATAGAGCCTATTGGATGTTTACCCTGATTAGGCGAATTTCACTGAAAACGCCTGTTAGTTTAATTCCTCAATGGTTAATGCTAGAACTTTGAAAATGCAGAAAATCACTTCAGATCACAAGAGCACACTGTGCATCTTTCCTGGTTCAAGTATCTCAAAGCTGAATCACTAGATAACAAAAGAGTTTCAAACGCACAGAAAAGGCTTTTAGAGAACTGGAAATAATTCCATGTTTCTTAGCTTCTGGGAACTAGGTTTCTTTGTGTATTTCAATGAAACTCTGAAAAAGTGATTCTCTCATGTGCCCCTCAATGCTCCCCAAGTTTGGTCATCCCACCATCAAGGGTGTTTTGTTTACAGTCTATTGGATGTTTACCCTGATTAGGCGAAAATGCCTGAAAACGCCTGTGAGTTTAATTCTTAAATGGTTAATGCTATTACTTTAAAAACGCAGAAAAACACTTTAGTTCACAAGAGCACACTGTGCTTCTCTCCTGGTTCAAGTATCTCAAAGCTGAATCACTAGGTAGCAAAAGAGTTTTAAACTCACAGAAAAGCGTTTTAGACAAATGGAAATAATTCCATGTTTCTTAGCTTGTGGGTACTAGGTTTCTTTGTGTATTTCAATGTAACTCTGACAAAATGATTCTCTCTTGTGCCCCTCATGGTCCCCAAATTTGGTCAATCCACCATCACGGGTTTTTTTTTAGAGCCTATTGGATGTTTTCCCTGATTAGGCGAAATTCACTGAAAACGCCTGTAGTTTAATTCTTCAATGGTTAATGCTAGAACTTTGAAAATGCAGAAAAGCACTTCAGTATCACAAGAGCACACTGTGCTTCTCTCCTGATTCAAGTATCTCAAAGCTGAATCACAAGGTAGCAAAAGAGTTTCAAACTCACAGAAAAGCATTTTAGCGAACTGGAAATAATTCCATGTTTCTTAGCTTCTGGGCACAAGGTTTCTTTGTGTATTTCAATGAAACTCTGACAAAATGATTCTCTCTTGTGCCCCTCATGGCTCCCCAAATTTGGTCAATCCACACGATCACGGGTTTTTTGTTTACAGTCTATTGGATGTTTACCCTGATTAGGCGAATTTCACTGAAAACGCCTGTAGTTTAATTCCTCAATGTGGTTAATGCTAGAACTTTGAAAATGCAGAAAAGCACTTCATCACAAGAGCACACTGTGCTTCTGTCCTGATTCAAGTATCTCAAAGCTGAATCAAAAGGTAGCAAAAGAGTTTCAAACTCACAGAAAAGCATTTTAGCGAACTGGAAATAATTCCATGTTTCTTAGCTTCTGGGCACAAGGTTTCTTTGTGTATTTCAATGAAACTCTGAAAAAATCATTCTCTCATGTGCCCCTCCAGGCTCCCCAAGTTTGGTCATCCCACCATCAAGGGTGTTTTGTTTACAGTCTATTGGATGTTTACCCTGATTAGGCGAAAAAGCCTGAAAACGCCTGTGAGTTTAATTCTTAAATGGTTAATGCTAGAACTTTAAAAACGCAGAACAACACTTTAGTTCACAAGAGCACACTGTGCTTCTGTCCTGGTCAAGTATCTCAAAGCTGAATCACTAGGTAGCAAAAGAGTTTCAAACTCACAGAAAAGCGTTTAGCCAACTGGAAATAATTCCATGTTTCTTAGCTTGTGGGTATTAGTTTTCTTTGTGTATTTCAATGAAACTCTGACAAAATGATTCTATCTTGTGCACCTCATGGCTCCCCAAATTTGGTCATCTCACCATCACGGGTTTTTTATTTAGAACCTATTGGATATTTACCCTGATTAGGCGTATTTCACTGAAAACGCCTGTAGTTTAATTCCTCAATGGTTAAAGCTAGAACTTTGAAAAAGCAGAAGAGCACTTCATATCACAAGAGCACACTGTGCTTCTGTCCTGGTTCATGTATCTCAAAGCTGAATCACTAGGTAACAAAAGAGTTTCAAACTCACAGAAAAGCGTTTTAGCGAACTGCAAATAATTCCATGTTTCTTAGCTTCTGGGCAGTAGGTTTCTTTGTGTATTTCAATGAAACTTTGAAGAAATGATTCTCTCATGTGTCCCTCAAGGCTCCCCAAGATTGGTCATCCCATCATCAAGGGTGTTTTGTTTACAGTCTATTGGATGTTTACCCTGATTAGGCGAAAATGCCTGAAAACGCCTGTGAGTTTAATTCTTAAATGGTTAATGCTAGAACTTTAAAAACACAGAACAACACTTTAGTTCACAAGAGCACACTGTGCTTCTGTCCTGGTTCAAGTATCTCAAAGCTGAATCACTAGGTAGCAAAAGAGTTTCAAACTCACAGAAAAGCGATTTAGCCAACTGGAAATAATTCCATGTTTCTTAGCTTGTGGGTACTAGGTTTCTTTGTGTATTTCAATGAAACTCTGACAAAATGATTCTCTCTTGTGCCCCTCATGGCTCCCCAAATTTGGTCATCCCAGCATCACGGGTTTTTTGAATAGAGCCTATTGGATATTTACCCTGATTAGGCGAATTTCACTGAAAACGCCTGTAGTTTAATTCCTCAATGGTTAATGCTAGAACTTTGAAAATGCAGAAAACCACTTCAGATCACAAGAGCACACTGTGCTCCTGTCCTGGTTCAAGTATCTCAAAGCTGAATCACTAGGTAGCAAAAGAGTTTCAAACTCACAGAAAAGCGATTTAGCCAACTGGAAATAATTCCATGTTTCTTAGCTTCTGGGAACTAGGTTTCTTTGTGTATTGCAATGAAACTCTGACAAAATGATTCTCTCTTGTGCCCCTCATGGCTCCCCAAATTTGGTCATCCCTCGATCACGGGTTTTTTGTATAGAGCCTATTGGATGTTTACCCTATTAGGCGAATTTCACTGAAAACGCCTGTTAGTTTAATTCCTCAATGGTTAATGCTAGAACTTTGAAAATGCAGAAAATCACTTCAGATCACAAGAGCACACTGTGCATCTTTCCTGGTTCAAGTATCTCAAAGCTGAATCACTAGGTAACAAAAGAGTTTCAAACGCACAGAAAAGGCTTTTAGAGAATGGAAATAATTCCATGTTTCTTAGCTTCTGGGAACTAGGTTTCTTTGTGTATTTCAATGAAACTCTGAAAAAGTGATTCTCTCATGTGCCCCTCAATGCTCCCCAAGTTTGGTCATCCCACCATCAAGGGTGTTTTGTTTACAGTCTATTGGATGTTTACCCTGATTAGGCGAAAAATGCCTGAAAACGCCTGTGAGTTTAATTCTTAAATGGTTAATGCTATTACTTTAAAAACGCAGAAAAACACTTTAGTTCACAAGAGCACACTGTGCTTCTGTCCTGGTTCAAGTATCTCAAAGCTGAATCACTAGGTAGCAAAAGAAGTTTCAAAATCACAGAAAAGCGATTTAGACAAATGGAAATAATTCCATGTTTCTTAGCTTGTGGGTACTAGGTTTCTTTGTGTATTTCAATGAAACTCTGACAAAATGATTCTCTCTTGTGCCCCTCATGGTTCCCCAAATTTGGTCAATCCACCATCACGGGTTTTTTTTTAGAGCCTATTGGATGTTTTCCCTGATTAGGCGAAATTCACTGAAAACGCCTGTAGTTTAATTCTTCAATGGTTAATGCTAGAACTTTGAAAATGCAGAAAAGCCACTTCATATCACAAGAGCACACTGTGCTTCTCTCCTGATTCAAGTATCTCAAAGCTGAATCACTAGGTAGCAAAAGAGTTTCAAACTCACAGAAAAGCATTTTAGCGAACTGGAAATAATTCCATGTTTCTTAGCTTCTGGGCACAAGGTTTCTTTGTGTATTTCAATGAAACTCTGACAAAATGATTCTCTCTTGTGCCCCTCATGGCTCCCCAAATTTGGTCATCCCACGATCACGGGTTTTTTGTTTACAGTCTATTGGATGTTTACCCTGATAAGGCGAATTTCACTGAAAACGCCTGTAGTTTAATTCCTCAATGGTTAATGCTAGAACTTTGGATATGCAGAAAAGCACTTCCGATCACAAGAGCACACTGTGCTTCTGTCCTGGTTCAAGTATATCAAAGCTGAATCTCTAGATAGCAAAAGAGTTTCAAACTCACAGAAAAGCATTTTAGTGAAATGGAAATAATTCCATGTTTCTTAGCTTCTGGGCACTAGGTTTCTTTGTGTATTTCAATGAAACTCTGAAAAAATCATTCTCTCATGTGCCCCTCAGGCTCCCCAAGTTTGGTCATCCCACCATCAAGGGTGTTTTGTTTACAGTCTATTGGATGTTTACCCTGATTAGGCGAAAATGCCTGAAAACGCCTGTGAGTTTAATTCTTAAATGGTTAATGCTAGAACTTTAAAAACGCAGAACAACACTTTAGTTCACAAGAGCACACTGTGCTTCTGTCCTGGTTCAAGTATCTCAAAGCTGAATCACTAGGTAGCAAAAGAGTTTTCAAACTCAAAGAAAAGCGTTTTAGCCAACTGGAAATAATTCCATGTTTCTTAGCTTGTGGGTACTTAGTTTTCTTTGTGTATTTCAATGAAACTCTGACAAAATGATTCTCTCTTGTGCCCCTCATGGCTCCCCAAATTTGGTCATCTCACCATCACGGGTTTTTTTTTAGAACCTATTGGATATTTACCCTGATTAGGCGTATTTCACTGAAAACGCCTGTAGTTTAATTCCTTCAATGGTTAAAGCTAGAACTTTGAAAATGCAGAAGAGCACTTCATATCACAAGAGCACACTGTGCTTCTGTCCTGGTTCATGTATCTCAAAGCTGAATCACTAGGTAACAAAAGAGTTTCAAACTCACAGAAAAGCGTTTTAGCGAACTGCAAATAATTCCATGTTTCTTAGCTTCTGGGCAGTAGGTTTCTTTGTGTATTTCAATGAAACTTTGAAGAAATGATTCTCTCATGTGTCCCTCAATGACTCCCCAAGATTGGTCATCCCATCATCAAGGGTGTTTTGTTTACAGTCTATTGGATGTTTACCCAGATTAGGCGAAAATGCCTGAAAACGCCTGTGAGTTTAATTCTTAAATGGTTAATGCTAGAACTTTAAAAAACACAGAACAACACTTTAGTTCACAAGAGCACACTGTGCTTCTCTCCTGGTTCAAGTATCTCAAAGCTGAATCACTAGGTAGCAAAAGAGTTTCAAACTCACAGAAAAGCGATTTAGCCAACTGGAAATAATTCCATGTTTCTTAGCTTGTGGGTATTAGTTTTCTTTGTGTATTTCAATGAAACTCTGACAAAATGATTCTCTCTTGTGCCCCTCATGGCTCCCCAAATTTGGTCATCCCAGCATCACGGGTTTTTTGAATAGAGCCTATTGGATATTTACCCTGATTAGGCGAATTCACTGAAAACGCCTGTAGTTTAATTCCTCAATGGTTAATGCTAGAACTTTGAAAATGCAGAAAAACCACTTCAGATCACAAGAGCACACTGTGCTCTGTCCTGGTTCAAGTATCTCAAAGCTGAATCACTAGGTAGCAAAAGAGTTTCAAACTCACAGAAAAGCGATTTTAGCCAACTGGAAATAATTCCATGTTTCTTAGCTTCTGGGAACTAGGTTTCTTTGTGTATTTCAATGAAACTCTGACAAAATGATTCTCTCTTGTGCCCCTCATTGCTCCCCAAATTTGGTCATCCCTCGATCACGGGTTTTTGTGTATAGAGCCTATTGGATGTTTACCCTATTAGGCAAATTTCACTGAAAACGCCTGTTAGTTTAATTCCTCAATGGTTAATGCTAGAACTTTGAAAATGCAGAAAATCACTTCAGATCACAAGAGCACACTGTGCATCTTTCCTGGTTCAAGTATCTAAAAGCTGAATCACTTGGTAACAAAAGAGTTTCAAACGCACAGAAAAGCCTTTTAGAGAAACTGGAAATAATTCCATGTTTCTTAGCTTCTGGGCACTAGGTTTCTTCGTGTATTTCAATGAAACTCTGAAAAAATGATTCTCTCATGTGCCCCTCAAGGCTCCCCAAGTTAGGTCATCCCACCATCAAGGGTGTTTTATTTACAGTCTATTGGATGTTTCCTCTGATTAAACGAAAATGCCTGAAAACGCCTGTGAGTTTAATTCTTAAATGGTTAATGCTATTAACTTTAAAAACAGCAAAACAACACTTTAGTTCACAAGAGCACACTGTGCTTCTGTCCTGGTTCAAGTATCTCAAAGCTGAATCACTAGGTAGCAAAAAAGTTTCAAAATCACAGAAAAGCGATTTTAGCCAACTGGAAATAATTTTATGTTTCTTAGCTTCTATGTACTAGGTTTCTTTGTGTATTTCAAGAAACTCTGACAAAATGATTCTCTCTTGTGCCCCTCATGGCTCCCCAAATATGGTCAATCCACCATATGGGTTTTTTTGTTTAGAGCCTATTGGATGTTTACCCTGATTAGGCGAATTTCACTGAAAACGCCTGTAGTTTAATTCCTCAATGGTTAATGCTAGAACTTTGAAAATGCAGAAAACCACTTCAGATCACAAAGAGCACACTGTGCTCCTGTCCTGGTTCAAGTATCTCAAAGCTGAATCACTAGGTAGCAAAAGAGTTTCAAACTCACAGAAAAGCGATTTAGCCAACTGGAAATAATTCCATGTTTTCTTAGCTTCTGGGAACTAGGTTTCTTTGTGTATTGCAATGAAACTCTGACAAAATGATTCTCTCTTGTGCCCCTCATGGCTCCCCAAATTTGGTCATCCCACGATCACGGGTTTTTTGTATAGAGCCTATTGGATGTTTACCCTGATTAGGCGAATTTCACTGAAAACGCCTGTTAGTTTAATTCCTCAATGGTTAATGCTAGAACTTTGAAAATGCAGAAAATCACTTCAGATCACAAGAGCACACTGTGCATCTTTCCTGGTTCAAGTATCTCAAAGCTGAATCACTAGATTAACAAAAGAGTTTCAAACTCACAGAAAAGCTTTTAGAGAACTGGAAATAATTCCATGTTTCTTAGCTTCTGGGAACTAGGTTTCTTTGTGTATTTCAATGAAACTCTGAAAAAGTGATTCTCTCATGTGCCCCTCAATGCTCCCCAAGTTTGGTCATCCCACCATCAAGGGTGTTTTGTTTACAGTCTATTGGATGTTTACCCTGATTAGGCGAAAATGCCTGAAAACGCCTGTGAGTTTAATTCTTAAATGGTTAATGCTATTTACTTTAAAAACGCAGAAAAACACTTTAGTTCACAAGAGCACACTGTGCTTCTCTCCTGGTTCAAGTATCTCAAAGCTGAATCACTAGGTAGCAAAAAGAGTTTCAAACTCACAGAAAAGCGTTTTAGACAAATGGAAATAATTCCATGTTTCTTAGCTTGTGGGTACTAGGTTTCTTTGTGTATTTCAATGTAAATCTCTGACAAAATGATTCTCTCTTGTGCCCCTCATGGGCTCCCCAAATTTGGTCAATCCACCATCACGGGTTTTTTTTTAGAGCCTATTGGATGTTTTCCCTGATTAGGCGAAATTCACTGAAAACGCCTGTAGTTTAATTCTTCAATGGTTAATGCTAGAACTTTGAAAATGCAGAAAAGCACTTCATATCACAAGAGCACACTGTGCCTTCTCTCCTGATTCAAGTATCTCAAAGCTGAATCACAAGGTAGCAAAAGAGTTTCAAACTCACAGAAAAGCATTTTAGCGAACTGGAAATAATTCCATGTTTCTTAGCTTCTGGGCACAAGGTTTCTTTGTGTATTTCAATGAAACTCTGACAAAAAATGATTCTCTCTTGTGCCCCTCATGGCTCCCCAAATTTGGTCATCCCCGATCACGGGTTTTTTTGTTTACAGTCTATTGGATGTTTACCCTGATAAGGCGAATTTCACTGAAAACGCCTGTAGTTTAATTCCTCAGTGGTTAATGCTAGAACTTTGGATATGCAGAAAAGCACTTCCGATCACAAGAGCACACTGTGCTTCTGTCCTGGTTCAAGTATATCAAAGCTGAATCTCTAGGTAGCAAAAGAGTTTCAAACTCACAGAAAAGCATTTTAGTGAAATGGAAATAATTCCATGTTTCTTAGCTTTGGGCACTATGTTTCTTTGTGTATTTCAATGAAACTCTGAATAAATGATTCTCTCATGTGCTCCTCAAGGCTCCCCAAGTTTGGTCATCCCACCATCACGGGTGTTTTGTTCACAGTCTATTGGATGTTCACCCTGATTAGGCGAAAATGCCTGAAAACGCCTGTGAGTTTAATTCTTAAATGGTTAACGCTAGAACTTTAAAAACGCAGAACAACACTTCAGTTCACAAGAGCACGCTGTGCTTCTGTCCATGGTTCAAGTATCTCAAAGCTGAATCACTAGGTAGCAAAAGAGTTTCAACTCACAAAAGCATTTTAGCCAAACTGGAAATAATTCCATGTTTCTTAGCTTGTGGGTACCAGGTTTCTTTGTGTATTTCAATGAAACTCTGACAAAATGATTCCCTCTGTTCCCCTCATGGCTCCCCAAATTTGGTCAATCCACCATCACGGGTTTTTTGTTTTAGAGCCTATTGGATATTTACCCTGATTAGGCTAATTTCACTGAAAGCGACTGTACTTTAATTCCTCAATGGTTAATGCTAGAACTTTGAAAATGCAGAAAACCACTTCAGATCACAAGAGCACACTGTGCTCCTGTCCTGGTTCAAGTATCTCAAAGCTGAATCACTAGGTAGCAAAAGAGTTTCAAACTCACAGAAACGCGATTTAGCCAACTGGAAATAGTTCCATGTTTCTTAGCTTCTGGGAACTAGGTTACTTTGTGTATTTCAATGAACTCTGACAAAATGATTCTCTCTTGTGCCCCTCATGGCTCCCCAAATTTGGTCATCCCACGATCACGGGTTTTTTGTTTACAGTCTATTGGATGTTTACCCTGATTAGGCGAATTTCACTGAAAACGCCTGTAGTTTAATTCCTCAATGGTTAATGCTAGAACTTTGGATATGCAGAAAAGCACTTCCGATCACAAGAGCACACTGTGCTTCTTTCCTGGTTCAAGTATCTCAAAGCTGAATCTCTAGGTAGCAAAAGAGTTTCAAACTCACAGAAAAGCGTTTTTAGTGAAATGGAAATAATTCCATGTTTCTTAGCTTCTGGGCACTAGGTTTCTTTGTGTATTTCAATGAAACTCTGAATAAATGATTCTCTCATGTGCTCCTCAAGGCTCCCCAAGTTTGGTCATCCCACCATCAAGGGTGTTTTGTTTACAGTCTATTGGATGTTTACCCTGATTAGGCGAAAATGCCTGAAAACGCCTGTGAGTTTAATTCTTAAATGGTTAATGCTAGAACTTTAAAAACGCAGAACAACACTTTAGTTCACAAGAGCACACTGTGCTTCTGTCCAGGTTCAAGTATCTCAAAGCTGAATCACTAGGTAGCAAAAGAGGTTCAAACTCAAAGAAAAGCGATTTAGCCAACTGGAAATAATTCCATTTTTCTTAGCTTTGGGAACTAGGTTTCTTTGTGTATTTCAATGAAACTCTGACAAAATGATTCTCTCTTGTGCCCTCATGGCTCCCCCAATTGGTCAATCCACCATCACGGGTTTTTTGTTTAGAGCTATTGGATGTTTACCCTGATTAGGCGAATTTCACTGAAAACCCTGTTAGTTTAATTCCTCAATGGTTAATGATTGAACTTTGAAAATGCAGAAAAGCACTTCAGATCACAAGAGCACACTGTGCTTCTTTCCTGGTTCAAGTATCTCAAAGCTGAATCACTAGGTTTAAAAAAAGAGTTTCAAACTCACAGAAAAGCGTTTTAGCGAAATGTAAATCATTC
>JAKELJ010000069.1:18279-34180 GCA_025594165.1 Tamias sibiricus
TCTGTAAGTGTGAATCTTTGGCATCCCAAGCAATTATGTTTCGAGCTACTTGAACCAGGCATTAAGCAATTGTCTGCCATGAAAAAAAAAGAAGAAACAGTTTTTCCTTAGTTTTCAAGTGGTAGCATCATAAACATTGTGGAGTTTGGAATAACAGATGTTTTTAGTAAAATTCGCCTAATCAGTGTCCAACATCGAAGAAGCTGTAGACAAAACAACACCCGTGATTGTTGGATGACCTAACTTGGGGAGCCACGGAGGAGCTCATGAGAGAAACATTTAATCAGAGATTCATTGAAATACACAAAAAACCTCGTTCCCAAGAGCTAAGAAACTGGCAATTATTTCTAGTTTGCTAAAAAACTCTTCTCTGTGAGTTTGAAACTGATTTGCTACCAAGTGATTCAGCTTTGAGATATGTGAACCAGGACAGAGCACAGTGTGCTCTTGTGAACTAAAGTGCTTTTCTGCATTTTCAAAGTTTCTAGCATTAACCATTTATGTATTACAATAACTGGCATTTTCAGGCAAATTCGCCGCCTATCAGAATAACATACATAAGGGTCTAAAAAAAGCACACGTGATGTGGGATGACCAAAATTTTGGAGCCATGGGGGGGCACATCAGAGAATCTTTTTATCAGAGTTTCAATGAAATACACAAAGAAACCCTCGTGGCCCAAGAGCTAAGAAACAGGCAATTATATCAGTTTGTTTTAAAACGCATTTCTGTGAGTTTGAAACTGTATTTGATACCTAGAGATTCAGCTTTGAGATACTTGAACCAATAGAGAAGCACAGTGTGATCTTGTGAACTAAAAGTGCTTTCCTGCATTTTCAAAGTACCCTAGCATAAATCATAGATGAATTAAAGTAAACAAGGCGTTTTCATGCAAATTCGCCTAATCCCGGGTAAACATCCATAAGGCTCTAAACAAAACTCCGTGATGGGAGAGATGACCAAAAGTGGAAAGCCATGAGACCCATGAGAGAATCATTTTATCAGAAAGTTTCAATGAAATACACAAAGAAACCTAGTGCCCAGAAGTTTTCTCTAAGAAACATGGAATTATTTCCGATGTTCTCTAATACGCTTTTCTGTGAGTTTTTGAAACTCTTTTGCTACCATAGTTGATTCAGCTTTGAGAATACTTGAACCAGGACAGGAGCAACAGTGTGCTCTTGTGATCTGAAGTGGTTTTCTGCATTTTCAAAAGGTTCTAAGCATTAACCAATGAGGGAATTAAAGTACAGGCGCTTCAGTGAAATTTGCCTATCAGGTGTAAACATCCAATAGGCTCTAAACAAAAAACCCGTGATGGTGGAGTTGACCAAATTTGGGAGCATGAGGGGCACAAGAGAGAAATCATTTTGTCAGAGTTTCAATTGAAATACACAAAGAAACCTGGTACCCACAAGCTAAGAAACATGGAATTATTTCCGTTGGCTAAAAATGCTTTTGTGAGTTTGAAACTCTTTTGCTACCTAGTGATTCAGCTTTTGAGATACTTGAACATGGACAGAAGCACAGTGTGCTCTTGTGAACTGAAGTGTTGATTTCTGCGTTTTTAAAGTTCTAGCATTAACCATTTAAGAATTAAACTAACAGGCGTTTTCAGGCCATTTTCGCCTACATCAGGCGTGAATCATCCAATAGACTGTAAAACAAAACACCCTTGATGTGGGATGACCAAACGTGGGGAGCATTGAGGGGCACATGAGAGAATCATTTTCAGAGTTTCATTGAAAAATACACAAAGAAACCTAGTGCCCAGAAGCTAAGAAAACATTAGAATGATTTACATTTCGCTAAAACGCTTTTCTGTGAGTTTGAAACTCTTTTTTTAACCTAGTGATTCAGCTTTGAGATACTTGAACCAGGAAAGAAGCACAGTGTGCTTCTTGTGATCTGAAGTGCTTTTCTGCATTTTTCAAAGTCTTCAATCATTAAACCATTGAGGAATTAAACTAACAGGCGTTTTCAGTGAAATTCGCCTAATCAGGGTAAACATCCAATAGGCTCTAAACAAAAAACCCGTGATGGTGGATTGACCAATTGGGGGGGAGCCATGAGGGGCACAAGAGAGAATCATTTTGTCAGAGTTTCAGTTGAAATACACAAAGAAACCTAGTTCCCAGAAGCTATGAAAAATGGAATTATTTCCAGTTGGCTAAATCGCTTTTCTTTGAGTTTGAACCTCTTTTGCTACCTAGTGATTCAGAACCTTTGAGATACTTGAACCTGGACAGAAGCACAGTGTGCTCTTGTGAACTAAAGTGTTGTTTCTGCGTTTTTAAAAGTTTCTAGCATTAACCATTTAAGAATTAAACTCACAGGCGTTTTCAGGCAATTTTCGCCTAATCAGGGTAAACATCCAATAGACTGTAAACAAAACACCCTTGATGGTGGGAATGACCAAACTTGGGGAGCCTTTGAGAGCACATGAGAGAATCATTTATTCAGAGTTTCATTGAAATACACAAAGAAACCTAGTGCCCAGAAGCTAAGAAACATGGAATTATTTCCATTTCACTAAAACGCTTTTCTGTGAGTTTGAAACTTTTTTGCTACCTAGAGATTCAGCTTTGAGATACTCTGAACCAGGAAAGAAGCACAGTGTGCTCTTGTGATCGGAAGTGCTTTTCTGCATATCCAAAGTTCTAGCATTAACCACTGAGGAATTAAAACTACAGGCGTTTTCAGTGAAATTCGCCCCTAATCAGGTAAACATCCAATAGACTGTAAACAAAAAAACCCCGTGATCGTGGGGGATGACCAAATTTGGGGAGCCATGAGGGGCACAAGAGAGAATCATTTTTGTCAGAGTTTTTCATTGAAATACACAAAGTAACCTAGTTCCCAGAAGCTAAGAAAACATGGAACTATTTCCAGTTGGCTAAATCGCGTTTCTGTGAGTTTGAAACTCTTTTGCTACCTAGTGATTCAGCTTTGAGATACTTGAACCAGGACAGGAGCACAGTGTGCTCTTGTGATCTGAAGTGGTTTCTGCATTTTTCAAAGTTCTAGCATTAACCATTGAGGAATTAAAGTACAGTCGCTTTCAGTGAAATTCGCCTAATCAGGGTAAATATCCAATAGGCTCTAAACAAAAAACCCGTGATGGTGGATTGACCAAATTTGGGGAGCCATGAGGGGAACAAGAGGAAATCATTTTGTCAGAGTTTCATTGAAATACACAAAAGAAACCTGGGTACCCACAAGCTAAGAAACATGGAATTATTTCCAGTTGGCTAAAATGCTTTTTGTGAGTTTGAAACTCTCTTTTGCTACCTAGTGATTCAGCTTTGAGATACTTGAACATGGACAGAAGCACAGCGTGCTCTTGTGAACTGAAGTGTTGTTCTGCGTTTTTAAAGTTCTAGAGCGTTAACCATTTAAGAATTAAACTCACAGGCGTTTTCAGGCATTTTCGCCTAATCTCAGGGTGAACATCCAATAGACTGTGAACCAAAACACCCTTGATGGTGGGATGACCAAACTTGGGGAGCCTTGAGGAGCACATGAGAGAATCATTTATTCAGGAGTTTCATTGAAATACACAAAGAAAACATAGTGCCCAGAAGCTAAGAAACATGGAATTATTTCCATTTCACTAAAATGGCTTTTCTGTGAGTTTGAAACTCTTTTGCTAGCCTAGAGATTCAGCTTTGATATACTGAACCAGGACAGAAGCCACAGTGTGCTCTTGTGATCGGAAGTGCTTTTCTGCATATCCAAAGTTCTAGCATTAACCACTGAGGAATTAAACTACAGGCGTTTTCAGTGAAATTCGCCTTATCAGGGTAAACATCCAATAGACTGTAAACAAAAAACCGTGATCGTGGGATGACCAAATTTGGGGAGCCATGAGGGGCACAAGAGAGAATCATTTTGTCAGAGTTTCATTGAAATACACAAAGAAACCTTGTGCCCAGAAGCTAAGAAACATGGAATTATTTCCAGTTCGCTAAAATGCTTTTCTGTGAGTTTGAAACTCTTTTGCTACCTTGTGATTCAGCTTTGAGATACTTGAATCAGGAGAGAAGCACAGTGTGCTCTTGTGATATGAAGTGCTTTTCTGCATTTTCAAAGTTCTAGCATTAACCATTGAAGAATTAAACTACAGGCGTTTTCAGTGAATTTCGCCTAATCAGGGAAAACATCCAATAGGCTCTAAAAAAAAAAACCCGTGATGGTGGATTGACCAAATTTGGGGAACCATGAGGGGCACAAGAGAGAATCATTTTGTCAGAGTTACATTGAAATACACAAAGAAACCTAGTACCCCACAAGCTAAGAAACATGGAATTATTTCCATTTGTCTAAAACGCTTTTCTGTGAGTTTAAAACTCTTTTGCTACCTAGTGATTCAGCTTTGAGATACTTGAACCAGGAGAGAAGCACAGTGTGCTGTTGTGAACTAAAGTGTTTTTCTGCGTTTTTTTTAAAGTAATAGCATTAACCATTTAAGAATTAAACTCACAGGCGTTTTCAGGCATTTTTCGCCTAATCAGGGTAAACATCCAATAGACTGTAAACAAAACACCCTTGATGGTGGGATGACCAAACTTGGGGAGCATTGAGGGGCACATGAGAGAATCACTTTTTCAGAGTTTCATTGAAATACACAAAGAAACCTAGTTCCCAGAAGCTAAG
The DNA here is from genome assembly GCA_025594165.1 of Tamias sibiricus. NCBI lineage: Eukaryota > Metazoa > Chordata > Mammalia > Rodentia > Sciuridae > Tamias > Tamias sibiricus. The sequence continues at coordinate 22,936 of JAKELJ010000069.1, forward strand.
AAACATGGAATTATTTCCAGTTCTCTAAAAGCCTTTTTCTGTGCGTTTGAAACTCTTTTGTTATCTAGTGATTCAGCTTTGAGATACTTGAACCAGGAAAGATGCACAGTGTGCTCTTGTGATCTGAAGTGATTTTCTGCATTTTCAAAGTTCTAGCATTAACATTGAGGAATTAAACTAACAGGCGTTTTCAGTGAAATTCGCCTAATCAGGGTAAAAAACATCCAATAGGCTCTATACAAAAAACCCGTGATCGTGGGATGACCAAATTTGGGGAGCCATGAGGGGCACAAGAGAGAATCATTTTGTCAGAGTTTCATTGCAATACACAAAGGAAACCTAGTTCCCAGAAGCTAAGAAACATGGAATTATCTCCAGTTGGCTAAATCGCTATTCTGTGAGTTTTGAAACTCTTTTGCTACCTAGTGATTCAGCTTGAGATACTTGAACCAGGACAGGAGCACAGTGTGCTCTTGTGATCTGAAGTGGTTTTCTGCATTTTCAAAGTTCTAGCATTAACCATTGAGGAATTAAACTACAGGCATTTTTCAGTGAAATTTCGCCTAATCAGGGGTAAAAACATCCAATAGGCTCTAAACAAAAAACCCATATGGTGGGATTGACCCTATTTGGGGAGCCATGAGGGCACAAGAGAGAATCATTTTGTCAGAGTTTCCTTGAAATACACAAAGAAACCTAGTACATAGAAGCTAAGAAAACATAAAATTATTTCCAGTTGGCTAAATCGCTTTTTCTGTGATTTTGAAACTTTTTTGCTACCTAGTGATTCAGCTTTGAGATACTTGAACCAGGACAGAAGCACAGTGTGCTCTTGTGAACTAAAGTGTTGTTTTGCGTTTTTAAAGTAATAGCATTAACCATTTAAGAATTAAACTCACAGGCGTTTTCAGGCATTTTCGTTTAATCAGAGGAAACATCCAATAGACTGTAAATAAAACACCCTTGATGGTGGGATGACCTAACTTGGGGAGCCTTGAGGGGCACATGAGAGAATCATTTTTTCAGAGTTTCATTGAAATACACGAAGAAACCTAGTGCCCAGAAGCTAAGAAACATGGAATTATTTCCAATTCTCTAAAAGGCTTTTCTGTGCGTTTGAAACTCTTTTGTTACCAAGTGATTCAGCTTTTAGATACTTGAACCAGGAAAGATGCACAGTGTGCTCTTGTGATCTGAAGTGATTTTCTGCATTTTCAAAGTTCTAGCATTAACCATTGAGGAATTAAACTAACAGGCGTTTTCAGTGAAATTCGCCTAATAGGGTAAACATCCAATAGGCTCTATACAAAAAACCCGTGATCGAGGGATGACCAAATTTGGGGAGCAATGAGGGGCACAAGAGAGAATCATTTTGTCAGAGTTTCATTGCAATACACAAAGAAACCTAGTTCCCAGAAGCTAAGAAACATGGAATTATTTCCAGTTGGCTAAATCGCTTTTCTGTGAGTTTGAAACTCTTTTGCTACCTAGTGATTCAGCTTTGAGATACTTGAACCAGGACAGGAGCACAGTGTGCTCTTGTGATCTGAAGTGGTTTTCTGCATTTTCAAAGTTTAGCATTAACCATTGAGGAATTAAACTACAGGCGTTTTCAGTGAAATTCGCCTAATCAGGGTAAATATCCAATAGGCTCTATTCAAAAACCCGTGATGCTGGGATGACCAAATTTGGGGAGCCATGAGGGGCACAAGAGAGAATCATTTTGTCAGAGTTTCATTGAAATACACAAAGAAACCTAGTACCCAGATGCTAAGAAACATGGAATTATTTCCAGTTGGCTAAATCGCTTTTCTGTGAGTTTGAAACTCTTTTGCTACCTAGTGATTCAGCTTTGAGATACTTGAACCAGGACAGGAGCACAGTGTGCTCTTGTGAACTGAAGTGTTGTTCTGTGTTTTTAAAGTTCTAGCATTAACCATTTAAGAATTAAACTCACAGGCGTTTTCAGGCATTTTCGCCTAATCAGGGTAAAAACATCCAATAGACTGTAAACAAAACACCCTTGATGATGGGGATGACCAATCTTGGGGAGCCTTGAGGGACACATGAGAGAATCATTTCTTCAAAGTTTCATTGAAATACACAAAGAAACCTACTGCCCAGAAGCTAAGAAACATGGAAATTATTTGCACTTCGCTAAAACGCTTTTCTGTGAGTTTGAAACTCTTTTGTTCCCTAGTGATTCAGCTTTGAGATACATGAACCAGGACAGAAGCACAGTGTGCTCTTGTGATATGAAGTGCTCTTCTGCTTTTTCAAAGTTCTAGCTTTAACCATTGAGGAATTAAAACTACAGGCGTTTTCAGTGAAATACGCCTAATCAGGGTAAATATCCAATAGGTTCTAAATAAAAAAACCCGTGATGGTGAGATGACCAAATTTGGGGAGCCATGAGGTGCACAAGATAGAATCATTTTGTCAGAGTTTCATTGAAATACACAAAAGAAAACTAATACCCACAAGCTAAGAAACATGGAATTATTTCCAGTTGGCTAAATCGCTTTTCTGTGAGTTTGAAACTCTTTTGCTACCTAGTGATTCAGCTTTGAGATACTTGAACCAGGAGAGAAGCACAGTGTGCTCTTGTGAACTAAAGTGTTGTTCTGTGTTTTTAAAGTTCTAGCATTAACCATTTAAGAATTAAAACTCACAGGCGTTTTCAGGCTTTTTCGCCTAATCAGGGTAAACATCCAATAGACTGTAAACAAAACACCCTTGATGGTGGGATGACCAAACTTGGGGAGCCTGGAGGGGCACATGAGAGAATGATTTTTTCAGAGTTTCATTGAAATACACAAAGAAACCTTGTGCCCAAGAAGCTAAGAAACATGGAATTATTTCCAGTTCGCTAAAATGCTTTTCTGTGAGTTTGAAACTCTTTTGCTACCTTTTGATTCAGCTTTGAGATACTTGAATCAGGAGAGAAGCACAGTGTGCTCTTGTGATATGAAGTGCTTGGATATGAGTTTTTCTGCATTTTCAAAGTTCTAGCATTAACCATTGAAGAATTAAACTACAGGCGTTTTCAGTGAATTTCGCCTAATCAGGGAAAACATCCAATAGGCTCTAAAAAAAAAACCCGTGATGGTGGATTGACCAAATTTGGGGAACCATGAGGGGCACAAGAGAGAATCATTTTGTCAGAGTTACATTGAAATACACAAAGAAACCTAGTACCCACAAGCTAAGAAACATGGAATTATTTCCATTTGTCTAAAACGCTTTTCTGTGAGTTTAAAACTCTTTTGCTACCTAGTGATTCAGCTTTGAGATACTTGAACCAGGAGAGAAGCACAGTGTGCTGTTGTGAACTAAAGTGTTTTTCTCCATTTTTAAAGTAATAGCATTAACCATTTAAGAATTAAACTCACAGGCGTTTTCAGGCATTTTCGCCTAATCAGGGTAAACATCCAATAGACTGTAAACAAAACACCCTTGATGGTGGGATGACCAAACTTGGGGAGCATTGAGGGGTACATGAGAGAATCACTTTTTCAGAGTTTCATTGAAATACACAAAGAAACCTAGTTCCCAGAAGCTAAGAAACATGGAATTATTTCCAGTTCTCTAAAAGCCTTTTCTGTGCGTTTGAAACTCTTTTGTTATCTAGTGATTCAGCTTTGAGATACTTGAACCAGGAAAGATGCACAGTGTGCTCTTGTGATCTGAAGTGATTTTCTGCATTTTCAAAGTTCTAGCATTAACCATTGAGGAATTAAACTAACAGGCGTTTTTCAGTGAAATTCGCCTAATCAGGGTAAACATCCAATAGGCTCTAAACAAAAAAAACCGTGATGGTGGATTGACCAAATTTGGGGAGCCATGAGGGGCACAAGAGAGAATCATTTTCTCAGAGTTTCATTGAAATACACAAAGAAACCTACTACCCCACAATCTTAGAAATATGGAATTATTTCCAGTTGGCTAAAACGCTTTTCTGTGAGTTTGAAACTCTTTTGCTACCTAGTGATTCAGCTTTGAGATACGTGAACCAGGAGGAGAAGCACAGTGTGCTCTTGTGAACTAAAGTGTTGTTTTGCGTTTTTTAAAGTTTTAGCATTAACCCTTTATAAATTAAACTCACAGGCGTTTTCAGGCACTTTCGCCTAATAAGTGTAAACATCCAATAGACTGTAAACAAAACACCCTTGATGGTGGGATGACCAAAATTGGGAGCATTGAGGGGCACATGAGAGAATCACTTTTTTCAGAGTTTCATTGAAATACACAAAGAAACCTAGTTCCCAGAAGCTAAGAAACATGGAATTATTTCCAGTTCTCTAAAAGCCTTTTCTGTGCGTTTGAAACTCTTTTGTTATCTAGTGATTCAGCTTTGAGATACTTGAACCAGGAAAAGATGCACAGTGTGCTCTTGTGATCTGAAGTGATTTTCTGCATTTTCAAAGTTCTAGCATTAACATTGAGGAATTAAACTAACAGGCGTTTTCAGTGAAATTCGCCTAATCAGGGTAAACATCCAATAGGCTCTATACAAAAAACCCGTGATCGTGGGATGACCAAATTTGGGGAGCCATGAGGGGCACAAGAGAGAATCATTTTTGTCAGAGTTTCATTGCAATACACAAAGAAACCTAGTTCCCAGAAGCTAAGAAAACATGGAATTATTTCCAGTTGGCTAAATCGCTATTCTGTGAGTTTGAAACTCTTTTGCTACCTAGTGATTCAGCTTTGAGATACTTGAACCAGGACAGGAGCACAGTGTGCTCTTGTGATCTGAAGTGGTTTTTTTTTCTGCATTTTCAAAGTTCTAGCATTTTAACCATTGAGGAATTAAACTACAGGCATTTTCAGTGAAATTCGCCTAATCAGGGTAAACATCCAATAGGCTCTAAACAAAAAACCCATATGGTGGATTGACCATATTTGGGGAGCCATGAGGGGCACAAGAGAGAATCATTTTGTCAGAGTTTCCTTGAAATACACAAAGAAACCTAGTACATAGAAGCTAAGAAACATAAAAATTATTTCCAGTTGGCTAAATCGCTTTTCTGTGATTTTGAAACTTTTTTGCTACCTAGTGATTCAGCTTTGAGATACTTGAACCAGGACAGAAGCACAGTGTGCTCTTGTGAACTAAAGTGTTGTTTTGCGTTTTTAAAGTAATAGCATTAACCATTTAAGAATTAAACTCACAGGCGTTTTCAGGCATTTTCGTTTAATCAGAGGAAACATCCAATAGACTGTAAATAAAACACCCTTGATGGTGGGATGACCTAACTTGGGGAGCCTTGAGGGCACATGAGAGAATCATTTTTTCAGAAGTTTCATTGAAATACACGAAGAAAACCTAGTGCCCAGAAGCTAAGAAACATGGAATTATTTCCATTCTCTAAAAGGCTTTTCTGTGAGTTTGAAACTCTTTTGTTACCAAGTGATTCAGCTTTTAGATACTTGAACCAGGAAAGATGCACAGTGTGCTCTTGTGATCTGAAGTGATTTTCTGCATTTTCAAAGTTCTAGCCATTAACCATTGAGGAATTAAACTAACAGGCGTTTTCAGTGAAATTCGCCTAATAGGGTAAACATCCAATAGGGCTCTATACAAAAAACCCGTGATCGAGGGATGACCAAATTTGGGGAGCAATGAGGGGCACAAGAGAGAATCATTTTGTCAGAGTTTCATTTGCAATACACAAAGAAAACCTAGTTCCCAGAAGCTAAGAAACATGGAATTATTTCCAGTTGGCTAAATCGCTTTTCTGTGAGTTTGAAACTCTTTTGCTACCTAGTGATTCAGCTTTGAGATACTTGAACCAGGACAGGAGCACAGTGTGCTCTTGTGATCTGAAGTGGTTTTCTGCATTTTCAAAGTTCTAGCATTAACCATTGAGGAATTAAACTACAGGCGTTTTCAGTGAAATTCGCCTAATCAGGGTAAATATCCAATAGGCTCTATTCAAAAAACCCGTGATGCTGGGATGACCAAATTTGGGGAGCCATGAGGGGCACAAGAGAGAATCATTTTGTCAGAGTTTCATTGAAATACACAAAGAAACCTAGTACCCAGATGCTAAGAAACATGGAAATTATTTCCAGTTGGCTAAATCGCTTTTCTGTGAGTTTGAAACTCTTTTGCTACCTAGTGATTCAGCTTTGAGATACTTGAACCAGGACAGGAGCACAGTGTGCTCTTGTGAACTGAAGTGTTGTTCTGTGTTTTTAAAGTTCTAGCATTAACCATTAAGAATTAAACTCACAGGCGTTTTCAGGCATTTTCGCCTAATCAGGGTAAACATCCAATAGACTGTAAACAAAACACCCTTGATGATGGGATGACCAATCTTGGGGAGCCTTGAGGGACACATGAGAGAATCATTTCTTCAAAGTTTCATTGAAATACACAAAGAAACCTACTGCCCAGAAGCTAAGAAACATGGAATTATTTGCACTTCGCTAAAACGCTTTTCTGTGAGTTTGAAACTCTTTTGTTACCTAGTGATTCAGCTTTGAGATACATGAACCAGGACAGAAGCACAGTGTGCTCTTGTGATATGAAGTGTCTTCTGCTTTTTCAAAGTTCTAGCTTTAACCATTGAGGAATTAAACTACAGGCGTTTTCAGTGAAATACGCCTAATCAGGGTAAATATCCAATAGGTTCTAAATAAAAAACCCGTGATGGTGAGATGACCAAATTTGGGGAGCCATGAGGTGCACAAGATAGAATCATTTTGTCAGAGTTTCATTGAAATACACAAAGAAAACTAATACCCACAAGCTAAGAAACATGGAATTATTTCCAGTTGGCTAAATCGCTTTTCTGTGAGTTTGAAACTCTTTTGCTACACTAGTGATTCAGCTTTGAGATACTTGAACCAGGAGAGAAGCACAGTGTGCTCTTGTGAACTAAAGTGTTGTTCTGTGTTTTTAAAGTTCTAGCATTAACCATTTAAGAATTAAACTCACAGGCGTTTTCAGGCTTTTTCGCCTAATCAGGGTAAACATCCAATAGACTGTAAACAAAACACCTTGATGGTGGGATGACCAAACTTGGGGAGCCTGGAGGGGCACATGAGAGAATGATTTTTTCAGAGTTTCATTGAAATACACAAAGAAACCTTGTGCCCAGAAGCTAAGAATACATGGAATTATTTCCAGTTCGCTAAAATGCTTTTCTGTGAGTTTGAAACTCTTTTGCTACCTTTTGATTCAGCTTTGAGATACTTGAATCAGGAGGAGAAGCACAGTGTGCTCTTGTGATATGAAAGTGCTTTTCTGCATTTTCAAAGTTCTAGCATTAACCATTGAGAATTAAACTACAGGCGTTTTCAGTGAATTTCACCTAATCAGGGAAAACATCCAATAGGCTCTAAAAAAAAAAACCCGTGATGGTGGGATTGACCAAATTTGGGGAACCATGAGGGGCACAAGATGAGAATCATTTTGTCAGAGTTTCATTGAAATACACAAAGAAACCTAGTACCCACAAGCTAAGAAACATGGAATTATTTCCATTTGTCTAAAACGTTTTTCTGTGAGTTTAAAAACTCTTTTGCTACCTAGTGATTCAGCTTTGAGATACTTGAACCAGGAGAGAAGCACAGTGTGCTGTTGTGAACTAAAGTGTTTTCTCCATTTTTAAAAGTAATAGCATTAACCATTTAAGAATTAAATCACAGGCGTTTTCAGGTGTATTTTCGCCTAATCAGGGTAAACATCCATAGACTGTAAACAAAACACCTTGATGGTGGGATGACCAAACTTGGGGAGCATTGATGGGGTACATGAGAGAATCACTTTTTTCTAGAGTTTCATTGAAATACACAAAGAAACCTAGTTCCCAGAAGCTAAGAAACATGGAATTATTTCCAGTTCTCTAAAAGCCTTTTCTGTGCGTTTGAAAACTCTTTTGTTATCTAGTGATTCAGCTTTGAGATACTTGAACCAGGAAAGATGCACAGTGTGTCTTGTGTTCTGAAGTGATTTTCTGCATTTTCAAAGTTCTAGCATTAACCATTGAGGACAATTAAACTACAGGCGTTTTCAGTGAAATTCGCACACCCCTAATCAGGGTAAACAATCCAATAGGCTCTAAACAAAAAAACTGATGTGATGGTGGTTTGACCAAATTTGGGGAGCCATGAGGGGCACAAGAGAGAATCATTTTCTCAGAGTTTCATTGATAATACACAAAGTAAAACCTACTTTACACACAATCTTAGAATATGGAATTATTTCCAGTTGGCTAAAACGCTTTTCTGGAGTTTGAAACTCTTTTGCTACCTAGTGATTCAGCTTTGAGATACGTGATACCAGGGAGAGAGAAGCACAGTGTGCTCTTGTGGGAACTAAAGTGTTGTTTTGCGTTTTAAAGTTTTAGCATTACCCTTTATTAAATTAAACTCACAGGCGTTTTCAGGCACTTTCGCCTAATAAGTGTAAACATCCAATAGACTGTAAACAAAACACCCTTGATGGTGGGATGACAAACGTGGGGAGCCTTGAGGGGCACATGTGAGAATGGTTTTTTCAGAGTTTCATTGAACATTACACAAAGAAAAAATAGTGCACAGAAGCTAAGAAACATGGAATTATTTCCAGTTCGCTAAAAACCCTTTTCTGTGAGTTTGAAACTCTTTTGCTACCTCGTTATTCAGCTTTGAGATACTTGAACTAGGACAGAAGCACAGTGTGCTCTTGTGATCTAAGTGCTTTTCTGCATTTTCAAAGTTCTAGCATTAACCATTGAGGAATTAAACTACAGGCGTTTTCAGTGAAATTCGCCTAATCAGGGTAAATATCAATAGTCTCGTAAACAAAAAACCCATATGGTGGAGGTTGACCATATTTGGGGAGCCATGAGGGGCACATGAGAGAGAATCATTTTGTCAGAGTTTCCTTGAAATACAACAAAGAAACCTAGTACATAGAAGCTAAGAAACATAAAATTATTTCCAGTTGGCTAAATCGGCTTTTCTGTGATTTTGAAACTTTTTTGCTACCTAGTGATTCAGCTTTGAGATACTTGAACCAGGACAGAAGCACAGTCGTGCTCTTGTGAACTAAAGTGTTGTTTTGCGTTTTAAAGTTTTCTAGCATTAACCATTTAAAATTAAACTCCACAGGCGTTTTCAGGCATTTTCGGGGGGGGGGCCCCCTAATAAGGGTAAACATCAATAGACTGTAAACAAAACACCTTGATGGTGGGGGATGACCAAACATTGGGGAGCCTTGAGGGGCACATGTGAGAATGGTTTTTTTCAGAGTTTCATTGAAATACACAAGAAAAATAGTGCCCAGAAGCTAAGAAACATGGAATTATTTCCAGTTCGCTAAAAACCCTTTTCTGTGAGTTTGAAATCTTTTGCTACCTAGTTATACAGCTTTGAGATACTTGAACTTGGACAGGAGCTTCAGTGTGCTCTTGTGATGCACTGAAGTTCTTTCTGCATTTTCAAAGTTCTTGCATTAAACATTGAGGAATTAAACTACAGGCGTTTTCAGTGAAATTCGCCCCTAATCAGGGTAAATATCCAATAGGCTCTAAACCAAAAAACCCGTGATGGTGGATTGACCAAATTTGGATCGGAGAGCCATGAGGGGCACAAGAGAGAATCTCTTTTTCAGAGTTTCATTGAAATACACAAAGAAACCTAGTTCCAGAAGCTAAGAAACATGGAATTATTTCCAGTTCTCTAAAAGCCTTTTCTGTGCGTATTGAAACTCTTTTTTTAATCTAGTGATTCAGCTTTGAGATACTTGAACCAGGAAAGATGCACAGTGTGCGCTTGTGATCTGAAGTGATTTCTGCATTTTCAAAGTTCTAGCATTAACCATTGAGGAATTAAACTAACAGGCGTTTTCAGTGAAATTCGCCTAATCAGGGTAAACATCCAATAGGCTCTATACAAAAACCCAGTGATCGTGGGTAGGATGACCAAATTTGGGGAGCCATGAGGGGCACAAGAGAGGAATCATTTTGTCAGAGGTGTTTCATTGCAATACACAAAGAAACCTAGTTCCCAGAAGCTAAGAAACATGGGAATTATTTCCAGGTTGGCTAAATCGCTATTCTGTGAGTTTTTGAAACTCTTTTGCTACCTAGTGATTCAGCTTTGAGATACTTGATCCAGGACAGGAGCCACAGTGTGCTCTTGTGATCTGAAGTGGTTTTCTGCATTTTCAAAGTTCTAGCAGTTAACCATTGAGGAATTAAACTACAGGCGTTTTCAGTGAAATTCGCCTAATCATGGGTAAACATCCAATAGGCTCTAAAATAAAACCCATTATGGTGGATTGACCCATATTTGGGGAGCCATGAGGGGCACAAGAGAGAATCATTTTGTCAGAGTTTCCTTGAAATACACAAAGAAACCTCAGTACATAGAAGCTAAGAAACATAAAATTATTTCCAGTTGGCTCTAATCGCTACTTTTCTGTGATTTTGAAACTTTTTTGCTACCTAGTGATTCAGCTTTGAGATACTTGATACCAGGACAGAAGCAACAGTGTGCTCTTGTGAACTAAAGTGTTGTTTTGCGTTTTTAAAGTATTAGCATTAACCATTTAAGAATTAAAACTCACAGGCGTTTTCAGGCATTTTCGTTATTAATCAGAGGAAAAATCCAATAGTAGACTGTAAATAAAACACCTTGATGGTGGGATGACCTAACTTGGGAGAGCCTTGAGGGGGCACATGAGAGAATCATTTTTTCAGAGTTTCATTGAAATACACGAAGAAACTAGTGCCCAGAAGCTAAGAAAAACATGGAATTATTTCCAATTCTCTAAAAAGGCTTTTTCTGTGCGTTTGAAACTCTTTTGTTACAAGTGATTCAGCTTTTAGATACTTGAACCAGGAAAGATGCACAGTGTGCTCTTGTGATCTGAAGTGATTTTCTGCATTTTTCAAAGTTCTAGCATTACCATTGAGGAATTAAACTAAACAGGCGTTTTCAGGTGAATTTGCCTAATAGGGTAAACATCCAATAGGCTCTATACAAAAAACCCGTGATCGAGGGATGACCAAATTTGGGGAGGCAATGAGGGGCACAAGAGAGAATCATTTTGTCAAAGTTTCATTGCAATACACAAAAGAAACCTAGTTCCCTGAAGCTAAGAAACATGGAATTATTTCCAGTTGGCTAAATCGCTTTTCTGTGAGTTTGAAATCTTTTGCTACTAGTGATTCAGCTTTGAGATACTTGAACCCAGGACAGGAGCACAGTGTGCTCTTGTGATCTGAAGTGGTTTTCTGCATTTTCA
>JAKELJ010000069.1:34280-59210 GCA_025594165.1 Tamias sibiricus
ACCTAGTTCCCAGAAGCTAAGAAAAATGGAATTATTTCCAGTTGGCTAAATCGCTTTTCTTTGAGTTTGAAAACTCTTTTGCTACCTAGTGATTCAGCTTTGAGATACTTGAACCAGGAAGAAGCACAGTGTGCTCTTGTGATCTGAAGTGGTTGTTCTGCGTTTTTAAAGTTCTAGCATTAACCATTGAGGAATTAAAACTAACAGGCGTTTTCAGGAAATTCGCCTAATCAGGGTAAACATCCAATAGACTGTAAACAAAAACACCCTTGATGGTGGGATGACCAAACCGTGGGGAGCCATGAGGGCACATGAGAGAATCATTTTGTCAGAGTTTCATTGAAATACACAAAGAAACCTAGTGCCCAGAAGCTAAGAAACATGGAATTATTTCCACAGTTTGGCTAAAACGCTTTTCTGTGAGTTTGAAACTCTTTTGCTACCTAGTGATTCAGCTTTGAGATACTTGAACCAGGACAGAAGCACAGTGTGCTCTTGTGATCTGAAGTGCTTTTCTGCATTTTAAAGTTCTAGCATTAACCACTGAGAATTAAACTACAGGCGTTTTCAGTGAAAATTCGCCTAATCAGGGTTAAACATCCAATAGACTGTAAACAAAAACCCGTGATGGTGGGATGACCAAATTTGGGGGGAGCCATGAGGGGCACATAGAGAGAATCATTTTGTCAGAGTTTTCATTGAAATACACAAAGAAACCTAGTTACCCAGAAGCTAAGAAACATGGAATTATTTCCAGTTGGCTAAATCGCTTTTCTGTGAGTTTGAAACCTCTTTTGCTTACCTAGTGATTCAGCTTTGAGATACTTGAACCTGGGGACAGATGCACTGTGTGCTCTTGTTGAACTATAGTGTTGTTCTGCGTTTTAAAGTTCTAGCATTAAACCATGTAAGAATTAAACTAGGCGTTTTCAGGCCATTTTGCCTATTCAGGGTATAACATCAATAGACTGTAAACAAACACCCTTGATGGTGGGGATGACCAAACTTGGGGAGCCTTGAGGGCACATGAGAGAATATTTATTCAGAGTTTCATTGATTTACACAAAGGATACCTTGTGCCAGAAGTAGAACATGGAATTATTCCCATTTCAATTAAAACGCTTTTCTGTGAGGTTGAAACTCTTTTGCTAAACTAGAGATATCAAGCTTTGAGATACATGAAACATGACAAGAAGCCACATGTGTGCTCTTGTGATCGGGAAGATGCTGGTTCTGCATACTCCAAAGTACTAAGCTTTAACCTACTGAGGAAATTATAACAAACAGGAGCTTTTCAAGTGGAAATTTTTCGCCGTAATCAGGGTGAACATCCGAATTAGACTGTAAACGAAAAAAAAACCGTGATCGTTGGGAGGATGACAAAATTTGGGGAGCCATTGAGGGGCACAATGAGAAGGAATCATTTTGTCAGTAGTTGCATTGAAATACACAAAGAACCTAGTGCCCAGTAGCCTAAGAAAAAAATCCGAAACTGGAATTTACAGATGGAATAAATCCGCGTTTCTGTGAGTTTGAAACTCTTCTTGCTACCTAGTTGATTCAGACTTTTGAGATACTTGAAACCATTTTCAGGAAGCCACTGTGCTGCTCTTGTGATCTGAAGTGGTTTTCTGCCTTTTCAAAGTTTTAGCATTAAACCATTGCGGTTTTAAAGTAACAAAGCGGCGTTTTTCAGTGAAATTCGCATTTATCGAGGGTTAAAACATCCAATAGGCACTAAACTAAAAAACCCGTGGATGGTGGATTGCCCAAATTGGGGGAGGGCCATGAGGGGCAACAAGAGAGAATCAATTTTGTCACAGGTTTTCATTGTGAATACACCAAGAAAACCTTGTACCAAGAAGCTATGAAAACAATGGGAATTAATTCCAGTTGGCTAAATCATGCTTTTCTTTGAGTTGGAACCTATTTATGCTACATTGCTGATTTCATCTTGAGATTACGTATGAACATGGGACAGATAGCACTGTGTGCTCTTGTGATCTGAAAGTGGTTTCTTTCTGCCATTTACTAAGTTCTAACTTTAACCATTGAAAGAATTTAATTAACAGGGCGTTTCAGTGAAATTTCGCTCATAATCAGGTGAACATCAAATAGGGACAGAGTAATCAAAAACACCCTTGATGGTGTGGAATGACCAAACGTGGGGAGCAATTGAGGGGACAACATGACGCGATTCATCTTTGTCAGAGTTCATTGAAATACACAAAGAAAATCCATAGTGCCCAGAAGCTAAAGACACAGCGTATGATTTATCAGATCGCTAAACTCGCTTTTCTGAGTGGTTTGAAACTCTTTTTTTAAACCTAGTGATTCTGCATTGAGATACTTGATACCACGGAACAGGAGCACAGTAGGCGTCTTGTGATCCGAAGTGTTTTTCGCTCTGCATATTCAAACGTTCAATCATTAACCACTGTGGAATTAAACTACAGGCGCTTTCAGTGAAATTAGACTAATCTGAATACAACATCCTATAGGATCTAAAACAAAAACCGAGATGGGATGGATTTGACAAAGGGGGGGGAAAGCCATGAGGGGCACATGAGAGAATCATTTTGTCTGAGTTTCATTGTAATACACAAAGCAATACTTGTTACCTGAAGCTAAGAAAAAATGGGAATTATTTCCAGTGTGTAAATCGCTTCTTTGAGTTTGAACCTCTTTTGCTACCTAGTGGATTCAGCTTTGAGTTTACTGAACCAGGACTGAGCACATGTGTGCTTTGTGAACTATGTTTGTTTCTGCGTTTTTAATAGTTCTAGCATTAAACATTTAAGAATTAAAAATCACAGGGCGTTTTCCAGGACATTTTCGCCTTATCAGGGGTAAACATCAATAGACTGAAACAAAAACACCCTTGTTGTGGGATTGACCAAATTTGGTGTGGGAGCCATGCGAGTGCACTTGAGAGAATCAATTTGTTCAGAGTTTCATTGCAATACACAAAGAAACTTAGTTCCCAGAAGCTAAGAATCATGGAACCTATTTCCACTTGGCTAATTCGCTTTTCTTTGTGTTTGAAAACACTGTTCGCTAACTAGAGATTCAGCTTTTGACGATACTTGAAACAAGGACAGAAGCCACAGTGTGCTCTTGTGATCTGAAGATGCTTTTCTGAATTTTCAAAGTTCTGAGCATTAAAACCATTGAGGAATTAAAGTCACAGGCGCTTTTCAGTGAAATTCGCCTAATCAAGGGTAAACATCCAATTGGCCTCTAAACAAAAAACCCGTGATCGTGGTTGACCAAATTTGGGGAGCCTTGAGGGGCACAAGAGTGGAATCCTTTTGTCAGGGGTTTCATTGAAATACACAAAGAAAACATGGTTCCCAGAAGCGTAAGGAAAACATGGTGAAACTATTTCCAGTTGGCTAAAATCGCTTTTGAGTGAGTTTGAAATCTTTTGTTACCTAGGGATTCACCTTTGAGGGATACTTGAAAACCAGGACAGGATGCCCAGTGTGCTCTTCTGTTCTGAAAAGTGGTTGTTCTGCTTTTTTCAAAGTTCTCGCATTAACCATTGAGGGAGATTAAAACTCACAGGCATTTTCGGTGCAATTTTCGCATTAATCAGGGTAATATAATCCAAATAGGCCTGTAACAAAAACCCGTGATGGTGGGATTGACCAAACTTTTGGGGAGCCTTGAGGGGCACATGAGAGAATCATTTTTTCAGAGATTCATTGAAATACACAAAGTAAATCCTAGTGCCAGGAGCTTAGAAACATGGTACATTATTTTCCAGTTCGCTAAATCGCTGTTCTTGTCGAGGTGTGAAACTCTTTTGTACCTAGTGATTCTGCTGTTGAGTTACGTTGAACCAGGGATCAGAAGCACACTGTGCTCTTGTGATCGGAAGTGCTTTTCTGCATATTTCAACGTTCTAGCATTAACCATTTAGAGGAAATTAAACTAAACAGGCTTCGTTTTCCGTAGAAATTCGACATAATCAGGGTTACAACATCAATAGGCTGTAAACAAAACACCTTGATGGTGGGGGTGACCAAAACTTGGGGAGCCTTGAGGGGCTTATGAGCGAATCATTTTGTCATGAGTTCATTGTTATACACAAGAAAACCTAGTGCCCAGAAGCTAAAGAAACTTGGGAATGATATTTCCCGTTTGCTAAAACGCTTTTCTGGTTGAGTTTGGAAACTCTTTTGCTACTTGAGATTCAGCTTTGTGGAGTACTTGAACCAGGAAGAGGAGCTCAGTGTGCTCTTGTGATCTGACAGTGCTTTTCTGCAATTTCAAAGTTCAATGCATTAACCATTGAGGAAATTAAAAACTAACAGGCGTTTTCAGTGAAATTCGCCTAATCAGGGTTAAAACATCAACCATAGGCTCTAAAACCATAAACCCGTGATGGTTGGGATTGACCAATTTGGGGGAAGCCATGAGGGGGACAAGAGGGGAATCATTTATGTCAGAGTTTCATTGTAATACACATAAGGAAAACTCTATTTCCCAGAAGCTAAGGAAAAATTGCGGAATTAATTTCCAATTGGCTAAATCGCCCTTTTCTGTTGCGTTTGAAACCTTCTTTTGCTACCTAGTAGATTTCAGCTTTGTGATTACTTGGAAACCAGGGACAGAAGGCACAGTGTGCTTCTTGTGAAACTAATGAGTTTTTGATTCTGCGTTTTTAAAGTTCTGAGCTTTAACAATTTAAGAATTAAAAACTCACAGGCGTTTTCAGGCATTATCGCGCTAAATTCAGGGTTAACAATCCAATAGACTGCAAAAAAAAACACCTTGATGGTGGGATGACCAAACTTTGGGGAGCCACTTGAGGAGCACATGAGAGAAATTATTTATTCAGAGTTTCATTGAAATACAACAAAGAAGAAACCTAGTGCCCAGAAGCTAAGAAACATGGAATTATTTCCATTTCACTTAAAAACGCTTTTCTGTGAGTTTGAAACACTTTTGCTACCTAGAGATTTAGCTTTGAGATACTTGAACCAGGACAGAAGCACAGTGTGCTCTTGTGATCGAAGTGCTTTTCTGCATATCCAAAGTTCTAGCATTAACCACTGAGGAATTAAACTACAGGCGTTTTCAGTGAAATTCGCCTAATCAGGGTAAACATCCAATAGACTGTAAACAAAAAAAACCCCGTGATCGTGGGATGACCAAATTTGGGGAGCCATGAGGGGCACAAGAGCGAGAATCATTTTGTCAGAGTTTCATTGAAATACACAAAGAAACCTAGTTCCCAGAAGCTAAGAACATGGAAAAACTATTTCCTGTTGGCCTAAATCGCTTTTCTGTGAGTTTGAAAAACTCTTTTGCTACCTAGTGATTCTGCTTTGAGATACTTGAACCAGGACAGGAGCACAGTGTGCTCTTGTGATCCTGAAGTGGTTTTCTGCATTTTCAAAGTTCTAGCATTAACCAATTGGGGAATTAAAGTACAGGCGCTTTCAGTGAAATTCGCCTAATCAGGGTAAAACATCCAATAGGCTCTAAACAAAAAACCCGTTTTGTGGTGGATATTCGACTCAAATTTGGGGGAGCCATGAGGGGCAACAAGAGAGAATCATTTTGTCAGAGTTAGTTTATTGAAATACACAAAGAAACTAGTTCCCAGAAGCTAAGAAACATGGAATTATTTCCAGTTGGCTAAAATAGCTTTTCTGTGAGTTTGAAACTCTTTGCTACCTAGTGATTCAGGTTGGAGATACTTGAACAGGGACAGAAGCACAGTGTGCTCTTGTGAACTGAAGTGTTGTTCTGCGTTTTTTTAATAGTTCTAGCATTAACCATTTAAGAAATTAAATCTAACAGGCGTTTTTCAGGCATTTTCGCCTAATCAGGGTGAACATCCAATAGACTGTAAAACAAAACACCCTTGATGGGTGGGATGACCAAACGTGGGGAGCATTGAGGGGCACATGAGAGTTTCATTTTTTCAGAGTTTCATTGAAGATTACACAAAGAAACCTAGTGCCCGCAGAAGCTAAGAAACATCGAATGAAGATTTACAGTTCGCTAAAACGCTTTTGTGTGAGGTTTGAAACTCTTTTTTTTACTAGTGATTTCAGCTTTGATGATACTTGAACAGGAAAGAAGCACAGTGTGCTCTTGTGATCTGAAGTGCTTTTCTGCATTTTTTCAAAGTTCAATCATTAACCATTGAGGAATTATAAACTAACAGGCGTTTTCAGTGGAAATTCGCCTAATCAGGGTAAACATCAATAGGCTCTAAACAAAATAACCCGTGATGGTGGATTGACCAAAGTTGGGGGAGCCATGTAGGGGCACAAGAGAGAATCATTTTGTCAGAGTTTCATTGAAATACACAAAGAAACCTAGTTCCCCAGAAGCTAAGAAAAATGGAATTATATTCCAGTTGGCTAAATCGCTTTTCTTTGAGTTTGAACCTCTTTTGATACTAGTGATCAGCTTGAGATACTTGAACCAGGACAGAAGCACAGTGTGCTCTTGTGAACTAAAAGTGTTGTTCTGCATTTTATAAAGTTCTCTAGCATTAACCAATTTAAGAATTAAACTCACAGGCGTTTTCAGGCTTTTTCGGCTAAATCAGGGTAAACATCCAATAGACTGTAAACAAAACACCCTTGATGGTGGGATGACTAAACTTGGGGAGCCTTGAGGAGCACATGAGAAAAGATCATTTATTCAGAGTTTCTTCATGAAATACACAAGAAACCTAGTGCCCAGTAGCTAAAGAAACATGGAATTATTTTCCATTTCACTAAACGCTTTTCTGTGAGTTTGAAAAACTTTTCGCTACCTAGAGATTCAGCTTTGAGATACTTGAACCAGGACAGAAGCACAGTGTGCTTCTTGTGATCGAAAGTGGTTTTCTGCATATCCAAAGTTCTAGCATTAACCACTGAGGAATTAAATACAGGCCGTTTTCAGTGAAATTCGCCTAATCCAGGGTAAACATACATTAGTCGGTAAAACAAAAAAACTGTGATCGTGAGAATGACCAAATTTGGGGAGCCATGTGGGGCACAAGAGGCAAGAATTATTTTGTCAGAGTTTCATTGTAATACACAATAGAACGAAACTAGTTCCCAGAAGCTAAGATAAACATGGTAACTATTTCCAGTTGGCTAAATCGCTGTCCCTGTGAGTTTCGAAAATCTCTTTGCTAACCTAGTGATTCAGCTTTTGAGATACATTGAACCAGGACAGCGAAGCACAGTGTGCTCTTTTGATTCTGAAGTGTGTTTCTGCATTTTCAAAGTTCTAGCATTACACCATTGAGGAATGAAAGTACAGGCGGCTTTCAGTGAAATTCGCCTATTCAGGGTAAACATCCAATAGGCTCTAAACAAAAAACCCGTGATGGTGGATTGACCAAATTTGGGGAGCCATGAGGGGACAAGAGAGAATCATTTTGTCAGAGTTTCATTGAAATACATTTCCGCGTTGGCTAAAGAAACTCTTTTTGTACTAGTGATTCATCTTTGAGATACTGAGAAGCTAAGAAATTTTCAAAGTGTCTAGAAACCAGTTATTTCCAGTTTCGGCTAAAGGGGAAAACATCCATAGCTTTTGATGGTGGAGGAGTTGACCAAATTTGGGGAGCCGATGAGTTTGAGAGTTTCATTGAAATACACAAAGAAACATCTTTTGTGGCTACCTAGTCTGATTCAGCTTTGAGATACTTGAACATGGACAGAAGCACAGTGTGCTCTTTGTGAACTGAAGTGTTGTTCTGCGTTTTTAAGTTCTAGCATTAACCATTTAAGAATTAAAATAACAGGCGTTTTCAGGCATTTTCGCCTAATCAGGGTGAACATCCAATAGACTGTAAACAAAACACCCTTGATGGTGGGATGACAAACGTGGGGAGCATTGAGGGGCACATGAGTGAATCATTTTGTCAAGAGTTTCATTGAAATACACAAAATAGAAAAAGAAACCTAGTGCCCAGAATGCTAAGAAACATCGAATGATTTTACAGTTCGCTAAAACGCTTTTCTGTGAGTTTGAAACTCTTTTTTTACCTAGTGATTCAGCTTTGAGATACTTGAAACCAGGAAAGAAGCACAGTGTGCTCTTGTGATCTGAAGTGCTTTTCTGCATTTTTCAAAGTTCAATCATTAAAACCATTGAGGAATTAAAAAATAACAGGCGTTTTTCAGTGAAATTCGCCTAATCAGGGTAAACATCCCAATAGTGGGGACTCTAAAACAAAAAACCGGTTTTCGTGTGATCGTGGGTTGTCCAAATTTGGGGAGCCATGAGGGGCACCAAGGAGAGAATCATTTTGTCAGAGTTTTCATTTGCAATACACAAAGAAACCTAGTTCCCAGGAAGCTAAGAAACATGGAACTATTTGCTCTTGGTCTATATCGCGTTTCTGTGAGTTTGAAAAATCTTTCGTACCTAGTGATTTCAGCTTTGAGATACTTGGAACCAGGAAAAGAAGCCACAGTGTGCTCTGGTGATCTGAAGTGATTTTTCTGCCATTTTCAAAGTTTTAGCATTAACCCATTGAGGAATTACAGTACTGGCGCTTTTCAGTGAAATGCGCTACTCTAATCAAGGTAAAACATCCAATTGGGCTCTAAACAAAAAACGTGCCGTGATGGTGGATTGACCAAATTTGGGGAGCCATGAGGGGCACAGAGAGAATCTTTTTGTCAGTTGTTTCATTGGAAATACACAAAGAAGAAACTGGTACCCACAAGCTAAGAAACATGGAATTACTTTCCAGTTGGCTAAAATGCTTTTGTGAGTTTGAAAACTCTTTTGTTACCTAGTGATTCAGCTTTGAGATACTTGAACCAGGACTGAAGCACAGTGATGTGCTCTTGTGAAACTGAAGTGTTGTTCTGCATTTTAAAGTTCTTGCATTAACCATTTAATAATTAATAAACTCACAGGCATTTTCGCGGCATTTTTCGCCTAATCAGGGTAAACATCAACTGCCTGTAAACAAAACACCCTTGATGGTGGGATGACCAAAACTTGGGGAGGCCTTGAGGGGCACATGAGAGAATTCATTTTTTCAGAGATTCATTGAAATACACAAAGAAACCTTAGTGCCCAGAAGCTAAGAAACATGGAATTATTTTTCCAGTTCGCTAAACGCTTTTCTGTGGAGTTTGAAACTCTTTTGCTACCTAGTGATTCAGCTTTGAGATACTTGAACCAGGACAGAAGCACACTGTGCTCTTGTGATCCGGAAGTGCTTTTCTGCATATCAAACGTTCTAGCATTAACCATAGAGGAATTTAAACTACAGGCGGTTTTCCCGTGAAATTCGCCCTAATCAGGGTAAACATCCAATTTAGACTGTAAACAAAACACCCTTGATGGTGGGATGATGACCAAACTTGGGGAGCCTTGAGGGGCATATGACGAGGAATCATTTTGTCAGGAGTTTAATTGCAATACACAAAGAAACCTAGTTCCAGAAGCTAAGAAACTTGGAAATTATTTCCAGTTTTCACTAAAATCGGCTTTTCTGTGAGTTTGAAAACTATTTTGCTACCTAGTGATTCAGCTTTGAGATACTTGAACCACGAAAGGAACACAGTGTGCATCTTGTGATCTGAAGTGTGTTTTCTGCAATTTCAAAGTTCTTGCATTAACCCATTGAGGAATTAAACTACAGGCGCTTTCAGTGAAATTCGCCTAATCAGAAATAAACATCCAATAGGATCTGTAAACAAAAAAAACCGAGCGTGGATGGTGGGATTGACCCAAATTCGGGGGAGCCATGAGGGGCAAAGATGAGAATCATTTTGTCAGAGTTTCATTGAAATACACAAAGAAAACCTAGTTCCCAGAAGCTAAGAAAAATGGAATTATTTCCAATTGGGCTAAATCGCTTTTCTGTGAGTTTGAATCATCTTTTGCTACCTAGTGATTCAGCTTTGAGGATACTTGAACCAGGGGACAGAAGCACAGTGTGCTCTTGTGAACTTAAGTTTTGTTCTGCATTTTTAAAGTTCTCAGCATTAACCATTGAGAATTAAACTCACAGGGCGTTTTCAGGCATTTGTCGCCTAATCAGGGTAAAACATCCAATAGACTGTAAACAAACACCTTGATGGTGGGATGACCAAACTTGGGGAAGCCTCTTGAGGAGCACTTGAGAGAATCATTTATTCAGGTTTCATAGAAATACACAAAGAAACCTAGTGCCAGAAGCTAAGAAACATGGAATTATTTCCAGTTCACTAAAACGCTTTTCTGTGAGTTTGAAACACTTTTGCTACCTAGAGATTCAGCTTTGAGATTACTTGAACCAGGACAGAAGCACAGTGTGCTCTTGTGATCGGGAAGTGCTTTTCTGCTTATCCAAAGTTCTTAGCATTAACCATAGAGGAATTAAAAACTACAGGCGTTTTCAGTGAAATTCGCCTAATCAGGGTATTAACATCCAATAGACTGTAAAACAAAAAACCCCTGTGATCGTGGGATGACCAAATTCGTGGGGAGCATGAGGGGCCACAAGAGAGAATCATTTTGTCAGAGTTTCATTGAAATACACAAGAAAACCTAGTTCCCCCAGAAAGCTAAGAAACATGGAAACTATTTCCAGTTGGCTAAACTCGCTTTTCTGTGAGTTTGAAACTCTTTTAGCTACCTAGTGATTCCGCTTTGAGATACTTTGAACCAGGACAGGAGCACAGTGTGCTCTTGTGGATCTGAAGTGCTGGTTTCTGCATTTTCAAAAGTTCTAGCATTAACCATTGAGGAAATTAAAGTAAGTACAGGCACTTTCAGTGAGATTCGCCTAATCAGGGTAAACATCCAATAGGCTCTAAAAAAAAACCCGTGATGGTGGATTGACCAAATTTTGGGGAAGCCATGAGGGGCACAAGAGAGAAATCTATTTTGTCAGAGTTTCATTGAAATACACAAAGAAACCTCGGTTACCAACAAGCTAATGAAACATGGAATTATTTTCCAGTTGGCTAAAAATGCTTTTGTGAGTTTGAAACTCTTTTGCTACCTAGTGATTCAGGTTTGAGATACTTGAACATGGACAGAAGCACAGTGTGCTCTTGTGAACTGAAGTGTTGTGTTCTGCGTTTTTTAATGTTCTAGCATTAACCATTTAAGAATTAATCTCAAACAGGCGTTTTTTTTCAGGCATTTTCGCCTAATCAGGGTGAACATCCAATAGACTGTAAACAAAACACCCTTGATGGTGGGGCATGACCAAACGTGGGGAGCGCATTGAGGGGCACATGAGAGAATCATTTTCAGAGTTTCATTGAAATACACAAAGAAACCTAGTGCCAGAAGCTAAGAAACATTGTAATGATTTACAGTTCGCTAAAACGCATTTTTGTGTGAGTTTGAAACTCTTTTTTTACCTTAGTGATTCAGCTTTGAGATACTTGAACCAGGAAAGAAGCACAGTGTGCTCTTGTGATCTAAAGTGCTTTTCTGCATTTTCAAAGTTCAATCATTAACCATTGAGGAATTAAACTAACAGGCGTTTTCAGTGAAATTCGCCTAATCAGGGTAAAACACTCTAATAGGCTCTAAACAAAAACCCGTGATGGTGGATTGACCAATTGGGGGAGCCATGAGGGGCACAAGAGGAATCATTTTGTCAGAGTTTCATTGAAATACACAAAGAAACCTAGTTCCCAGAAGACTAAGAAAATGGAATTATTTCCAGTTGGCTCTAAATCGCTTTTCTTTGAGTTTGAACCTCTTTTGCTACCTAGTGATTCAGCTTTGAGATACTTGAACCATGGACAGAAGCACTGTGTGCTCTTGTGAACTAAAGTGTTGATTCTGCATTTTTAAAGTTCTAGCATTAACCATTTAAGAATTAAACTCACAGGCGTTTTCAGGCATTTTCGCCTAATCAGGGTAAAACATCCAATAGACTGGTAAACAAAAAACACCCTTGATGGTGGGATGACCAAACTTGGGGAGCCTTGAGGAGCACTTGAGAGAATCATTTATTCAGAGTTTCATTGAAATACACAAAAGAACCTAGTGCCCAGAATGCTAAGAAACATGAATTATTTCCATTTCACTTAAAAAACGCTTTTCTGTGAGTTGAAAATCTTTCACTACTAGAGATTTCAGCTTTGAGATACTTGATCCAGGACAGAAGCACAGTGTGCTCTTGTGATCGAAGTGGTTTTCTGCATATCCAAAGTTCTAGCATTAACCACTGAGGAATTAAACTACAGGGCGTTTTCAGTGAAATTCGCCTAATCAGGGTAAACATCCAATTAGACTGTAAACAAAAAAACCCGGGTGATCGTGAGATTTGTATGGACCAAAATTTGGGGAAGGCATGAGGGGCACAAGATGAGAATCATTTGTTACAGAGTTTCATTGAAAGACACACAAGATAACTTAGTTCACTGAAGCTTAGAGAACATGGAACTTTTTCCAGTTGGCTAAATCGCTTTTCTGTGAGTAGTTTGAAAATCTTTTGCTAACTAGTGATTCAGACTTTGAGATACTTGAACCAGGACACGCGTAGCACCGTGTGCTCTTGTGGATCTGAAGTGTGTTTCTGCATTCTTCAAAGTTTCTAGGTCATTAAAACCATTGATGAATAATTTAAGAGTATCAGGCGCTTTCAGTGAAATTCGCCCTAATCAGGGTAAACATCCAATAGGCTCATAAACAGAAAAACCGTTGATGGAATTTGGGATTGTGGATTGTACCAAATTTGGGGAGGAGCCATGAGGGGCACAACGAAGAGATATCATTTTGTCAGAGTTTCATTGAAATACACAAAGAAAACCTAGTTCCAGAAAGCTAAGAAAACATGGAACTATTTCCAGTTGGCTAAATATCGGCCTTTTCTGTGAGTTTGAAAACCTCTTTTGCCTACCTAGTGATTCAGCTTAGAGCTACTTGAAACATGGATAGGAGCACCGTGTTGTGCTCTTGTGATCTGAAGTTGGTTGTTCTGCGTTTTTTGATAGTGTCTAAGCATTTAACCAGTGAGGAATTAAACTAAGATGGCATTTTCTGTGAAAATTCGCCCTATTGAGGGTGAACATCCAATAGGACTCTAAACCAAAACCCCCCCCCCCCCCCCCCTAAAACCCGTTTGATGTTGGGGGTATGACCAAATTTGGGGAGCCGATGTGGGGCACATAAGAGAATCCATTTTGTCAGAGTTTCCTTGAAATTCCACAAGATACCCCCCCTGGAGCAGACACGATAAGAAACCTCGAATGATTTCCATGTTGGCTGATAATGCTTTTCTGTGAGTTTGAAAACTCTTTTTTTACCTAGTGAGATTCAGCTTTGAGATACTTGAAACCATGGACAAGAAGGCACAGTGTGCTCTTATGATACTGAAGTGTTGTTTCTACGTTTTAAAGTTCATTCAATTAACCATTAAGAATTTTAAATAACCTGCGTTTTTCAGTGCAAATTTGCCTAAGATCAGGGTGAACATCCAATAGGCTCTTAAGCAAAACACCTTGATGGAGGGGATGTCCACAACGTGGTGAGCCATGAGGGGCACTCATGAGAGAATCATTTTGTCAGAGTTTCATTGAAAATACACAAAGAAAACTAGTGCCCAGAAAGCTAAGAAACATCGAACTGATTACCAGTTCTCTAAAACGCGTTTCTGGTGAGTTTGAAAACTCTTTTGTTACCTGTGATTCAGCTTTGTGATACTTGAACCAGGGAAAAGGAAGCACAGATGGGACTCTTAGTGATCGGAAGTGGTTTTCTGCATTTTCTATGTTAAATGCCTTAACAATTGAGGAATTAAAGTAACAGGCGTTTTCAGTGAAATTCGCCTGTATGTGCGTTAAATATCCAATATGACTGTTAACAGAAAATAACCCGTTGATCGTGGGATAGACCAAATTTTGGGGAGGCCATGTGGGGCACAGGATGGAAGATTTCAATTTTGTCAGAGGTTTCAGTTTTGAAATACACAAAGGAAACCTTTGTTACCACAAGCTAAGAATCATGGATTACTTATTTGCCAGTTGGGCTTAAATCGCGTTTCTGTGAGTTTGAAACTCTTTTGCTAACATCAGTGGATTCAGCTTTGGAGTTGACTTGAACCATGGAAAGACAGCACAGTGTGCTCTTGTGATCTGAAGTGGTGTCTGAATTTCAAAAAGTTCTAGCATTATCCATTGAGGAATTAAAGTCACAGGCGCTTTCAGTGAAATTTTCGACCTAATCAGGGTGAAACATCCTATAGGCTCTGAAACAAAAAACACAGTGATGGCGTTTTTTTTGGGGGTTTTGGGGAACCACCACGTGGGGAGGACATTGTGGAGCTCAGGAGGAGGAATCATTTGTCAGAGTTTCATGTGAAATTCACAAAGAAACTGGTTCCCATAAGCTCAGAAAAATGGAATCTATTTCTGTTTCAACTAAAATCGCTTGTTCATGTGAATTTGAATAACTCTTTTGCTACCTGTGGATCTAGTGATTCAGCTTTGTGATATCTTGAACCAGGACAGAAGCACAGTGTGCTCTTGTGATCGGAAGTGCTTGTTCTGCGTTTTAAAAGATTCTAGGCATTAACCATTAAGGATATTAAAACTCACAGGCGTTTTTCATGCATTTTCGCCTAATCTGGGTAATACCATCCCATAGACTGTAAACACAAACACCCGTGATCTTGAGGATGTCCAAAATCTCTGGGGAGCCTTCTGAGGAGCAATTGAAGAGAATCATTTATGTCAGTGTTTCATTGAAAATACACAAAGTAAATCTAGTGCCCAGAAGCTATAGGAAAACATGGAACTATTTACATTTCACTATATACGCTTTTCTGTGAGATTTGAAACTCTTTCGCAACCTAGAGATTCAGCTTTGTGATATCTTGAACCAGAGACAGGAAGCACTGTGTGCTACTTGTTGATATGATACGTGGGTTTCTCTGCATATCCAAAGTTCTTCGCATTAAACCCACTGAGGAATTTAAAATTACAGGTGTTTTCAGTGAAACTTTCGGACCTAATGAAGGTTAAACATCCAATAGGACTGTAAACAAAAAAACAGTGATCGTGGGATTGACCAAATTTCGGGAAGCTATGGAGTGGGCCACAAGATCGAGAATCATTTTGTCGGTGTTTGATTGAAATACACAATGGAAACCTTAGTTCCCAGAAGCTAAGAAAACATGGAATTATTTCCATTTGGCATATAAAACACCTTTTCTGTGAGTTTTGTATACTCTTTTGCTACCTAGGTGATTCTGCTTTTAGATACTTTGAACATGGACAAGAAGCCCACAGTGTGCTCTTGTGAAATGAACGTGTTGTTCTGCGTTTTTAATGTTCTAGCATTTTACCAATTAAGAATTAAAACTAACAGGGTTTTTCAGGCCCCCCCCTATATTTTTTTTTTTCGGGGGGGGGGGGCCTTAAAATAATTTCTTCCAAAAAGGGGGAGTTAAACATCCAATAGACTGTGACCAAAACACCCTTGATGGTGGGATGACAAAACGTGGGGAGCATTGAGGGGCACAAAAGCGAATCATTTATTGTCAGAGTTTTTTCATTGGAAGTACACAACGAAACCTGGTGCCCAGAAGCTTAAGATACATCGAATGATTCTACATTTCACTAAAAACGTCTTTTCTGTGAATTTGAAACTCTTTTTTTAGCCCTAGAGATTCAGCTTTGATATACTTGAACCAGGAAAGAAGCACCAGTTGTGCTCATTGTGATCTGGACGTCTTGTTTCTGCATTTTCAAAGTTCAATCATTAACCCATTGAGGAATTAAACTAACGGCGTTTTCAGTGAAAATTTCGCTAATCAGGGTAAACATCCAATAGGCTCTAAACCAAAAAAAAAAACCCGTGATGGTGGATTGACCAAATTGGGGGGGGAGACATGAGGGGCACAAGAGAGAATCATTTTTCAGAGTTTCATTGAAATACACAAAGAAACCTAGTTCCCAGAAGCTAAGAAACATGGAACTATTTCCAGTTGGCTAAAATCGCTTTTCTGTGAGTTTGAAACTCTTTTGCTACCTAGTGATTCAGCTTTGAGATACTTGAACCAGGACAGAAGCACAGTGTGCTCTTGTGAACTGAAGTGTTTTCTGCATTTTCAAAGTTCTAGCATTAACCATTTAGGAATTAAACTACAGGCGTTTTCAGTGAAATTCGCCTAATCAGGGTAAACATCCAATAGACTCTAAACAAAAAACCCGTGATGGTGGGATGACCAAACGTGGGGAGCCATGAGGGGCACATGAGAGAATCATTTTGTCAGAGTTTCATTGAAATACACAAAGAAACCTAGTGCCCAGAAGCTAAGAAACATGGAATTATTTCCAGTTGGCTAAAACGCTTTTCTGTGAGTTTGAAACTCTTTTTTGCTACCTAGTGATTCAGCTTTGAGATACTTGAACCAGGAAAGAAGCACAGTGTGCTCTTGTGAACTGAAGTGTTTTCTGCGTTTTTAAAGTTCTAGCATTAACCATTTAAGAATTAAACTAACAGGCGTTTTCAGTGCATTTTCGCCTAATCAGGGTAAACATCCAATAGGCTGTAAACAAAAAACCCGTTGATGGTGGATGACCAAATTGGGGGAGCCATGAGGGGCACAAGAGAGAATCATTTTGTCAGAGTTTCATTGAAATACACAAAGAAACCTAGTGCCCAGAAGCTAAGAAACATGGAATTATTTCCAGTTCGGCTAAAAACGCTTTTCTGTGAGTTTGAAACTCTTTTTTTACCTAGTGATTCAGCTTTGAGATACTTGAACCAGGAAAGAAGCACAGTGTGCTCTTGTGATCTGAAGTGCTTTTTCTGCATTTTCAAAGTTCAAGCATTAACCATTGAGGAATTAAACTAACAGGCGTTTTCAGTGAAATTCGCCTAATCAGGGTAAACATCCAATAGGCTCTGTAAACAAAAAACCCTGATGGTGGATTGACCAAATTGGGGAGCCATGAGGGCACAAGAGAGAATCATTTTGTCAGAGTTTCATTGAAATACACAAAGAAACCTAGTACCCACAAGCTAAGAAACATGGAATTATTTCCAGTTGGCTAAATCGCTTTTCTGTGAGTTTGAAACTCTTTTGCTACCTAGTGATTCAGCTTTGAGATACTTGAACCAGGACAGAAGCACAGTGTGCTCTTGTGAACTGAAGTGTTTTCTGCATTTTTAAAGTTCTAGCATTAACCATTTAAGAATTAAACTCACAGGCGTTTTCAGGCATTTTCGCCTAATCAGGGTAAACATCCAATAGACTGTAAACAAAACACCCTTGATGGTGGGATGACCAAACTTGGGGAGCCTTGAGGGGCACATGAGAGAATCATTTATTCAGAGTTTCATTGAAATACACAAAGAAACCTAGTGCCCAGAAGCTAAGAAACATGGAATATTTCCAGTTTCACTAAAACGCTTTTCTGTGAGTTTGAAACTCTTTTGCTACCTAGAGATTCAGCTTTGAGATACTTGAACCAGGACAGAAGCACAGTGTGCTCTTGTGATCTGAAGTGCTTTTCTGCATATCCAAAAGTTCTAGCATTAACCATGAGGAATTAAACTACAGGCGTTTTCAGTGAAATTCGCCTAATCAGGGTAAACATCCAATAGACTGTAAACAAAAAACCCTGATCGTGGGATGACCAAATTTGGGGAGCCATGAGGGGCACAAGAGAGAATCATTTTGTCAGAGTTTCATTGAAATACACAAAGAAACCTAGTACCCACAAGCTAAGAAACATGGAATTATTTCCAGTTTGGCTAAAACGCTTTTCTGTGAGTTTGAAACTCTTTTGCTACCTAGTGATTCAGCTTTGAGATACTTGAACCAGGAGAGAAGCACAGTGTGCTCTTGTGAACTAAAGTGTTTTTCTGTGTTTTTAAAGTTCTAGCATTAACCATTTAAGAATTAAACTCACAGGCGTTTTCAGGCATTTTCGCCTAATCAGGGTAAACATCCAATAGACTGTAAACAAAAAAACACCCTTGATGGTGGGATGACCAAACTTGGGGAGCCTTGAGGGGCACATGAGAGAATCATTTTTTCAGAGTTTCATTGAAATACACAAAGAAAACCTAGTGCCCAGAAGCTAAGAAACATGGAATTATTTCCAGTTTCTCTAAAACGCTTTTCTGTGAGTTTGAAACTCTTTTGTTACCTAGTGATTCAGCTTTGAGATACTTGAACCAGGACAGAAGCACAGTGTGCTCTTGTGATATGAAGTGCTTTTCTGCTTTTTCAAAGTTCTAGCTTTAACCATTGAGGAATTAAACTACAGGCGTTTTCAGCAAAATTCGCCTAATCAGGGTAAACATCCAATAGGCTCTAAACAAAAAACCCGTTATGGTGGATTTGACCAAATTTGGGGAGAGCCATGAGGGGCACAAGAGAGAATCATTTTGTCAGAGTTTCATTGAAATACACAAAGAAACCTAGTTCCCAGAAGCTAAGAAACATGGAATTATTTCCAGTTGGCTAAATAGCTTTTCTGTGAGTTTGAAACTCTTTTGCTACCTAGTGATTCAGCTTTGAGATACTTGAACCAGGACAGAAGCACAGTGTGCTCTTGTGAACTGAAGTGTTTTCTGCGTTTTTAAAGTTCTAGCATTAACCATTTAAGAATTAAACTCACAGGCGTTTTCAGGCATTTTCGCCTAATCAGGGTAAACATCCAATAGACTGTAAACAAAACACCCTTGATGGTGGGATGACCAAACGTGGGGAGCCATTGAGGGGCACATGAGAGTATCATTTTGTCAGAGTTTCATTGAAATACACAAAGAAACCTAGTGCCCAGAAGCTAAGAAACATGGAATGATTTCTAGTTTGCTAAAACGCTTTTCTGTGAGTTTGAAACTCTTTTGTTACCTAGTGATTCAGCTTTGAGATACTTGAAACCAGGAAAGAAGCACAGTGTGCTCTTGTGATCTGAAGTGCTTTTTCTGCATTTTTAAAGTTCTAGCATTAACCATTGAGGAATTAATCTAACAGGCGTTTTCAGTGAAATTCGCCTAATCAGGGTAAACATCCAATAGGCTCTAAACAAAAAACCCGTGATGGTGGATGACTAAATTGGGGGAGCCCATGAGGGGCACAAAGAGAGAATCATTTTGTCAGAGTTTCATTGAAATACACAAAGAAACCTAGTACCCAGAAGCTAAGAAACATGGAATTATTTCCAGTTGGCTAAAACGCTTTTCTGTGAGTTTGAAACCTCTTTTGCTACCTAGTGATTCAGCTTTGAGATACTTGAACCAGGAGAGAAGCACAGTGTGCTCTTGTGAACTAAAGTGTTGTTCTGTGTTTTTTAAGTTCTAGCATTAACCATTTGAAGAATTAAACTCACAGGCGTTTTCAGGCATTTTCGCCTAATCAGGGTAAAACATCCAATAGACTCGTAATCAAAACACCCCCGATGGTGGGGATGACCAAACTTGGGGAGGCATTGGAGGGGCACATGAGAGATGATTTTTTTCAGTGTTTTCATTGAAAATACACAAAGAAACCTTAGTACCCCACAAGCAAAGAAAATGGAATTATTTTCCATTTGTCTAAATCGCTTTTCTTGTGTATGTCTGACTCTTTTGCTTACTAGTGATTCAGCTTTGAGATACTTGAAACCAGGAGAGAAAGCACAGTGTTGCTCTTGTTAAACTAAAGTGTTTTTCCTGCGTTTTTAAAAGTAATTGCAATAAACCATTTTTTAGGTAATTTAAAACTCACAGGCGGTTTTAAGGCATTTTCGCCTAATCAGAGTAAACATCCAATAGAATGTAAACTAAAAACCCGTTATGGTGGATTGAACTCCAAATTTGGGGCTGCCTTGACGGGGCAGACAACGAGAGAATCATTTTGTGTGTGTGTGTTTCATATAGAATCTTTGTGACTAAAGACTTACCTCCCAGTACTCCCACAATAGCCAGAATCATGGAATGATTTCCGTGTTGGCTAAAAAGCTTTTCTGATGGAGTTCGTAACTCTTTGCTACTAGTGATTCAGATTTGAGATACTTGAACCAGACAGAAGCACAGTGTGCTCTTGTGATTGAAGTGCTTTTTCTGCATTTTCAAGTTCTAGATTTAACCAGTTGAGGAAATTAAACTACAGGCGTTTTCATGTGAAATTCGCCAATCAGGGTAAACATCCATTTGGCTTCTAAACAAAAAACACCGTGATGGTGCGGATGGACCAAAACCTTGGGGGTAGGCCATGAGGGGGCACAACGATGGAGAATCATTTTTTTGTCAGAGGGGTGTTGCAGAGTGTCATTGAAATTACACGAAGAAAATTAGTACCCACAAGCTAAGAAACATGTGGAATTTATTTCAAGTTGGGCTAAAACGCTTTTAAGTGTGTTTGAATACTCTTCTCGTTACCTAGTGATTCCCAGCTCTTAGATAACTTGAACAAGGAGAGTATTGGCACAGTGTGCTCTTGTGTTATAAAGTGCTTGTTCTGCGTATTGTTCATATGTTAATCAGCATTAACCCATTTAAGAATTAAACTCACAGGCGTTTTCAGTGATTTTCGCCTACATCAAGGGTTAACCATCCAATAGGCTGTAAACAAAACACCCCGTGATGGTTGGGATGACAAAACTCGGGGTGCCTATGAGGGGCACTAGAGAGAGATCATTTTGTGCTGCAGGTTTCTTTGCAATACACAAAGAAACTAGTTCCCTGAAGCTAAGAAACTTAGAAATATTTCCAATTGGCTTAATCGCTTTTCTGTGAGTTTGAAAACTTTTTGCTACCTAGTGATTCAGCTTTGAGATACTTGAACCCGACAGGAGCACAGTGTGCTATTGTGATCTGAAGTGGTTTTTCTGCATTTTCAAAGTTCTTGCATTAAACCATTGAGGAATTAAACTACAGGCGCTTTCAGTGAATTCGCTAATCCAGAATTAAACTTCCAATTAGGCTCTAAAAACAAAAACCCGAGATGGTGGATTGACCAATAATTGGGGGAGCCATGAGGGGAACAAGAGAGAATCATTTTGTCAGAGTTTCATTGAAATACACAAAGAAACCTAGTTCCCAGAAGCTAAGAAAACATGGGAATTATTTCCAGTTGGGTAAAACGCTTTTCTTTGAGTTTGAAACTCTTTTGCTACCTAGTGATTCAGCTTTGAGATACTTGAACAGGACAGAAGCACAGTGTGCTCTTTTGAACTAAAGTTTTGTTCTGTGTTTTTAAAGTTCTAGCATTAACCATTTAAGAATTAAAACTCACAGGCGTTTTCAGGCATTTTCGCCTAATCAGGGTAAACATCCAATAGACTGTAAACAAAACACCCTTGATGGTGGGATGACCAAACTTGGGAGCCTTGAGGAGCACATGAGAGAATCATTTATTCAGAGTTTCATTGAAATACACAAAGAAACCTAGTGCCCAGAAGCTAAGAAACAT
The DNA here is from genome assembly GCA_025594165.1 of Tamias sibiricus. Taxonomy (NCBI): domain Eukaryota; kingdom Metazoa; phylum Chordata; class Mammalia; order Rodentia; family Sciuridae; genus Tamias; species Tamias sibiricus. Next base: position 55,627 of record JAKELJ010000069.1, read on the forward strand.
GGAATTATTTCCATTTCACTAAAACGCTTTTCTGTGAGTTTGAAACACTTTTGCTACCTAGAGAATTCAGCTTTGAGATACTTGAACCAGGACAGAAGCACAGTGTGCTCTTGTGATCGGAAGTGCTTTTCTGCATATCCAAAGTTCTAGCATTAACCACTGAGGAATTAAACTACAGGCGTTTTCAGTGAAATTCGCCTAATCAGGGTAAACATCCAATAGACTGTAAACAAAAAACCCGTGATCGTGGGATGACCAAATTTGGGGAGCCATGAGCGGCACAAGAGAGAATCATTTTTGTCAGAGTTTCATTTGAAATACACAAAGAAACCTAGTTTCCAGAAGCTAAGAAACATGGAACTATTTCCAGTTGGCTAAATCGCTTTTCTGTGAGTTTGAAACTCTTTTGCTACCTAGTGATTCAGCTTTGAGATACTTGAACCAGGACAGGAGCACAGTGTGCTCTTGTGATCTGAAGTGGTTTTCTGCATTTTCAAAGTTCTAGCATTAACCATTGAGGAATTAAAAAACTACAGGCGCTTTCAGTGAAATTCGCCTAATCAGGGTAAACATCCAATAGGCTCTAAACAAAAAACCGTGATGGTGGATTGACCAAATTTGGGGAGCCATGAGGGCACAAGAGAGAATCATTTTGTCAGAGTTTCATTGAAATACACAAAGAAACCTGGTTCCACAAGCTAAGAAAACATGGAATTATTTCCAGTTGGCTAAAATCGCTTTTGTTGAGTTTGAAACTCTTTTGCTACCTAGTGATTCAGCTTTGAGATACTTGAACAGGGACAGAAGCACAGTGTGCTCTTGTGAACTGAAAGTGTTGTTCTGCGTTTTTAAAGTTCTAGTATTAACCATTTAAGAATTAAACTAACAGGCGTTTTCAGGCATTTTCGCTAATCAGGGTGAACATCCAATAGACTGTAAACAAAACACCCTTGATGGTGGGATGACCAAACGTGGGGAGCATTGAGGAGCACATGAGAGAAATCATTTATTCAGAGTTTCATTGAAATACACAAAGAAACCTAGTGCCCAGAAGCTAAGAAACATGGAATTATTTCCATTTCACTAAAACGCTTTTCTGTGAATTTGAAACTCTTTTGCTACCTAGAGATTCAGCTTTGAGATATACTTGAACCAAAAACAGAAGACAGTGTGCTCTTGTGTTCGGAAGTGCTTTTCTGCATATCCAAAGTTCTAGCATTAGATACTGAGGAATTAAACTACAGGCGTTTTTCAGTGAAATTCGCCTAATCAGGGTAAACATCCAATAGACTGTAAACAAAAAACCCGTGATCGTGGGATGACCAAATTTGGGGAGCCATGAGGGGCACAAGAGAGAATCATTTTGTCAGAGTTTCATTGAAATACACACAGAAACCTAGTTCCCAGAAGCTAAGAAACATGGAATCTATTTCCAGTTGGCTAAATCGCTTTTCTGTGAGTTTGAAACTCTTTTGCTACCTAGTGATTCAGCTTTGAGATACTTGAACCAGGACAGGAGCACAGTGTGCTCTTGTGATCTGAAGTGGTTTTCTGCATTTTCAAAGTTCTAGCATTAACCATTGAGGAATTAAAGTACAGGCGCTTTCAGTGAAATTCGCCTAATCAGGGGTAAACATCCAATAGGCTCTAAACAAAAAACCCGTGATGGTGGATTGACCAAATTTGGGGAGCCATGAGGGGCACAAGAGAGAATCATTTTTGTCAGAGTTTCATTGAAATACACAAAGAAACCTGGTACCCAAAAGCTAAGAAACATGGAGTTATTTCCAGTTGGCTAAAATGCTTTTTGTGAGTTTTGAAACTCTTTGCTACCTAGTGATTCAGCTTTGAGATACTTGAACATGGACAGAAGCACAGTGTGCTCTTGTGAACTGAAGTGTTGTTCTGCCTGTTTTTTTAAGTTTCTAGCATTAACCATTTAAGAATTAAACTAACAGGCGTTTTCAGGCATATTCGCCTAATGAGGGTGAACATCCAATAGACTGTAAACAAAACACCCTTGATGGTGGGATGACCAAACGTGGGGAGCATTGAGGGCACATGAGAGAATCATGTTTGTCAGAAGTTTTCATTAAAATACACAAAAGAAACCTTGTGCCCAGAAGCTAAGAAACCTCGAATGATTTACAGTTCTGCTAAAAAGCCAAGTTTGAAACTTCTTTTTTTACCTAGTGGGAGCTTTGAGATACTTGAACCAGGAAAGGATGCACAGTGTGCTCTTGTGATCATGAAGTGCTTTTTCTACATTTTCAAAGTTCAATCATTAACCATTGAGGAATTAAACTAACAGGCGTTTTCAGTGAAATTCGCCTAATCAGGGTAAACATCCAATAGGGCTCTAAACAAAAAAACCCGTGATCGTGGGATGACCAAATTTGGTGAGCCTGAGGGGCACAAGAAGAGAATCATTTTGTCAGAAGTTTCATTGAAATACACAAAGAAACCTAGTGCCCAGAAGCTAAGAAACATGGAATTATTTCCAGTTCGCTAAAACGCTTTTCTGTGAGTTTTTGAAACTCTTTTGCTACCTAGAGATTCAGCTTTGAGATACTTGAAAACCAGGACAGAAGCACACTGTGCTCTTGTGATCGGAAGGTGCTTTTCTGCATATCCAAAGTTCTAGAGCATTAACCATAGAGGAATTAAAACTACAGGCGTTTTCCGTGAAATTCGCCTAATCAGGGTAAACATCCAATAGAACTGTAAACAAAACAACCTTGTTGGTGGATTGACCAAACTTGGGAGCCTTGAGGGGGCATATAAGAGAATCATTTTTTCAGAGTTTCATTCAAATACACAAAGAAAACTAGTGCCAAGAAGCTAAGAAACATGGAAATTATTTCCAGTTGGCTAAATCGCTTTTCTATGAGTTTTGAAACTCTTTTGCTACCTAGTGATTCAGCTTTGAGATACTTGAACCAGGACAGGAGCACAGTGTGCTCTTGTGAACTGAAAATGTTTCTCTGCGTTTTTAAAGTTTCTAGCATTAACCATTTAAGAATTAAACTAACAGGCGTTTTCAGGCATTTTCGCCTAATTCAGGGTAAACATCAAATAGACTGTAAACAAAACACCCTTGATGGTGGGACGACCAAACGTGGGGAGCATTGAGGGCACATGAGAGATTCATTTTTTCACAGTTTCATTGAAATACACAAAGAAACCTAGTGCCCAGAAGCTAAGAAACATCGAATGATTTACCGTTGCTAAATGCTTTTCTGTGAGTTTGAAACTCTTTTTTTACCTAGTGATTCAGCTTTTGAGATACTTGAACCAGTAAAGAAGCACAGTGTGCTCTTGTGATCTGAAGTGCTTTTCTTGCATTTTCAAAGTTCAATCATTAACCATTGAGGAATTAAACTAACAGGCGTTTTCAGTGAAATTCGCCTAATCAGGGTAAACATCCAATAGGCTCTAAACAAAAAAAAAACCCGTGATCGTGGGATAACCAAATTTCTGGAGCCATGAGGGGCACAAGAGAGAATCATTTTTTCAGAGTTTCATTGAAATACACAAAGAAACCTAGTTCCCAGAAGCTAAGAAACATGGAATTATTTCCAGTT
>JAKELJ010000069.1:59310-116266 GCA_025594165.1 Tamias sibiricus
TTCAAGTATCTCAAAGCTGAAATCACTAGGTAGCAAAAGAGTTTCAAACTCACAGAAAAGCGTTTTAGCCAACTGAAATAATTCCATGTTTCTTAGCCATACTGGGTACTAGGTTTTTTTGTGTATTTCAATGAAACTCTTACAAAATGATTCTCTTTGCTGCCCCTCATGGCTCCCCAAATATGGTCAATCCACCATCTCGGGTTTTTTGTTAGGAGACTATTGGGATGTTTTCCCTGATTAGGCGAATTTCACTGAAAACGCCTATGTAGTTTAATTCCTCATGGTTAATGCTAGATCTTTGCGAAAATGCCGAACAGCCACTTCTGATCACAAGTGCACACTGTGCTTCTGTTCCTGGTTCAAGTATCTCAAAAGCTGATCTTAGGTAGGAAAAGAGTTTCAAACTCACAGAAAAGCGTTTTTTATGCGAAACTGGAAATGTATTCCATGTTTTAGCTTCTCCTGGGCACTCGGGTTTTAAGTGTATTTCAATGAACTCTGAAAAAATGATTTCTCATGTGCCCCTAAATGCTCACATGTTTGTAATCACCATCAAGGGTGTTTGGTTTACAGTCCACATTGGTTGTGTACCCTTGCTTAGGTGAAAATACCTGAAAACGCCTGTGAGTTTATTTTAAATGGTTAATGCTCAGAACTTTAAAAATGCAGAAACAATACACTTTAGTTCACACGACCACACTGTGCTTCTGCTCTGGTTCAAGTATCTCAAATGAATCTATAGGTAGCAAAGCGTTTCAAACTCAAGAAAAAAGCGTTTTAGCCAACTGGAAATACTTCCATGTTTGGTAGCTTGTGGGTACTAGGTTTCTTTTTGTATTTCACATGACAAACTCTGACCAAAATGATTCTCTCTTGTGCCCCTCATGGTTCCCCAAATTTGGTCAATCCACCATCACGGGTTTTTTTTTAGCGCCTATTGGATGTTTTCCTGAATAGGCTGAAATTCACTGACTGAAAAACGCCTGTAGTTTAATTCTTCAATGGTTAAGGCTAGAACTTTTGAAAATGCAGAAAAGCACTTCATATCACAAGAGCACACTGTGCCTTCTCTCCTGATTCACGTATCTCAAAGCTGAATCACAATGGTAGCAAAAGAGTTTCCAAAATCCACAGAAAAGCCATTTTAGCGAACTGGAAATAATTCCATGTTCTTAGCTTCTGGGCACAAGGGTTTCTTTGTGTATTTAAATGAAATCTGAATAAATCATTCTCTCATGTGCCCCTCAGGCTACCCAAGTTTGGTCCATCCCAACCTATCAAGGGTCGACGTGTTTCTGTTCTACAGTCTATTGGATGTTTACCCTGATTAGACGAAAAAGCCTGACAAAAACGCCTAGTGAGTTAAATTCTTAAATGGTTAATGCTAGAACTTTAAAAAACGCAGACAACTCTTTAGTTACAAGAGCACACTGTGCTTATGTCCTGGCTCAAGTATCTCAAAGCTGAATCATAGGTAGCTAAAGAGTTTCAAACTCAAAGAAAAGCGTTTTAGCCAACTGGAAATAATTCCATGTTTCTTAGCTTGTGGGATTTTAGTTTTCTTTGTGTATTTCAATGAAACTCTGGAAAAAATGTTCTCCTCTTGTGCCCTCATGGTCCCCAGATTTGGTCAATCCCATCACGGGGTTTTTTGTGTTTCGAGACTATTGGATGGATACCCGATTGGCGAATTTCACTGATAAACGCCTGTAGTTTAATTTCCTCAATGGTTAATGCGAGAACTTTTGGAAATGCAGAACTGCACTTCTGGTCGATCACAAGAGCACACCTGTGGCTTCTGTCCTGGTTCAAGTATCTCAAAGCTGAATCTTCTGGTAGAAAAGAGTTTCAAACTCACAGAAAAGCGTTTTTAGCGAACTGGAAATAATTCATGTTTCTTAGCTTTGGGCACTAGGTTTTCTAAGTGGTATTTCAATGAAACTCTGAAAAAATGATTCTCTCATGATGCCCCTAAATGCTTCCCCATGTTTGGTCATCCCACCATCAAGGGTGTTTTGTTTACAGTCAATTGGAGGTTTACCCTGATTAAGGTGAAAATACTGAAAAACGGCCTGTGAGTTTAATTTTTATATGGTTAATGCTAGAACTTTAAAAATGCAGAACAACACTTTAGTTCACAAGGACCACACTGTGCTTCTGTCCTGTTCAAGTATCTCAAAACTGAATCACTAGGTAGCAAAAGAGTTTCAAACTCACAGAAAAGGGTTTTAGCGAACTGGAAATAATTCCAAGTTTCTTAGCTTGCTGGGACTATTTTCTTTGTGTATTTCAATGAAACTCTGAAAATACCATTCTCATCATTGCCCCTCAAGGCTCCCCAAGTTTGGTCATTCCACATCAATGGGTGGTTTTTGTTTACCAGTCTATTGGATGTTTACCCTGTATTGGCGAAAATCTGCCTGAAACGCTGTGAGTTTAATTTTTAATGTGTTAATGCTAGAACTTAAAAACGCAAAACAACACTTTAGTTCACAAGAGTCACACTGTGCTTCTGTCCTGGTATCAAGTATCTTCAAGCTACAATCACAAGGTAGGCAAAAAAGCTATCAACTCACAGAAAAGGGTTTTAGCGAACTGGAAATAATTCCATGTTTTTCTTAGCTTCTTACTGCACTAGGTTTCTTTGTGTATTTTCAATTAAACTCTGACAAAAACCATCACACATGTGCCCCTCAAGGCTGCCCCAAGTTTGAGGTCAACCCACCATCAAGGTGGGTTTTTTGTTTTACAGTCCCTATTGGATGTTTACCCTTATTAAGGCGATAAGTGCCTGAAAACGCTGTAGCTTAAATTTTTTAAATGGATATTGCTAGAACTTTAAAAACTGCAGAAACAACACTTTTGGTTCACAAGAGCACACTGTGCTTCTCTCCTGTTCAAGTATCTCAAAGCTGAAATCACTAGGTAGCAAAAGAGTTTCAAAACTCACAGAAAAAGCGATTTAAGCCAACTGGAAATAATTCCATGTTTCTTTAAGCTCTGGGAACTATTTCTTTGTGTATTGGCAATAAACTCTACAAAAAGAATCTCTCTGTGCCCCTCATGCTCCCCAAATTTGGACATCCCACGATCACGGGTTATTTTTGTATAGAGCCTAATGGATGTTTACCCTGATTAGGCGAAATTTTCAACTGGAAAACGCCTGTTAGTTTAATTCCTCAATGGTTAATGCTAGAACTTTGAAAATGCAGAAAATCACTTCAGATCACAAGAGCACACTGTGCATCTTTCCTTGTTTCAAGTAATCTCAAAGCTGAATCACTAGTAACGAAAAGAGTTTCAAACGCACAGAAAAGCCTTTTGAGAGGAACTGGGAAATAATTACCATTGTTTCTTTAGCTTTTTCTGGGTAACTATGGTTTCCTTGTGTATATTCAATGAAACCTCTGAAAAAGTGATTCTCACATGTGGCCCCTCAAGGGCTCTACGCCTCCTCCAAGTTTGGTCCATCCCACCGATCAATGGGTGTTTTGGGTTTTACAGTCCTAATTGGATGTTTTACCCATATATAGCGAAAATGCCTGAAAACAGCCCTGTGAGTATAATTTTTAAATGGTTAATGCTAGAACATGTTAAAAACTGCAGAAACAACACTTTAGTATCATCAAGAGCACACAGGTGCTTTCTGTCCTGGTTCAAGTATCTGCCCAAAGCTGAATCACTAGTAGTAGCCAAAAAAGTTTTCAAAATCACAGAAAAGCGATTTAAGACAAATTGATAATAATTTCCATGTTTCTTAGCTTCTGGGTACTTAGGTTTCCTTTGTGTATTTCAAATGAAACTCTGACAAAACGATTCTCATCTTGTGCCCCTCAATGAGGTTCCCCCAATATGGTCAATTCCCAGCCATCACGAGTTTTTTTGTGTTAGAGACTATATGATGATTTACCCCTGATTAGGCGAATTTCACTGAAACGCACTGTAAAGTTTAATTCCTTCAATGGTTTAAATGCGAAGAACTTTGAAAATGCAGAAAAAGCACTTTCAAATTCACATAGAGCACAACTGTGCTTCTGTCCTGAGTTCAAAGTATACTTCAAAGCCTGAAACCAACTAGGTAAGCAAAAAGAGTCTTCAAGACTCACAGCAAAAAGCATTTTAGCGAGTACTGGAAATAAATTCCATGTTTCATTAGCTTCTTCGGCACTAGGTTTTTTTGTGTAATTTCAATAGAAACTCTTGAAAAAACCATTATCTCACATGGGCCCCTCAAGGCGGTCCCCCAAGTTGGTCAATCCCACCATCAAGGGTGTTTTGTTTACAGTCTATTGGATTGTTTAACCCTTATATAGTGGCGATAAGTGCCTGAAATCGCCTGTGGAGTTTAATTTTTAAAATGGTTAATGCTAGAAACTTTAAAAACGGCAAAACAACACTTTAGTTCACCAAGAGCACACCAGTGGCTTTCTCTCCTGGTTCAAGTATCTCAAAGCTTAATCACTAGGTAGCACAAAAGTTTCAAACTCACAGAAAAGCGTATTTAGCCAACCTGGAAATAATTTCATGTTTCTTAGCCTTCGTGGTACTTAGGTTTCTTTGTGTACTTTCAATGAAACTCTGAACAAAATGATTCTCATCCTTGTGCCCCTCAATGCCCCCAAATTTGGTCATACCCGCACCATCACAAGGTGTTTATTAGATTATAGAGCCTATTGGATGTTTACCCTGAATAGGCGAATTATCAAACTGAAAACGAGCCTGTTAGTTTAATTCCTCAATGGTTAATGCTAGAACTTTGAAAATGCAGAAAATCACTTCGCGATCACAAGAGCACACTGTGTCATCCTGTTCTAGTTTTCAATGTGATGGTGCTTTCAAGGAACATGCTGGGAGGCACCTGAATCACTAGGTAACAAAAGAGTTTTCAAACGCACAGAAAAAGCCTTTTAGAGAACTGGCAAATAATTCCATAGTTTCTTAGCTTCTGGGAACTAGGTTTCTTTTGTGTATTTCAATGAAACTCTGGACAAAATGATTCTCTCATTGTGCCCCTCAATGGCTCCCCAAGTTTGGTCATCCCAAACAATCAAGGTGTTTTGGTTTACAGAGCCTATTGGATGTTTACCCCTGATAAGGCGAAAATGCCCTGAAAACGCCTGTGAGTTTAATTCTTAAATGGTATCAATGCTAGGACACTTTAAAAAACGCAGAAAAACACTTTAGTTTCACAAGAGCACACTGTGCTTTCTTCCCTGGTTCAAGTATCTCAAAGCCTGAATCACTACAGGTAGCAAAAGAGTTCCAAATTCACAGAAAAAGCGTTTTAGACCAACTGGAAATAATTCCATGTTTCTTAGCTGACTAGGGTACTAGGTTTCCCTTTGTGTATTTCAATGAAACTCTGACAAAATGATTCTCTCATTGTGCCCCTCGCATGGCTCCCCAAATTTGGTCAAATCCACCATTACATCAGGGTTTTTTGTTTAGTAGCCTATTTGGATGTATTTCCCTGATTAGGCGAAATTCACCTGAAAACGCCTGTGAGTTTTTAATTTTTCAATGAGTAATGCTAGAACTTTGAAAATGCAGAAAATCACTTCAGTATCACAATGAGCACACTGTGCTTCTGTCCTGGTTCAAGTAGTATCTCAAAGCTGAATCACACTAGGTAGCAAAAAGAGTTTCAAACTCACAGAAAATGCGTTTTTAGCGAACTGGAAAATAATTCCATTGTTTCTTAGCTTATGGCACTAGGTTTCTTTGTGTATCTTCAATGAAACTCTGAAAAAATGATTCTCTCAATGTGCCCCTCAAGGCTCCCCAAGTTTTGGTCAATCCCACCATCAAGGGTGTTTTTTTTGTTTACAGCCTATTGGAAATGTTTACCCTGATTAGGCGAAAATGCCCTGAAAACGCCTGTGAGTTTTAGATTTTTAAGAATGGTTTAATGCTAGAACTTTAAAAAATGCAGAAAAAACTTTAAGTTCACAAGAGCACACTGTGCTTCTGGTCCTGGTTCAAGTATCCTCAAAGTGCTGAATCACTAGGTAGGCAAAAGAGTTCAAACTCACAGAAAAGCGATTTAGCCAACTGGAAATAATTCCAGTTTCTATAGCTCTTGGGTAGTTAGGTTTCTTTGTGTATTTCAATGAAACTCTGACAAAATGATTCTCTCTTGTGCCCCTCAAGGCTACCCCAAGTTTGGTCATCCCACCATCACGGGTTTTTGTTTAGAGCCTATTGGATATTTAACCCTGATTAGGCCGAATTTCCACTGAAAACGCCTGTGAGTTTTAAATTCCTCAATGGTTAATGCTAGAACTTTGAAAAATGCATAAAAGCACTTCAGTATCACAAGAGCACACTGTGGCTTCTGTCCTGGTTCAAGTATCTCAAAACTGAATCACTAGGTAGCAAAAGAGTTTCAAACTCACAGAAAAGCGATTTTAGCCAACTGGGAAATAATTCCATGTTTCTTAGCTTGTGGGTACTAGTTTTCTTTGTGTAATTCAATGAAACTCTGACAAAATGATTCTCCTCATGTGCCCCCTCATGGCTCCCCAAAATTTTTGGTCAATCCACCATCATCACGGGTTTTTTGTTTAGAGCCTATTGGATTTTACCCTGATATAGGCGAATATTCACTGAAAACGCCTGTTAGTATTAATTCCTCAATGGTGTAATGCTAGAACTTTGAAAATTGCAGAAAAGACACTTCAGATCACAAGAGCACACTGTGCTCCTGTCCTGGTTCAAGTATCTCAAAAGCCTGAATCACTAGGTAGCAAAAGAGTTTTCAAACTTACACAGAAAAGCGATTTTAGCCAACTGAAATAATTCCAAGGTTTCTTAATTGCTTCTGGGCACTAGTTTTTCTTTGTGTATTTCAATGAAACTCTGAAACAAAATGAATTCTCTCATGTGCCCCTCAAGGCTCCCCTTAATTTGGTCATCCCACCATCACGGGTTTTTTGTTTAGAGCCTATTGGATTTTACCCTGATTAGGCGAAAATGCCCTGAAAACGCCTGTTGAGATTTAATTTTTCAATGGTTAATGCTAGAGACTTTAAAAAAACAACGCAGAACAACACTTTAGTTTCACAAGAGCCACACGTGGTGCATCTGTCTCTGGTTCAAGTATCTCAAAGCTGAATCACTAGTGTAAGCCAAAGTAGTTTACAAATCTCACAGAAAAGCGATTTTTAGCCAACTGGAAATAATTCCTATGTTTCTTAGCTTCTGGGTACTAGATTTCTTGTGTAATTCAATGAAACATCTGACAAAAATATTCTCTCTTGTGTCCCTCATGCTCCCCAAATTATGGTCAATCCACCATCATGGGTGTTTATTCGGTTTAGAGTCCTAGTTGGATATTTACCCTGATTAGGCGAATTTCACACTGAAAACGCCTGTTAGATTAATTCCTTCCTCAATGGTTAATGCTAGAACTTTGTAAAATGCAGAAAAGCACTTCAGAATCACAAGAGCACACTGTGCTATCTGTCCTGGTATTCAAGTATCTCAAAGCTGAATCACTATAGGTAGCAAAAGATTTCAAACTCACAGAAAAGCGTTTTTTAGCGAAACTGGAAATAATTCCATGTTTTCTTAGCTTCTGGGTACTCAGTGTTTTCATTGTGTATATTTCAATGAAACTCTGAAAAAATGATTCTCTCTATGTGCCCCTCAGGCTCCCCAATGATTTGGTCATCCCTCAACAACGGTTGTATTGTATTACAGTCCTATTGGATAGTTTTACCCTTGATTAGCGAAAATTGCCTGAAAACGCCCTGTGAGTTTAATTCTTAAATAGGTTAATTGCTAGAACTTAGAAAACGCAAAACAACACTATTAGTTGTCACAAGAGCACACTGTGCTTCTCTCCTGGTTCAAGTATCTACAAGGCTGAATCACTAAGTAAGCAAAAGAGTTATTCAAAATCACAGAAAAGTGTTTTAGAGGAACTGGAAATAATTCCAACGTATTCAAGCTTCTTTGGTCAGCTATGTTTCTTTGTGTATTTCAATGAAACTCTGGAAAAATCATTCACTCATGTGCCCCTCTCAGGCTCCCCAAGATTTGTCATGCCCACCATCAGGGTGTTTTGTTTACAGTCTATAGGATGTTATTACCCTGATTAGGCCGATTTCATCACTGAAAACGCCTGTGAGTTTTAATGCCTTAATGGTTAATGGCTAGAACTTTAAAAATGCAAAACAACTACTTTAGTTCACAAGAGCACACTGTTGCATCACTGTCCTGGTTCAAGTAGATCTCCAAAGCTGAATCACTAGGTAGCAAAAGAGAAGTTTCAAAACTCACAGAAAAGCGTTTATTAGCCAACTTGGAAATAACTTCCCATGTTTCTGGTAGCTTGTGGTAACCTAGGTTTCTTTGTGTATTTCAATGAAACTCTGACAAAATGGATTTCTCTCTTGTGCCCCTCATGGGCTCCCCGAAATATGGTCAATCACCACGATCACGGGTTTTTTTGTTTAGAGACTAATTGGATATTTACCCTGATTAGGCGTAATTTCACTAAAAAACGCCTGTTAGTTTAATTCCATCAATGGTTTAATGCTAGAACTTTGAAAATGCATAAAAGCACTTCAGATCAGCAAGAGCACACTGTGCATCTGTCCTGGAGTTTTTCAAGTATCCTCAAAGCTGTATAATTAGGTAACAAAAGAAGTTTCAAAACTCACAGAAAAGGTTTTTAGCCGAATTGTTTAACTGGAAATAATTCCCAGTGTTCTTCAGCATACTAGGTTACTCGATTTTTCTCTTTGTGTATTTCCCCAATGAAACCACTGAAAAAAGTGATTCTCACATGTGCCCCTCAAGGCTCCCCAAGTTTGGTCATACCCACCATCAAGGTGTGTTTTGTTTACAGTCTATTGGGATGTTTTACACTTATTAGGCCGAAAAATTCCTGAAAGAACAGCCTGTGATTTTAATTCTATAAATGGTTAATGCTAGAACTTTAAAAACAGCAGAAACAACACTTTATATCACAAGAGCACACTGTGGCATCTGTCTCCTGGTTCATGTATCTCAAAGCTGAATCACATAGGTAGCACAAAGAGTTTTAACAAAATCACAGAAAAAGCAGATATTTAGCCAACTGGAAATAATTTTATGTTTTCGTTAGCTTTTTTTCTGGGTACTAGGATATTTTCTTATGTGTATTTCAATGTAAACTCTGACAAAATAATTCTCTCGTGGTGCCCCTCATGCTCCCCAAATTTGGTCAATCCACCCATCACAGGGAATTTTTGTTTAGAGACTAATTGTGATATTTTACCCTGATTAGAGAGGCGAATTTCACCTAAAAAACGCCTGAAGTTTTAAAATTCCTGCAATGGTTTAATGCTAGAACTTTGAAAATGCAGAACAGCACTTCATATCACAAGAGCACACTGGGTGCTTTCTGTCCTAGATTCAAGTATCTCAAAGCTTAATCACAAGGTAGCCAAAAGAGTTTCAAAACTCACAGAAAAGTGATTTTAAGCGAACTGGAAATAATTCCATGTTTCTTAGCTTCTGGGCACTATTTTTTCTTTGTGTAGATTTCAAATGAAACTCTGAAAAAAAACATTCTCTCATGTGGCCCCCTCAAGGCTCCCCAAGGTTGGTCTTCCCACCATCAAGGGTGGTTTGTTTTACAGTCTATTGGATGTTTACCCTGATTAGGCGAAAGTGCCTGAAAACGCCGCTGTGAATTTTAATTCTTAAATGGTTTAATGCTATTACTTTAAAAACGCAGAAACAACACTTTGGTTTCAACAAGAGCAACACTGTGCATTCTTCTCCATGGTTCAAGCTATCTCAAAGCAGAATCACATAGGTAGCAAAAGCAGTTTTCAAACTCACAGAAAGCGCGTTTTAGCCAACTGTGAAAATATTCCATGTTTCTTAGCTTCTGGGAACTCCGGTTTTCTTTGTGTATTTTGCAATGAAACTCTGACAAAATGATTCTCCTCATGTGCCCCTCATAGGTCTCCCCAAATTTAGTGGCAACCCACCAGTCACGGGTTTTTTGTGTTCAGATCCTATTGAAGTTTACCCTGATTACGGCGAAATTTTCACTGAAAACTCCTGTTAGATTTAATTCCTTCAATGTGTTAATGACTAGAACTTTGAAAAATGCAGAAAATCACTGTCAGATCACAAGAGCACGACTGTTGCAATCCTGTCCTGGTACCAAGTCAATACTGCAAAGCTGAATCACTAGGTAAGCAAAAGAAGTTACAAAACTCACAGAAAAGCCCAATTTAGAGAACTGGAAATAATTCCAAAGTTTATCTTATGCTTCTGGGAACTAGTTTCTTTGTTTATTTCAATGAAACTCTGAAAAAATCATTCTCTCATGTGCCCCTCAAAGGCTCCCCAAGTTTGGTATATCCCACCATCAAGGGTGTTTTGTTTACAGTCTATTGGATGTTTACCCTGATTAGGCGAAAATGGCCTGAAAAACGCCTGTTGATTTAATTTTTAAATGGTTAATGATAGAACTTTAAAAACGCAAAACAGCACTTTAGTTCACAAGAGCACACTGTGCTTCTGTCCTGGTTCAAGTATCTCAAAGCTGAATCACTAGGTAGCAAAAGAGTTTCAAACTCACAGAAAAGCGTTTTAGCCAACTGGAAATAATTCCATGTTTCTAAAGCTTGTGGGTAGTAGGTTTTCTTTGTGTATTTCAATGAAACTCTGACAAAATGATTCTCTCTTGTGCCCCTCATGGCTCCCCAAATTTTGTCAATCCACCATCACGGGTTTTTTGTTTAGAGCCTATTGGATGTTTACCCTGATTAGGCGAATTTCACTGAAAACGCCTGTAATTATTAATTCCTCAATGTTAATGCTAGAACTTTGAAAATGCAGAAAAGCACTTCAGATCACAAGAGCACACTGTGCTTCTCTGTCCTGAGTTCAAGTATCTCAAAGCTGAATAACTAGGTAGCAAAAGATTTCAAACTCACAGAAAAGTGTTTTAGCGAACTAGTAATAATTCCATGTTTCTTAGATTCTGGCACTAGGTTTTCTTTGTGTATTTCAATGAAACTCCTGAAAAAAATCATACTCTCAATTGCCCCTCAAGCTCCCCAAGTTTGGTCATCCCACCATCAAGGGTGTTTTTGTTTACAGTCTATTGGATGTTTACCCTGAATTAGGCAAAAATGCCTGAAAACGCCTGTGTAGTTTAATTTTAAATGGTTAATGCTAGAACTTTAAAAACACAAAACAGCACTTTAGGTCACAAGAGCACACGTGTGCTTCTCTCCTGGTTCAAGTATCTCAAAGCTGAATCACTAGTAGCAAAAGAGTTTCAAACTCACAGAAAAGCGTTTTAGCCAACTGGAAATAATTCCATGTTTCTAACTTGTGGGTAGTAGGTTTCTTTGTGTATTTCAATGAAACTCTGACAAAATGATTCTCTCTTGTGCCCCTCATGGCTCCCCAAATTTGGTCAATCCACCATCACGGGTTTTTTGTTTAGAGCCTATTGGATGTTTACCCTGATTAGGCGAATTTCACTGAAAACGCCTGTAGTTTAATTCCTCAATGGTTAATGCTAGAAACTTTGAAAATGCATAAAAGCACTTCAGATCACAAGAGCACACTGTGCATCTTCCTGGTTCAAGTATATCAAAGCTGAATCACTAGATAACAAAAGAGTTTTCAAACTCACAGAAAAGCCTTTTTAGTAGAACTGGAAATAATTCCATGTTTCTTAGCTTCTGGGAACTAGGTTTCCTTTGTGTATTTCAATGAAACTCTGACAAAAGTGATTCTCTCATGTGCCCCTCAATGCTCCCCAAATTTGGTCATCCCACCATCAAGGGTGTTTTTTGTTTACAGTCTATTGGATGTTTACCCTGATTAGGCGAAAATTCCTGAAAACGCCTGATGTAGTTTTAATTCTTAAATGGTTAATGCTATTACTTTAAAAATGCAGAAAAACACTTTAGTTTTCACAACAGCACACTGTGCTATCTAGTTTCTTTGTTATTTCAATGAAACTCTGAAAAAATGATTCTCTCATGTGCTTCTCAAGGCTCCCCAAGTTTGGTCATCCCACCATCAAGGGTGTTTTGTTTACAGACTATTGGATGTTTACCCTGATTAGGCGAAAATGCCTGAAAACGCCTGTGAGTTTAATTCTTAAATGATCAATGCTAGAACTTTAAAAACACAGAACAACACTTTTAGTTCACAAGACCACACTGTGCTTCTGTCCTGGTTCAAGTATCTCAAAGCTGAATCACTAGGTAGCAAAAAAGTTTCAAAATCACAGAAAAGCGATTTAGCCAACTGGAAATAATTTTATGTTTCTTAGCTTCTGGGTACTAGGTTTCTTTGTGTATTTCAATGAAACTCTGACAAAATGATTCTCTCTTGTGCCCCTCATGGCTCCCCAAATATGGTCAATCCACCATACGGGTTTTTTGTTTAGAGACTATTGGATATTTACCCTGACTAGGTGAATTTCACTGAAAACGCCTGTAGTTTAATTCCTCAATGGTTAATGCTAGAACTTTGAAAATGCAGAAAAGCACTTCAGATCACAAGAGCACACTGTGCTTCTGTCCTAGTTCAAGTATCTCAAAGCTGAATAACTAGGTAGCAAAAGAGTTTCAAACTCACAGAAAAGTGTTTTAGCGAACTAGTAATAATTCCATGTTTTTTAGATTCTGGGCACTAGGTTTCTTTGTGTATTTCAATGAAACTCTGAAAAAATCATACTCTCATGTGCCCCTCAAGGCTCCCCAAGTTTGGTCATCCCACCATCAGGGTGTTTTGTTTACAGTCTATTGGATGTTTACCCTGATTAGGCGAAATGCCTGAAAACGCCTGTGAGTTTAATTTTTAAATGGTTAATGCTAGAACTTTAAAAACGCAAAACAGCACTTTAGTTCACAAGAGCACACTGTGCTTCTCTCCTGGTTCAAGTATCTCAAAGCTGAATCACTAGGTAGCAAAAGAGTTTCAAACTCACAGAAAAGCGTTTTAGCCAACTGGAAATAATTCCATGTTTCTAAGCTTGTGGGTAGTAGGTTTCTTTGTGTATTTCAATGAAACTCTGACAAAATGATTCTCTCTTGTGCCCCACATGGCTCCCCAAATTTGGTCAATCCACCATCACGGGTTTTTTGTTTAGAGCCTATTGGATGTTTACCCTGATTAGGCGAATTTCACTGAAAACGCCTGAAGTTTAATTCCTCAATGGTTAATGCTAGAACTTTGAAAATGCATAAAAGCACTTCAGATCACAAGAGCACACTGTGCTCCTGTCCTGGTTCAAGTATCTCCAAACTGAATCACTAGGTAGCAAAAGAGTTTCAAACTCACAGAAAAGCGTTTTAGCCAACTGGAAATACTTCCATGTTTGGTAGCTTGTGGGTACTAGGTTTCTTTTTGTATTTCAATGAAATTCTGACAAAATGATTCTCTCTTGTGCCCCTCATGGCTCCCCAAATTTGGTCAATCCACCATCACGGGTTTTTTGTTTAGAGCCTATTGGATATTTACCCTGATTAGGCGAATTTCACTGAAAACGCCTGTAGTTTAATTCCTCAATGGTTAATGCTAGAACTTTGAAAATGCAGAAAAGAACTTCAGATCACAAGAGCACACTGAGCTCCTGTCCAAGTTCAAGTATCTCAAAGCTGTATAACTAGGTAGCAAAAGAGTTTCAAACTCACAGAAAAGGGTTTTAGCGAACTGGAAATAATTCCATGTTTCTTAGCTTCTGGGCACTATTTTTCTTTGTGTATTTCAATGAAACTCTGAAAAAACCATTCTCACATGTGCCCCTCAAGGCTCCCCAAGTTTGGTCATCCCACCATCAAGGGTGTTTTGTTTACAGTCTATTGGATGTTTACCCTTATTAGGCGAAAATGCCTGAAAACGCCTGTGAGTTTAATTTTTAAATGGTTAATGCTAGAACTTTAAAAACGCAAAACAACACTTTAGTTCACAAGAGCACACTGTGCTTCTGTCCTGGTTCAAGTATCTCAAAGCTGAATCACTAGGTAGCAAAAAAGTTTCAAAATCACAGAAAAGCGATTTAGCCAACTGGAAATAATTTTATGTTTCTTAGCTTCTATGCACTAGGTTTCTTTGTGTATTTCAATGAAACTCTGACAAAATGATTCTCTCTTGTGCCCTCATGGCTCCCCAAATATGGTCAATCCACCATATGGGTTTTTTGTTTAGAGACTATTGGATATTTACCCTGATTAGGCGAATTTCACTGAAAACGCCTGTAGTTTAATTCCTCAATGGTTAATGCTAGAACTTTGAAAATGCAGAAAAGCACTTAAATCACAAGAGCACACTGTGCTTCTGTCCTAGTTCAAGTATCTCAAAGCTGAATAACTAGGTAGCAAAAGAGTTTCAAACTCACAGAAAAGGGTTTTAGCGAACTGGAAATAATTCCATGTTTTTTAGCTTCTGGGCACTATTTTTCTTTGTGTATTTCAATGAAACTCTGAAAAAACCATTCTCACATGTGCCCCTCAAGGCTCCCCACGTTTGGTCATCCCACCATCAAGGGTGTTTTGTTTACAGTCTATTGGATGTTTACCCTTATTAGGCGAAAGTGCCTGAAAACGCCTGTGAGTTTAATTTTTAAAGGGTTAATGCTAAAACTTTAAAAACGCAAAACAACACTTTATTTCACAAGAGCACACTGTGCTTCTCTCCTGGTTCACGTATCTCAAAGCTGAATCACTAGGTAGCAAAAGAGTTTCAAACTCACAGAAAAGCGTTTTAGCCAACTGGAAATAATTCCATATTTCTAAGATTGTGGGTAGTATGTTTCGTTGTGTATTTCAATGAAACTCTGAGAAAATGACTCTCTCTTGTGCCCCTCATGGCTCCCCAAATTTGGTCAATCCACCATCACGGTTTTTTTGTTTAGAGCCTATTGGATGATTACCCTGATTAGGCGAATTTCACTGAAAACGCCTGTAGTTTAATTCCTCAATGGTTAATGCTAGAACTTTGAAAATGCAGAAAACCACTTCAGATCACAAGAGCACACTGTGCTCCTGTCCTGGTTCAAGTATCTCAAAGCTGAATCACTAGGTAGCAAAAGAGTTTCAAACTCACAGAATAGCGATTTAGCCAACTGGAAATAATTCCATGTTTCTTAGCTTCTGGGAACTAGGTTTCTTTGTGTATTGCAATGAAACTCTGACAAAATGATTCTCTCTTGTGCCCCTCATGGCTCCCCAAATTTGGTCATCCCACGATCACGGGTTTTTTGTATAGAGCCTATTGGATGTTTACCCTGATTAGGCGAATTTCACTGAAAACGCCTGTTAGTTTAATTCCTCAATGGTTAATGCTAGAACTTTGAAAATGCGAAAATCACTTCAGATCACAAGAGCACACTGTGCATCTTTCCTGGTTCAAGTATCTCAAAGCTGAATCACTAGATAACAAAAGAGTTTCAAACGCACAGAAAAGCCTTTTAGAGAACTGGAAATAATTCCATGTTTCTTAGCTTCTGGGAACTAGGTTTCTTTGTGTATTTCAATGAAACTCTGAAAAAGTGATTCTCTCATGTGCCCCTCAAGCTCCCCAAGTTTGGTCATCCCACCATCAAGGGTGTTTTGTTTACAGTCTATTGGATGTTTACCCTGATTAGGCGAAAATGCCTGAAAACGCCTGTGAGTTTAATTCTTAAATGGTTAATGCTATTACTTTAAAAACGCAGAAAAACACTTTAGTTCACAACAGCACACTGTGCTTCTCTCCTGGTTCAAGTATCTCAAAGCTGAATCACTAGGTAGCAAAAGAGTTTTAAACTCACAGAAAAGCGTTTTAGACAAATGGAAATAATTCCATGTTTCTTAGCTTGTGGGTACTAGGTTTCTTTGTGTATTTCAATGTAACTCTGACAAAATGATTCTCTCTTGTGCCCCTCATGGTTCCCCAAATTTGGTCAATCCACCATCACGGGTTTTTTTTTAGAGCCTATTGGATGTTTTCCCTGATTAGGCGAAATTCACTGAAAACGCCTGTGTAGTTTAATTCTTCAATGGTTAATGCTAGAACTTTGAAAATGCAGAAAAGCACTTCATATCACAAGAGCACACTGTGCTTCTCTCCTGATTCAAGCATCTCAAAGCTGAATCACAAGGTAGCAAAAGAGTTTCAAACTCACAGAAAAGCATTTTAGCGAACTGGAAATAATTCCATGTTTCTTAGCTTCTGGGCACAAGGTTTCTTTGTGTATTTCAATGAAACTCTGAAAAAATCATTCTCTCATGTGCCCCTCCAGGCTCCCCAAGTTTGGTCATCCCACCATCAAGGGTGTTTTGTTTACATTCTATTGGATGTTTACCCTGATTAGGCGAAAATGCCTGAAAACGCCTGTGAGTTTAATTTTTAAATGGTTAATGCTAGAACTTTAAAAACGCAGAAAACACTTCAGTTCACAAGAGAACACTGTGCTCCTGTCCTGGTTCAAGTATCTCAAAGCTGAATCACTAGGTAGCAAAAGAGTTTCAAACTCACAGAAAAGCGATTTAGCCAACTGGAAATAATTCTATGTTTCTTAGCTTCTGGGCACTAGGTTTCTTTGTGTATTTCAATGAAACTCTGAAAAAATGATTCTCTCTTGTGCCCCTAAAGGCTCCCCAAGTTTGGTCATCCCACCATCACGGGTTTTTGTTTACAGTCTATTGGATGTTTACCCTGATTAGGCGAAATTTCACTGAAAACGCCTGTGAGTTTAATTCTTCAATGGTTAATGCTAGAGCTTTAAAAATGCAGAACCACTTTAGTTCACAAGAGCACACTGTGCTTCTGTCCTGGATCAAGTATCTCAAAGCTGAATCACTAGGTAGCAAAAGAGTTTCAAACTCACAGAAAAGCGTTTTAGCCAACTGGAAATAATTCCATGTTTCTTAGCCTGGGTACTAGGTTTCTTTGTGTATTTCAATGAAACTCTGACAAAATGATTCTCTCTTGTGCCCCTCATGGCTCCCCAAATTTGGTCAATCCCACCATCACGGGTTTTTTGTTTAGAGCCTATTGGATATTTACCCTGATTAGGCGAATTTCACTGAAAACGCCTGTAGTTTAATTCCTCAATGGTTAATGATAGAACTTTGATATGCAGAAAAGCACTTCAGATCACAAGAGCACAGTGTGCTTCTGTCCTGGTTCAAGTATCTCAAAGCTGAATCTCTAGGTAGCAAAAGAGTTTCAAACTCACAGAAAAGCGTTTTAGCGAACTGGAAATGATTCCATGTTTCTTAGCTTCTAGGCACTAGGTTTCTTTTTGTATTTCAATGAAACTCTGAAAAAATGATTCTCTCATGTGCCCCTCAAGGCTCCCCAAGTTTGGTCATCCCACCATCAAGGGTGTTTTGTTTTACAGTCTGTTGGATGTTTACCCTGATTAGGCGAAAATGCCTGAAAACGCCTGTGAGTTTAATTCTTAAATGGTTAATGCTAGAAGTTTAAAAACGCAGAAAACACTTCAGTTCACAAGAGCACACTGTGCTTCTGTCCTAGTTCAAGTATCTCAAAGCTGAATCACTAAGTAGCAAAAGAGTATCAAACTCACAAAAAAGCATTTTAGCCAACTGGAAATAATTCCATGTTTCTTAGCTTTGTGGGTACTAGGATTTTCTTTGTGTATTTCAATGAAACTCTGATAAAATGATTCTCTTGTGCCCCTCATGGCTCCCCAAATTTAGTCAATCCACCATCACGGGTTTTGTGTTCAGAGCCTATTGGATGTTTGACCCTGATTAGGCGAATTTCACTGAAAACGCCTGTAGTTTAATTCTTCAATGGTTAAGACTAGAACTTTGAAAATGCAGAAAACCACTTCAGATCACAAGAGCACACTGTGCTCCTGTCCTGGTTCAAGTATCTCAAAGCTGAATCACTAGGTAGCAAAAGAATTTCAAACTCACAGAAAAGCGATTTAGCCAACTGGAAATAATTCCATGTTTCTTAGCTTCTGGGAACTAGGTTTCTTTGTGTATTTCAATGAAACCCTGACAAAATGATTCTCTCTTGTGCCCCTCATGGCTCCCCAGAAATTTGGTTATCCCACGATCACGGGTTTTTTGTTTAGAGCCTATTGGATGTTTACCCTGATTAGGCGAATTTCACTGAAAACGCCTGTTAGTTTAATTCCTCAGTGGTTAATGCTAGAACTTTGGAAATGCAGAAAACCACTTCGATCACAAGAGCACACTGTGCTTCTGTCCATGTTCAAGTATCTCAAAGCTGAACCACTAGGTAGCAAAAGAGTTTCAAACTCACAAAAGCATTTTAGCCAACTGGAAATAATTCCATGTTTCTTAGCTTGTGGGTACCAGGTTTCTTTGTGTATTTCAATGAAACTCTGACAAAATGATTCTCTCTTGTGCCCCTCATGGCTCCCCAAATTTGGTCAATCCACCATCACGGGTTTTTTGTTTAGAGCCTATTGGATGTTTACCCTGATTAGGCGAATTTCACTGAAAGCGCCTGTACTTTAATTCCTCAATGGTTAATGCTAGAACTTTGAAAATGCAGAAAACCACTTCAGATCACAAGAGCACACTGTGCTCCTGTCCTGGTTCAAGTATCTCAAAGCTGAATCACTAGGTAGCAAAAGAGTTTCAAACTCACAGAAAAGCGATTTAGCCAACTGGAAATAGTTCCATGTTTCTTAGCTTCTGGGAACTAGATTTCTTTGTGTATTTCAATGAAACTCTGACAAAATGATTCTCTCTTGTGCCCCTCATGGCTCCCCAAATTTGGTCATCCCACGATCACGGGTTTTTTGTTTACAGTCTATTGGATGTTTAACCTGATTAGGCGAATTTCACTGAAAACGCCTGTAGTTTAATTCCTCAGTGGCTAATGCTAGAACTTTGGATATGCAGAAAAGCACTTCCAAACACAAGAGCACACTGTTCTTCTGTTTTGGTTCAAGTATCTCAAAGCTGAATATCTAGGTAGCAAAAGAGTTTCAAATTCACAGAAAAGCGTTTTAGTGAAATGGAAATAATTCCATGTTTCTTAGCTTCTGGGCACTAGGTTTCTTTGTGTATTTCAATGAAACTCTGAATAAATGATTCTCTCATGTGCCCCTCAATGCTCCCCACGTTTGGTCATCCCACCATCAAGGGTGTTTTGTTTACAGTCTATTGGATGTTCACCCTGATTAGGCGAAAATGCCTGAAAACGCCTGTTAGTTTAATTCTTAAATGGTTAATACTAGAACTTTAAAAACGCAGAACAACACTTCAGTTCACAAGAGCACACTGTGCTTCTGTCCATGTTCAAGTATCTCAAAGCTGAATCACTAGGTAGCAAAAGAGTTTCAAACTCACAAAAGCATTTTAGCCAACTGGAAATAATTCCATGTTTCTTAGCTTGTGGGTACCAGGTTTCTTTGTGTATTTCAATGAAACTCTGACAAAATGATTCTCTCTTGTGCCCCTCATGGCTCCCCAAATTTGGTCAATCCACCATCACGGGTTTTTTGTTTAAAGCCTATTGGATGTTTACCCTGATTAGGCGAATTTCACTGAAAGCGCCTGTAATTTAATTCCTCAATGGTTAATGCTAGAACTTTGAAAATGCAGAAAACCACTTCAGATCACAAGAGCACACTGTGCTCCTGTCCTGGTTCAAGTATCTCAAAGCTGAATCACTAGGTAGCAAAAGAGTTTCAAACTCACAGAAAAGCGATTTAGCCAACTGGAAATACTTCCATGTTTCTTAGCTTCTGGGAACTAGGTTTCTTTGTGTATTTCAATGAAACTCTGACAAAATGATTCTCTCTTGTGCCGCTCATGGCTCCCCAAATTTGGTCATCCCACGATCACGGGTTTTTTGTTTACAGTCTATTGGATGTTTACCCTGATTAGGCGAATTTCACTGAAAACGCCTGTAGTTTAATTCCTCAGTGGTTAATGCTAGAACTTGGATATGCAGAAAAGCACTTCCGATCACAAGAGCACACTGTGCTTCTGTCCTGGTTCAAGTATCTCAAAGCTGAATCTCTAGGTAGCAAAAGTGTTTCAAACTCACAGAAAAGCGTTTTAGTGAAGTGGAAATAATTCCATGTTTCTTAGCTTCTGGGCACTAGGTTTCTTTTTGTATTTCAATGAAACTCTGAATAAATGATTCTCTCAAGTGCCCCTCAAGGCTCCCCAAGTTTGGTCATCCCACCATCAAGGGTGTTTTGTTTACAGTCTATTGGATGTTTACCCTGATTAGGCGAAAATGCCTGAAAACGCCTGTGAGTTTAATTCTTAAATGGTTAATGCTAGAACTTTAAAAACGCAGAACAAAACTTTAGTTCAAAAGAGCACACTGTGCTTCTGTCCTGGTTCAAGTATCTCAAAGCTGAATCACTAGGTAGCAAAAGAGGTTCAAACTCAAAGAAAAGCGATTTACCCAACTGGAAATAATTCCATTTTTCTTAGCTTCTGGGAACTAGGTTTCTTTGTGTATTTCAATGAAACTCTGACAAAATGATTCTCTCTTGTGCCCCTCATGGCTCCCCCAATTTGGTCAATCCACCATCTCGGGTTTTTTGTTTAGAGCCTATTGGATGTTTACCCTGATTAGGCGAATTTCACTGAAAGCGCCTGTAGTTTAATTCCTCAATGGTTAATGCAAGAACTTTGAAAATGCAGAAAACCACTTCAGATCACAAGAGCACACTGTGCTCCTGTCGTGGTTCAAGTATCTCAAAGCTGAATCACTAGGTAGCAAAAGAGTTTCAAACTCACAGAAAAGCGATTTAGCCAATTGGAAATATTTCTAAGTTTCTTAGCTTCTGGGAACTAGGTTTCTTTGTGTATTGCAATGAAACTCTGAAAAAATGATTCTCTCTTGTGCCCCTCATAGCTCCCCAAATTTGGTCATCCCACCATCACGGGTTTTTTGTTTAGAGCCTATTAGATGTTTACCCTGATTAGGCGAATTTCACTGAAAACGCCTGTTAGTTTAATTCCTCAATGGTTAATGCTTGAACTTTGAAAATGCAGAAAAGCACTTCAGATCACAAGAGCACACTGTGCATCTTCCTGGTTCAAGTATCTCAAAGCTGAATCACTAGGTAACAAAAGAGTTTCAAACGCACAGAAAAGCCTTTTAGAGAACTGGAAATAATTCCATGTTTCTTAGCTTCTGGGCACTAGGTTTCTTTGTGTATTTCAATGAAACTCTGCAAAAATGATTCTCTCATGTGCCCCTCAAGGCTCCCCAAGTTTGGTCATCCCACCATCAAGGGTGTTTTATTTACAGTCTATTGGATGTTTACTCTGATTAGGCGAAAATGCCTGAAAACGCCTGTGAGTTTAATTCCTAAATGGTTAATGCTATTACTTTAAAAACGCAGAAAAACACTTTAGTTCACAAGAGCACACTGTGCTTCTCTCCTGGTTCAAGTATCTCAAAGCTGAATCACTAGGTAGCAAAAGAGTTTCAAACTCACAGAAAAGCGTTTTAGACAAATGGAAATAATTCCATGTTTCTTAGCTTGTGGGTACTAGGTTTCTTTGTGTATTTCAATGAAACTCTGAAAAAATCATTCTCTCATGTGCCCCTCAATGCTCCCCAAGTTTGGTCATCCCACCATCGAGGGTGTTTTGTTTACAGTCTATTGGATGTTTACCCTGATTAGGCGAAAATGCCTGAAAACGCCTGTGAGTTTAATTCTTAAATGGTTAATGCTAGAACTTTAAAAACACAGAACAACACTTTAGTTCACAAGAGCACACTGTGCTTCTCTCCTGGTTCATGTATCTCAAAGCTGAATCACTAGGTAGCAAAAGAGTTTCAAACTCACAGAAAAGCGTTTTAGCCAAAAGGAAATAATTCCATGTTTCTTAGCTTGTGGGTACTAGGTTTCTTTGTGTATTTCAATGAAACTCTGACAAAATGATTCTCTCTTGTGCCCCTCATGGCTCCCCAAATTTAGTCATCCACCATCATGGGTTTTTTTTTGTTTAGAGCCTATTGGATGTTTACCCTGATTAGGCGAATTTCACTGAAAACGCCTGTTAGATTAATTCCTCAATGGTTAATGCTAGAACTTAAAAATGCAGAAAAGCACTTCAGATCACAAGAGCACACTGTGCTTCTTTCCTGGTTCAAGTATCTCTTAGCTGAATCACTAGTTAACAAAAGAGTTTCAAACTCACAGAAAAGCGTTTTAGCAAACTAGAAATCATTCCATGTTTCTTAGCTTCTGGGCACTAGGTTTCTTTGTGTATTTCAATGAAACTCTGACAAAATGATACTCTCATGTGCCCTCAAAGCTCCCCACGTTTGGTCATCCCACCATCAAGTGTTTTTTGTTTACAGTTTATTGGATGTTTACCCTGATTAGGCGAAAATGCCTGAAAACGCCTGTGAGTTTAATTCTTAAATGGTTAATGCTAGAACTTTAAAAACGCAGAAAACACTTCAGTTCACAAGAGCACACTGTGCTTCTGTCCTGGTTCAAGTATCTCAAAGCTGAATCACTAGGTAGCAAAAGAGTTTCAAACTCACAGAAAAGCTATTTAGCCAACTGGAAATAGTTCCATGTTTCTTAGCTTCTGGGAACTAGGTTTCTTTGTGTGTTTCAATGAAACTCTGACAAAATGATTCTCTCTTGTGCCCCTCATGGCTCCCCAAGTTTGGTCATCCCACCATCAAGGGTGTTTTGTTTACAGTCTATTGGATGTTTACCCTGATTAGGCGAAAATGCCTGAAAACGCCTGTGAGTTTAATTCTTAAATGGTTAATGCTAGAACTTTAAAAACACAGAACAACACTTTAGTTCACAAGAGCACACTGTGCTTCTGTCCTGGTTCAAGTATCTCAAAGCTGAATCACTAGGTAGCAAAAGAGGTTCAAACTCAAAGAAAAGCGATTTAGCCAACTGGAAATAATTCCATGTTTCTTAGCTTCTGGGAACTAGGTTTCTTTGTGTATTTCAATGAAACTCTGACAAAATGATTCTCTCTTGTGCCCCTCATGGCTCCCCCAATTTGGTCAATCCACCATCACGGGTTTTTTGTTTAGAGCCTATTGGATGTTTACCCTGATTAGGCAAATTTCACTGAAAACGCCTGTTAGTTTAATTCCTCAATGGTTAATGCTTGAACTTTGAAAATGCAGAAAAGCACTTCAGATCACAAGAGCACACTGTGCTTCTTTCCTGGTTCAAGTATCTAAAAGCTGAATCACTAGGTAACAAAAGAGTTTCAAACTCACAGAAAAGCGTTTTAGAGAACTGGAAATAATTCCATGTTTCTTAGCTTCTGGGCACTAGGTTTCTTGTGTATTTCAATGAAACTCTGAAAAAATGATTCTCTCATGTGCCCCTCAAGGCTCCCCAAGTTTGGTCATCCCACCATCAAGGGTGTTTTGTTTACAGTCTATTGGATGTTTACCCTGATTAGGCGAAAATGCCTGAAAACGCCTGTGAGTTTAATTCTTAAATGGTTAATGCTAGAACTTTAAAAACGCAGAAAAACACTTTAGTTCACAAGAGCACACTGTGCTTCTGTCCTGGTTCAAGTATCTCAAAGCTGAATCACTAGGTAGCAAAAGAGTTTCAAACTCACAGAAAAGCGTTTTAGCCAAATGGAAATAATTCCATGTTTCTTAGCTTGTGGGTACTAGGTTTCTTTGTGTATTTCAATGAAACTCTGAAAAAATGATTCTCTCTTGTGCCCCTCATGGCTCCCCCAATTTGGTCATCCCACCATCACGGGTTTTTGTTTACAGTCTATTGGATGTTTACCCTGATTAGGCGAATTTCACTGAAAACGCCTGTAGTTTAATTCCTCAATGGTTAATGCTAGAACTTGGATATGCAGAAAAGCACTTCCGATCACAAGAGCACACTGTGCTTCTGTCCTGGTTCAAGTATCTCAAAGCTGAATCTCTAGGTAGCAAAAGAGTTTCAAACTCACAGAAAAGCGTTTTAGCGAACTGGAAATAATTCCATGTTTCTTAGCTTCTGGGCACTAGGTTTCTTTGTGTATTTCAATGAAACTCTGAAAAAATGATTCTCTCATGTGCCCCTCAAGGCTCCCCAAGTTTGGTCATCCCACCATCAAGGGTTTTTGTTTACAGTCTATTGGATGTTTCACCCTGATTAGGCGAAAATGCCTGAAAACGCCTGTGAGTTTAATTCTTAAATGGTTAATGCTAGAACTTTAAAAACGCAGAACAACACTTCAGTTCACAAGAGCACACTGTGCTTCTGTCCTGTTCAAGTATCTCAAAGCTGAATCACTAGGTAGCAAAAGAGTTTCAAACTCACAGAAAAGCATTTTAGCCAACTGGAAATAATTCCATGTTTCTTAGCTTGTGGGTACCAGGTTTCTTTGTGTATTTCAATGAAACTCTGACAAAATGATTCTCTCTTGTGCCCCTCATGGCTCCCCAAATTTGGTCAATCCACCATCACGGGTTTTTTGTTTAGAGCCTATTGGATGTTTACCCTGATTAGGCGAATTTCACTGAAAGCGCCTGTACTTTAATTCCTCAATGGTTAATGCTAGAACTTTGAAAATGCAGAAAAGCACTTCAGATCACAAGAGCACACTGTGCTTCTGTCCTGGTTCAAGTATCTCAAAGCTGAATCACTAGGTAGCAAAAGAGTTTCAAACTCACAGAAAAGCGATTTAGCCAACTGGAAATAGTTCCATGTTTCTTAGCTTCTGGGAACTAGGTTTCTTTGTGTATTTCAATGAAACTCTGACAAAATGATTCTCTCTTGTGCCCCTCATGGCTCCCCAAATTTGGTCATCCCACGATCACGGGTTTTTTGTTTAGAGCCTATTGGATGTTTACCCTGATTAGGCGAATTTCACTGAAAACGCCTGTTAGTTTAATTCCTCAATGGTTAATGATTGAACTTTGAAAATGCAGAAAAGCACTTCAGATCACAAGAGCACACTGTGCTTCTTTCCTGGTTCAAGTATCTCAAAGCTGAATCACTAGGTATAAAAAAGAGTTTCAAACTCACAGAAAAGCGTTTTAGCGAACTGTAAATCATTCGATGTTTCTTAGCTTCTGGGCACTAGGTTTCTTTGTGTATTTCAATGAAACTCTGACAAAATGATTCTCTCATGTGCCCCTCAAAGCTCCCCACGTTTGGTCATCCCACCATCAAGGGTGTTTTGTTTACAGTCTATTGGATGTTCACCCTGATTAGGCGAAAATGCCTGAAAACGCCTGTTAGTTTAATTCTTAAATGGTTAATGCTAGAACTTTAAAAACGCAGAACAACACTTCAGTTCACAAGAGCACACTGTGCTTCTGTCCATGTTCAAGTATCTCAAAGCTGAATCACTAGGTAGCAAAAGAGTTTCAAACTCACAGAAAAGCATTTTAGCCAACTGGAAATAATTCCATGTTTCTTAGCTTCTGGGTACTAGGTTTCTTTGTGTATTTCAATGAAACTCTGACAAAATGATTCTCTCTTGTGCCCCTCATGGCTCCCCAAATTTGGTCAATCCACCATCACGGGTTTTTTGTTTAGAGCCTATTGGATGTTTACCCTGATTAGGCGAATTTCACTGAAAGCGCCTGTACTTTAATTCCTCAATGGTTAATGCTAGAACTTTGAAAATGCAGAAAACCACTTCAGATCACAAGAGCACACTGTGCTTCTGTCCTGGTTCAAGTATCTCAAAGCTGAATCACTAGGTAGCAAAAGAGTTTCAAACTCACAGAAAAGCGATTTAGCCAACTGGAAATAGTTCCATGTTTCTTAGCTTCTGGGAACTAGGTTTCTTTGTGTATTTCAATGAAACTCTGAAAAATGATTCTCTCTTGTGCCCCTCATGGCTCCCCAAATTTGGTCATCCCACGATCACGGGTTTTTTGTTTACAGTCTATTGGATGTTTACCCTGATTAGGCGAATTTCACTGAAAACGCCTGTAGTTTAATTCCTCAAATGGTTAATGCTAGAACTTTGGATATGCAGAAAAGCACTTCAGATCACAAGAGCACACTGTGCTTCTGTCCTGGTTCAAGTATCTCAAAGCTGAATCTCTAGGTAGCAAAAGAGTTTCAAACTCACAGAAAAGCGTTTTAGTGAAATGGAAATAATTCCATGTTTCTTAGCTTCTGGGCACTAGGTTTCTTTGTGTATTTCAATGAAACTCTGAATAAATGATTCTCTCATGTGCTCCTCAAGGCTCCCCAAGTTTGGTCATCCCACCATCAAGGGTGTTTTGTTCACAGTCT
The DNA here is from genome assembly GCA_025594165.1 of Tamias sibiricus. Taxonomy (NCBI): domain Eukaryota; kingdom Metazoa; phylum Chordata; class Mammalia; order Rodentia; family Sciuridae; genus Tamias; species Tamias sibiricus. Next base: position 85,508 of record JAKELJ010000069.1, read on the forward strand.
ATTGGATGTTCACCCTGATTAGGCGAAAATGCCTGAAAACGCCTGTGAGTTTAATTCTTAAATGGTTAATGCTAGAACTTTAAAAATGCAGAAAAACACTTCAGTTCACAAGAGCACACTGTGCTTCTGTCCATGTTCAAGTATCTCAAAGCTGAATCACTAGGTAGCAAAAGAGTTTCAAACTCACAAAAGCATTTTAGCCAACTGGAAATAATTCCATGTTTCTTAGCTTGTGGGTACCAGGTTTTCTTTGTGTATTTCAATGAAACTCTGACAAAATGATTCTCTCTTGTGCCCCTCATGGCTCCCCAATTTGGTCAATCCACCATCACGGGTTTTTTGTTTAGAGCCTATTGGATGTTTACCCTGATTAGGCGAATTTCACTGAAAACGCCTGTAGTTTAATTCCTCAATGGTTAATGCTTGAACTTTGAAAATGCAGAAAAGCACTTCAGATCACAAGAGCACACTGTGCTTCTTTCCTGGTTCAAGTATCTCAAAGCTGAATCACTAGGTAAAAAAGAGTTTCAAACTCACAGAAAAGCGTTTTAGCGAACTGGAAATCATTCATGTTTCTTAGCTTCTGGGCACTAGGTTTCTTTGTGTATTTCAATGAAACTCTGACAAAATGATTCTCTCATGTGCCCCTCAATGCTCCCCACGTTTGGTCAATCCCACCATCAAGGGTTTTTGTTTACAGTCTATTGGATGTTTACCCTGATTAGGCGAAAATTCACTGAAAACGCCTGTTAGTTTAATTCTTAAATGGTTAATGCTAGAACTTTAAAAATGCAGAAAACACTTCAGATCACAAGAGCACACTGTGCTCCTGTCCTGGTTCAAGTATCTCAAAGCTGAATCACTAGGTAGCAAAAGATTTTCAAACTCACAGAAAAGCGATTTAGCCAACTGGAAATAGTTCCATGTTTCTTAGCTTCTGGGAACTAGGTTTCTTTGTGTATTTCAATGAAACTCTGAAAAAATGATTCTCTCTTGTGCCCCTCATGGCTCCCCAAATTTGGTCATCCCACGATCACGGGTTTTTTGTTTACAGTCTATTGGATGTTTACCCTGATTAGGCGAATTTCACTGAAAACGCCTGTAGTTTAATTCCTCAGTGGTTAATGCTAGAACTTTGGATATGCAGAAAAGCACTTCCGATCACAAGAGCACACTGTGCTTCTGTCCTGGTTCAAGTATCTCAAAGCTGAATCTCTAGGTAGCAAAAGTGTTTCAAACTCACAGAAAAGCGTTTTAGTGAAATGGAAATAATTCCATGTTTCTTAGCTTCTGGGCACTAGGTTTCTTTGTGTATTTCAATGAAACTCTGAATAAATGATTTTCTCATGTGCTCCTCAAGGCTCCCCAAGTTTGGTCATCCCACCATCAAGGGTGTTTTGTTTGCAGTCTATTGGATGTTTACCCTGATTAGGCGAAAATGCCTGAAAACGCCTGTGAGTTTAATTCTTAAATGGTTAATGCTAGAACTTTAAAAACGCAGAAAAACACTTTAGTTCACAAGAGCACACTGTGCTTCTGTCCTGGTTCAAGTATCTCAAAGCTGAATCACTAGGTAGCAAAAGAGGTTCAAACTCAAAGAAAAGCGATTTAGCCAACTGGAAATAATTCCATTTTTCTTAGCTTCTGGGAACTAGGTTTCTTTGTGTATTTCAATGAAACTCTGACAAAATGATTCTCTCTTGTGCCCCTCATGGCTCCCCCAATTTGGTCAATCCACCATCACGGGTTTTTTGTTTAGAGCCTATTGGATGTTTACCCTGATTAGGCGAATTTCACTGAAAACGCCTGTTAGTTTAATTCCTCAATGGTTAATGATTGAACTTTGAAAATGCAGAAAAGCACTTCAGATCACAAGAGCACACTGTGCTTCTTTCCTGGTTCAAGTATCTCAAAGCTGAATCACTAGGTAAAAAAAGAGTTTCAAACTCACAGAAAAGCGTTTTAGCGAACTGTAAATCATTCGATGTTTCTTAGCTTCTGGGCACTAGGTTTCTTTGTGTATTTCAATGAAACTCTGACAAAATGATTCTCTCTTGTGCCCCTCATGCTCCCCACGTTTGGTCATCCCACCATCACGGGTTTTTTGTTTACAGTCTATTGGATGTTTACCCTGATTAGGCGAAAATTCCTGAAAACGCCTGTGAGTTTAATTTTAAATGGTTAATGCTAGAACTTTAAAAACGCAGAACAACACTTCAGTTCACAAGAGCACACTGTGCTTCTGTCCATGTTCAAGTATCTCAAAGCTGAATCACTAGGTAGCAAAAGAGTTTCAAACTCACAGAAAAGCGATTTAGCCAACTGGAAATAATTCCATGTTTCTTAGCTTCTGGGAACTAGGTTTCTTTGTGTATTTCAATGAAACTCTGACAAAATGATTCTCTCTTGTGCCCCTCATGGCTCCCCAAATTTGGTCAATCCACCATCACGGGTTTTTTGTTTAGAGCCTATTGGATGTTTACCCTGATTAGGCGAATTTCACTGAAAGCGCCTGTACTTTAATTCCTCAATGGTTAATGCTAGAACTTTGAAAAATGCAGAAAACACTTCAGATCACAAGAGCACACTGTGCTCCTGTCCTGGTTCAAGTATCTCAAAGCTGAATCACTAGGTAGCAAAAGATTTTCAAACTCACAGAAAAGCGATTTAGCCAACTGGAAATAGTTCCATGTTTCTTAGCTTCTGGGAACTAGGTTTCTTTGTGTATTTCAATGAAACTCTGAAAAAATGATTCTCTCTTGTGCCCCTCATGGCTCCCCAAATTTGGTCATCCCACGATCACGGGTTTTTTGTTTACAGTCTATTGGATGTTTACCCTGATTAGGCGAATTTCACTGAAAACGCCTGTAGTTTAATTCCTCAGTGGTTAATGCTAGAACTTTGGATATGCAGAAAAGCACTTCCGATCACAAGAGCACACTGTGCTTCTGTCCTGGTTCAAGTATCTCAAAGCTGAATCTCTAGGTAGCAAAAGTGTTTCAAACTCACAGAAAAGCGTTTTAGTGAAATGGAAATAATTCCATGTTTCTTAGCTTCTGGGCACTAGGTTTCTTTGTGTATTTCAATGAAACTCTGAATAAATGATTTTCTCATGTGCTCCTCAAGGCTCCCCAAGTTTGGTCATCCCACCATCAAGGGTGTTTTGTTTGCAGTCTATTGGATGTTTACCCTGATTAGGCGAAAATGCCTGAAAACGCCTGTGAGTTTAATTCTTAAATGGTTAATGCTAGAACTTTAAAAACGCAGAACAACACTTTAGTTCACAAGAGCACACTGTGCTTCTGTCCTGGTTCAAGTATCTCAAAGCTGAATCACTAGGTAGCAAAAGAGGTTCAAACTCAAGAAAAGCGATTTAGCCAACTGGAAATAATTCCATTTTTCTTAGCTTCTGGGAACTAGGTTTCTTTGTGTATTTCAATGAAACTCTGACAAAATGATTCTCTCTTGTGCCCCTCATGGCTCCCCCAATTTGGTCAATCCACCATCACGGGTTTTTGGTTTAGAGCCTATTGGATGTTTACCCTGATTAGGCGAATTTCACTGAAAACGCCTGTTAGTTTAATTCCTCAATGGTTAATGATTGAACTTTGAAAATGCAGAAAAGCACTTCAGATCACAAGAGCACACTGTGCTTCTTTCCTGGTTCAAGTATCTCAAAGCTGAATCACTAGGTAAAAAAAGAGTTTCAAACTCACAGAAAAGCGTTTTAGCTAACTGTAAATCATTCGATGTTTCTTAGCTTCTGGGCACTAGGTTTCTTTGTGTATTTCAATGAAACTCTGACAAAATGATTCGCTCATGTGCCCCTCAATGCTCCCCACGTTTTGTCATCCCACCATCAAGGGTGTTTTTGTTTACAGTCTATTGGATGTTTCACCCTGATTAGGCGAAAATGCCTGAAAACGCCTGTTAGTTTAATTCTTAAATGGTTAATGCTAGAACTTTAAAAACGCAGAACAACACTTCAGTTCACAAGAGCACACTGTGCTTCTGTCCATGTTCAAGTATCTCAAAGCTGAATCACTAGGTAGCAAAAGAGTTTCAAACTCACAGAAAAGCGATTTAGCCAACTGGAAATAATTCCATGTTTCTTAGCTTCTGGGAACTAGGTTTCTTTGTGTATTTCAATGAAACTCTGACAAAATGATTCTCTCTTGTGCCCCTCATGGCTCCCCAAATTTGGTCAATCCACCATCACGGGTTTTTTGTTTAGAGCCTATTGGATGTTTACCCTGATTAGGCGAATTTCACTGAAAGCGCCTGTACTTTAATTCCTCAATGGTTAATGCTAGAACTTTGAAAATGCAGAAAACACTTCAGATCACAAGAGCACACTGTGCTCCTGTCCTGGTTCAAGTATCTCAAAGCTGAATCACTAGGTAGCAAAAGATTTTCAAACTCACAGAAAAGCGATTTAGCCAACTGGAAATAGTTCCATGTTTCTTAGCTTCTGGGAACTAGGTTTCTTTGTGTATTTCAATGAAACTCTGAAAAAATGATTCTCTCTTGTGCCCCTCATGGCTCCCCAAATTTGGTCATCCCACGATCACGGGTTTTTTGTTTACAGTCTATTGGATGTTTACCCTGATTAGGCGAATTTCACTGAAAACGCCTGTAGTTTAATTCCTCAGTGGTTAATGCTAGAACTTTGGATATGCAGAAAAGCACTTCCGATCACAAGAGCACACTGTGCTTCTGTCCTGGTTCAAGTATCTCAAAGCTGAATCTCTAGGTAGCAAAAGTGTTTCAAACTCACAGAAAAGCGTTTTAGTGAAATGGAAATAATTCCATGTTTCTTAGCTTCTGGGCACTAGGTTTCTTTGTGTATTTCAATGAAACTCTGAATAAATGATTTTCTCATGTGCTCCTCAAGTCTCCCCAAGTTTGGTCATCCCACCATCAAGGGTGTTTTGTTTGCAGTCTATTGGATGTTTACCCTGATTAGGCGAAAATGCCTGAAAAACGCCTGTGAGTTTAATTCTTAAATGGTTAATGCTAGAACTTTAAAAACGCAGAACAACACTTTAGTTCACAAGAGCACACTGTGCTTCTGTCCTGGTTCAAGTATCTCAAAGCTGAATCACTAGGTAGCAAAAGAGGTTCAAACTCAAAGAAAAGCGATTTAGCCAACTGGAAATAATTCCATTTTTCTTAGCTTCTGGGAACTAGGTTTCTTTGTGTATTTCAATGAAACTCTGACAAAATGATTCTCTCTTGTGCCCCTCATGGCTCCCCCAATTTGGTCAATCCACCATCACGGGTTTTTTGTTTAGAGCCTATTGGATGTTTACCCTGATTAGGCGAATTTCACTGAAAACGCCTGTTAGTTTAATTCCTCAATGGTTAATGATTGAACTTTGAAAATGCAGAAAAGCACTTCAGATCACAAGAGCACACTGTGCTTCTTTCCTGGTTCAAGTATCTCAAAGCTGAATCACTAGGTAAAAAAGAGTTTCAAACTCACAGAAAAGCGTTTTAGCTGAACTGTAAATCATTCGATGTTTCTTAGCTTCTGGGCACTAGGTTTCTTTGTGTATTTCAATGAAACTCTGACAAAATGATTCGCTCATGTGCCCCTCAATGCTCCCCACGTTTTGTCATCCCACCATCAAGGGTGTTTTGTTTACAGTCTATTGGATGTTCACCCTGATTAGGCGAAAATGCCTGAAAACGCCTGTTAGTTTAATTCTTAAATGGTTAATGCTAGAACTTTAAAAACGCAGAACAACACTTCAGTTCACAAGAGCACACTGTGCTTCTGTCCTGGTTCAAGTATCTCAAAGCTGAATCACTAGGTAGCAAAAGAGGTTCAAACTCACAGAAAAGCGATTTAGCCAACTGGAAATAATTCCATGTTTCTTAGCTTCTGGGAACTAGGTTTCTTTGTGTATTTCAATGAAACTCTGACAAAATGATTCTCTCTTGTGCCCCTCATGGCTCCCCAAATTTGGTCATCCCACGATCACGGGTTTTTTGTTTACAGTCTATTGGATGTTTACCCTGATTAGGCGAATTTCACTGAAAACGCCTGTAGTTTAATTCCTCATGGTTAATGCTAGAACTTTGGATATGCAGAAAAGCACTTCCGATCACAAGAGCACACTGTGCTTCTGTCCTGGTTCAAGTATCTCAAAGCTGAATCTCTAGGTAGCAAAAGAGTTTCAAACTCACAGAAAAGCGTTTTAGTGAACTGGAAATAATTCCATGTTTCTTAGCTTCTGGGCACTAGGTTTCTTTGTGTATTTCAATGAAACTCTGAATAAATGATTTTCTCATGTGCCCCTCAAGGCTCCCCAAGTTTGGTCATCCCACCATCAAGGGTGTTTTGTTTACAGTCTATTGGATGTTTACCCTGATTAGGCGAAAATGCCTGAAAACGCCTGTGAGTTTAATTCTTAAATGGTTAATGCTAGAACTTTAAAAACGCAGAACAACACTTTAGTTCACAAGAGCACACTGTGCTTCTGTCCTGGTTCAAGTATCTCAAAGCTGAATCACTAGGTAGCAAAAGAGTTTCAAACTCAAAGAAAAGCGATTTAGCCAACTGGAAATAATTCCATTTTCTTAGCTTCTGGGAACTAGGTTTCTTTGTGTATTTCAATGAAACTCTGACAAAATGATTCTCTCTTGTGCCCCTCATGGCTCCCCCAATTTGGTCAATCCACCATCACGGGTTTTTTGTTTAGAGCCTATTGGATGTTTACCCTGATTAGGCGAATTTCACTGAAAACGCCTGTTAGTTTAATTCCTCAATGGTTAATGATTGAACTTTGAAAATGCAGAAAAGCACTTCAGATCACAAGAGCACACTGTGCTTCTTTCCTGGTTCAAGTATCTCAAAGCTGAATCACTAGGTAAAAAAAGAGTTTCAAACTCACAGAAAAGCGTTTTAGCTAACTGTAAATAATTCGATGTTTCTTAGCTTCTGGGCACTAGGTTTCTTTGTGTATTTCAATGAAACTCTGACAAAATGATTCTCTCATGTGCCCCTCAATGCTCCCCACGTTTTGTCATCCCACCATCAAGGGTGTTTTGTTTACAGTCTATTGGATGTTCACCCTGATTAGGCGAAAATGCCTGAAAACGCCTGTTAGTTTAATTCTTAAATGGTTAATGCTAGAACTTTAAAAACGCAGAACAACACTTCAGTTCACAAGAGCACACTGTGCTTCTGTCCATGTTCAAGTATCTCAAAGCTGAATCACTAGGTAGCAAAAGAGTTTCAAACTCACAGAAAAGCGATTTAGCCAACTGGAAATAATTCCATGTTTCTTAGCTTCTGGGAACTAGGTTTCTTTGTGTATTTCAATGAAACTCTGACAAAATGATTCTCTCTTGTGCCCCTCATGGCTCCCCAAATTTGGTCAATCCACCATCACGGGTTTTTTGTTTAGAGCCTATTGGATGTTTACCCTGATTAGGCGAATTTCACTGAAAAGCGCCTGTACTTTAATTCCTCAATGGTTAATGCTAGAACTTTGAAAATGCAGAAAACACTTCAGATCACAAGAGCACACTGTGCTCTGTCCTGGTTCAAGTATCTCAAAGCTGAATCACTAGGTAGCAAAAGATTTTCAAACTCACAGAAAAGCGATTTAGCCAACTGGAAATAGTTCCATGTTTCTTAGCTTCTGGGAACTAGGTTTCTTTGTGTATTTCAATGAAACTCTGAAAAAATGATTCTCTCTTGTGCCCCTCATGGCTCCCCAAATTTGGTCATCCACGATCACGGGGTTTTTTGTTTACAGTCTATTGGATGTTTACCCTGATTAGGCGAATTTCACTGAAAACGCCTGTAGTTTAATTCCTCAATGGTTAATGCTAGAACTTTGGATATGCAGAAAAGCACTTCCGATCACAAGAGCACACTGTGCTTCTGTCCTGGTTCAAGTATCTCAAAGCTGAATCTCTAGGTAGCAAAAGTGTTTCAAACTCACAGAAAAGCGTTTTAGTGAAATGGAAATAATTCCATGTTTCTTAGCTTCTGGGCACTAGGTTTCTTTGTGTATTTCAATGAAACTCTGAATAAATGATTTTCTCATGTGCTCCTCAAGTCTCCCCAAGTTTGGTCATCCCACCATCAAGGGTGTTTTGTTTGCAGTCTATTGGATGTTTACCCTGATTAGGCGAAAATGCCTGAAAACGCCTGTGAGTTTAATTCTTAAATGGTTAATGCTAGAACTTTAAAAAACGCAGAACAACACTTTAGTTCACAAGAGCACACTGTGCTTCTGTCCTGGTTCAAGTATCTCAAAGCTGAATCACTAGGTAGCAAAAGAGGTTCAAACTCAAAGAAAAGCGATTTAGCCAACTGGAAATAATTCCATTTTTCTTAGCTTCTGGGAACTAGGTTTCTTTGTGTATTTCAATGAAACTCTGACAAAATGATTCTCTCTTGTGCCCCTCATGGCTCCCCCAATTTGGTCAATCCACCATCACGGGTTTTTTGGTTTAGAGCCTATTGGATGTTTACCCTGATTAGGCGAATTTCACTGAAAACGCCTGTTAGTTTAATTCCTCAATGGTTAATGATTGAACTTTGAAAATGCAGAAAAGCACTTCAGATCACAAGAGCACACTGTGCTTCTTTCCTGGTTCAAGTATCTCAAAGCTGAATCACTAGGTAAAAAAAGAGTTTCAAACTCACAGAAAAGCGTTTTAGCTAACTGTAAATCATTCGATGTTTCTTAGCTTCTGGGCACTAGGTTTCTTTGTGTATTTCAATGAAACTCTGACAAAATGATTCGCTCATGTGCCCCTCAATGCTCCCCACGTTTTGTCATCCCACCATCAAGGGTGTTTTGTTTACAGTCTATTGGATGTTCACCCTGATTAGGCGAAAATGCCTGAAAACGCCTGTTAGTTTAATTCTTAAATGGTTAATGCTAGAACTTTAAAAACGCAGAACAACACTTCAGTTCACAAGAGCACACTGTGCTTCTGTCCATGTTCAAGTATCTCAAAGCTGAATCACTAGGTAGCAAAAGAGTTTCAAACTCACAGAAAAGCGATTTAGCCAACTGGAAATAATTCCATGTTTCTTAGCTTCTGGGAACTAGGTTTCTTTGTGTATTTCAATGAAACTCTGACAAAATGATTCTCTCTTGTGCCCCTCATGGCTCCCCAAATTTGGTCAATCCACCATCACGGGTTTTTGGTTTAGAGCCTATTGGATGTTTACCCTGATTAGGCGAATTTCACTGAAAGCGCCTGTACTTTAATTCCTCAATGGTTAATGCTAGAACTTTGAAAATGCAGAAAACACTTCAGATCACAAGAGCACACTGTGCTCCTGTCCTGGTTCAAGTATCTCAAAGCTGAATCACTAGGTAGCAAAAGATTTTCAAACTCACAGAAAAGCGATTTAGCCAACTGGAAATAGTTCCATGTTTCTTAGCTTCTGGGAACTAGGTTTCTTTGTGTATTTCAATGAAACTCTGAAAAATGATTCTCTCTTGTGCCCCTCATGGCTCCCCAAATTTGGTCATCCCACGATCACGGGTTTTTTGTTTACAGTCTATTGGATGTTTACCCTGATTAGGCGAATTTCACTGAAAACGCCTGTAGTTTAATTCCTCAGTGGTTAATGCTAGAACTTTGGATATGCAGAAAAGCACTTCCGATCACAAGAGCACACTGTGCTTCTGTCCTGGTTCAAGTATCTCAAAGCTGAATCTCTAGGTAGCAAAAGTGTTTCAAACTCACAGAAAAGCGTTTTAGTGAAATGGAAATAATTCCATGTTTCTTAGCTTCTGGGCACTAGGTTTCTTTGTGTATTTCAATGAAACTCTGAATAAATGATTTTCTCATGTGCTCCTCAAGTCTCCCCAAGTTTGGTCATCCCACCATCAAGGGTGTTTTGTTTGCAGTCTATTGGATGTTTACCCTGATTAGGCGAAAATGCCTGAAAACGCCTGTGAGTTTAATTCTTAAATGGTTAATGCTAGAACTTTAAAAACGCAGAACAACACTTTAGTTCACAAGAGCACACTGTGCTTCTGTCCTGGTTCAAGTATCTCAAAGCTGAATCACTAGGTAGCAAAAGAGGTTCAAACTCAAAGAAAAGCGATTTAGCCAACTGGAAATAATTCCATTTTTCTTAGCTTCTGGGAACTAGGTTTCTTTGTGTATTTCAATGAAACTCTGACAAAATGATTCTCTCTTTTGCCCCTCATGGCTCCCCCAATTTGGTCAATCCACCATCACGGGTTTTTGGTTTAGAGCCTATTGGATGTTTACCCTGATTAGGCGAATTTCACTGAAAACGCCTGTTAGTTTAATTCCTCAATGGTTAATGCAAGAACTTTGAAAATGCAGAAAAGCACTTCAGATCACAAGAGCACACTGTGCTTCTTTCCTGGTTCAAGTATCTCAAAGCTGAATCACTAGGTAAAAAAAGAGTTTCAAACTCACAGAAAAGCGTTTTAGCGAACTGTAAATCATTCGATGTTTCTTAGCTTCTGGGCACTAGGTTTCTTTGTGTATTTCAATGAAACTCTGACAAAATGATTCGCTCATGTGCCCCTCAATGCTCCCCACGTTTGGTCATCCCACCATCAAGGGTGCTTTGTTTACAGTCTATTGGATGTTCACCCTGATTAGGCGAAAATGCCTGAAAACGCCTGTTAGTTTAATTCTTAAATGGTTAATGCTAGAACTTTAAAAACGCAGAACAACACTTCAGTTCACAAGAGCACACTGTGCTTCTGTCCATGTTCAAGTATCTCAAAGCTGAATCACTAGGTAGCAAAAGAGTTTCAAACTCACAGAAAAGCGATTTAGCCAACTGGAAATAATTCCATGTTTCTTAGCTTCTGGGAACTAGGTTTCTTTGTGTATTTCAATGAAACTCTGACAAAATGATTCTCTCTTGTGTCCCTCATGGCTCCCCAAATTTGGTCATCCACACGATCACGGGTTTTTTGTTTACAGCCTATTGGATGTTTACCCTGATTAGGCGAATTTCACTGAAAACGCCTGTAGTTTAATTCCTCAGTGGTTAATGCTAGAACTTTGGATATGCAGAAAAGCACTTCCGATCACAAGAGCACACTGTGCTTCTGTCCTGGTTCAAGTATCTCAAAGCTGAATCACTAGGTAAAAAAAGAGTTTCAAACTCACAGAAAAGCGTTTTAGCGAACTGTAAATCATTCGATGTTTCTTAGCTTCTGGGCACTAGGTTTCTTTGTGTATTTCAATGAAACTCTGACAAAATGATTCTCTCATGTGCCCCTCAATGCTCCCCACGTTTGGTCATCCCACCATCAAGGGTGTTTTGTTTACAGTCTATTGGATGTTCACCCTGATTAGGCGAAAATGCCTGAAAACGCCTGTTAGTTTAATTCTTAAATGGTTAATGCTAGAACTTTAAAAACGCAGAACAACACTTCAGTTCACAAGAGCACACTGTGCTTCTGTCCTGTTCAAGTATCTCAAAGCTGAATCACTAGGTAGCAAAAGAGTTTCAAACTCACAGAAAAGCGATTTAGCCAACTGGAAATAATTCCATGTTTCTTAGCTTCTGGGAACTAGGTTTCTTTGTGTATTTCAATGAAACTCTGACAAAATGATTCTCTCTTGTGCCCCTCATGGCTCCCCAAATTTGGTCATCCCACGATCACGGGTTTTTTGTTTACAGTCTATTGGATGTTTACCCTGATTAGGCGAATTTCACTGAAAACGCCTGTAGTTTAATTCCTCAGTGGTTAATGCTAGAACTTTGGATATGCAGAAAAGCACTTCCGATCACAAGAGCACACTGTGCTTCTGTCCTGGTTCAAGTATCTCAAAGCTGAATCTCTAGGTAGCAAAAGTGTTTCAAACTCACAGAAAAGCGTTTTAGTGAAATGGAAATAATTCCATGTTTCTTAGCTTCTGGGCACTAGGTTTCTTTGTGTATTTCAATGAAACTCTGAATAAATGATTTTCTCATGTGCTCCTCAAGGCTCCCCAAGTTTGGTCATCCCACCATCAAGGGTGTTTTGTTTGCAGTCTATTGGATGTTTACCCTGATTAGGCGAAAATGCCTGAAAACGCCTGTGAGTTTAATTCTTAAATGGTTAATGCTAGAACTTTAAAAACGCAGAACAACACTTTAGTTCACAAGAGCACACTGTGCTTCTGTCCTGGTTCAAGTATCTCAAAGCTGAATCACTAGGTAGCAAAAGAGGTTCAAACTCAAAGAAAAGCGATTTAGCCAACTGGAAATAATTCCATTTTTCTTAGCTTCTGGGAACTAGGTTTCTTTGTGTATTTCAATGAAACTCTGACAAAATGATTCTCTCTTGTGCCCCTCATGGCTCCCCCAATTTGGTCAATCCACCATCACGGGTTTTTTGGTTTAGAGCCTATTGGATGTTTACCCTGATTAGGCGAATTTCACTGAAAACGCCTGTTAGTTTAATTCCTCAATGGTTAATGATTGAACTTTGAAAATGCAGAAAAGCACTTCAGATCACAAGAGCACACTGTGCTTCTTTCCTGGTTCAAGTATCTCAAAGCTGAATCACTAGGTAAAAAAAGAGTTTCAAACTCACAGAAAAGCGTTTTAGCGAACTGTAAATCATTCGATGTTTCTTAGCTTCTGGGCACTAGGTTTCTTTGTGTATTTCAATGAAACTCTGACAAAATGATTCGCTCATGTGCCCCTCAATGCTCCCCACGTTTGGTCATCCCACCATCAAGGGTGTTTTGTTTACAGTCTATTGGATGTTCACCCTGATTAGGCGAAAATGCCTGAAAACGCCTGTTAGTTTAATTCTTAAATGGTTAATGCTAGAACTTTAAAAACGCAGAACAACACTTCAGTTCACAAGAGCACACTGTGCTTCTGTCCATGTTCAAGTATCTCAAAGCTGAATCACTAGGTAGCAAAAGAGTTTCAAACTCACAGAAAAGCGATTTAGCCAACTGGAAATAATTCCATGTTTCTTAGCTTCTGGGAACTAGGTTTCTTTGTGTATTTCAATGAAACTCTGACAAAATGATTCTCTCTTGTGCCCCTCATGGCTCCCCAAATTTGGTCAATCCACCATCACGGGTTTTTTGTTTAGAGCCTATTGGATGTTTACCCTGATTAGGCGAATTTCACTGAAAGCGCCTGTACTTTAATTCCTCAATGGTTAATGCTAGAACTTTGAAAATGCAGAAAACACCTTCAGATCACAAGAGCACACTGTGCTCCTGTCCTGGTTCAAGTATCTCAAAGCTGAATCACTAGGTAGCAAAAGATTTTCAAACTCACAGAAAAGCGATTTAGCCAACTGGAAATAGTTCCATGTTTCTTAGCTTCTGGGAACTAGGTTTCTTTGTGTATTTCAATGAAACTCTGAAAAAATGATTCTCTCTTGTGCCCCTCATGGCTCCCCAAATTTGGTCATCCCACCGATCACGGGTTTTTTGTTTACAGTCTATTGGATGTTTACCCTGATTAGGCGAATTTCACTGAAAACGCCTGTAGTTTAATTCCTCAGTGGTTAATGCTAGAACTTTGGATATGCAGAAAAGCACTTCCGATCACAAGAGCACACTGTGCTTCTGTCCTGGTTCAAGTATCTCAAAGCTGAATCTCTAGGTAGCAAAAGAGTTTCAAACTCACAGAAAAGCGTTTTAGTGAAATGGAAATAATTCCATGTTTCTTAGCTTCTGGGCACTAGGTTTCTTTGTGTATTTCAATGAAACTCTGAATAAATGATTTTCTCATGTGCTCCTCAAGGCTCCCCAAGTTTGGTCATCCCACCATCAAGGGTGTTTTGTTTACAGTCTATTGGATGTTTACCCTGATTAGGCGAAAATGCCTGAAAACGCCTGTGAGTTTAATTCTTAAATGGTTAATGCTAGAACTTTAAAAACGCAGAACAACACTTCAGTTCACAAGAGCACACTGTGCTTCTGTCCTGGTTCAAGTATCTCAAAGCTGAATCACTAGGTAGCAAAAGAGTTTCAAACTCACAGAAAAGCGATTTAGCCAACTGGAAATAATTCCATTTTTCTTAGCTTCTGGGAACTAGGTTTCTTTGTGTATTTCAATGAAACTCTGACAAAATGATTCTCTCTTGTGCCCCTCATGGCTCCCCCAATTTGGTCAATCCACCATCACGGGTTTTTGTTTAGAGCCTATTGGATGTTTACCCTGATTAGGCGAATTTCACTGAAAACGCCTGTAGTTTAATTCCTCAATGGTTAATGCTAGAACTTTGGATATGCAGAAAAGCACTTCCGATCACAAGAGCACACTGTGCTTCTGTCCTGGTTCAAGTATCTCAAAGCTGAATCTCTAGGTAGCAAAAGAGTTTCAAACTCACAGAAAAGCGTTTTAGTGAAATGGAAATAATTCCATGTTTCTTAGCTTCTGGGCACTAGGTTTCTTTGTGTATTTCAATGAAACTCTGAATAAATGATTCTCTCATGTGCTCCTCAAGGCTCCCCAAGTTTGGTCATCCCACCATCAAGGGTGTTTTGTTTACAGTCTATTGGATGTTTACCCTGATTAGGCGAAAATGCCTGAAAACGCCTGTGAGTTTAATTCTTAAATGGTTAATGCTAGAACTTTAAAAACGCAGAACAACACTTTAGTTCACAAGAGCACACTGTGCTTCTGTCCTGGTTCAAGTATCTCAAAGCTGAATCACTAGGTAGCAAAAGAGGTTCAAACTCAAAGAAAAGCGATTTAGCCAACTGGAAATAATTCCATTTTTCTTAGCTTCTGGGAACTAGGTTTCTTTGTGTATTTCAATGAAACTCTGACAAAATGATTCTCTCTTGTGCCCCTCATGGCTCCCCCAATTTGGTCAATCCACCATCACGGGGTTTTTTGTTTAGAGCCTATTGGATGTTTACCCTGATTAGGCGAATTTCACTGAAAACGCCTGTTAGTTTAATTCCTCAATGGTTAATGATTGAACTTTGAAAATGCAGAAAAGCACTTCAGATCACAAGAGCACACTGTGCTTCTTTCCTGGTTCAAGTATCTCAAAGCTGAATCACTAGGTAAAAAAAGAGTTTCAAACTCACAGAAAAGCGTTTTAGCGAACTGTAAATCATTCGATGTTTCTTAGCTTCTGGGCACTAGGTTTCTTTGTGTATTTCAATGAAACTCTGACAAAATGATTCGCTCATGTGCCCCTCAATGCTCCCCACGTTTGGTCATCCCACCATCAAGGGTGTTTTGTTTACAGTCTATTGGATGTTCACCCTGATTAGGCGAAAATGCCTGAAAACGCCTGTTAGTTTAATTCTTAAATGGTTAATGCTAGAACTTTAAAAACGCAGAACAACACTTCAGTTCACAAGAGCACACTGTGCTTCTGTCCATGGTTCAAGTATCTCAAAGCTGAATCACTAGGTAGCAAAAGAGTTCAAACTCACAGAAAAGCGATTTAGCCAACTGGAAATAATTCCATGTTTCTTAGCTTCTGGGAACTAGGTTTCTTTGTGTATTTCAATGAAACTCTGACAAAATGATTCTCTCTTGTGCCCCTCATGGCTCCCCAAATTTGGTCAATCCACCATCACGGGTTTTTTGTTTAGAGCCTATTGGATGTTTACCCTGATTAGGCGAATTTCACTGAAAGCGCCTGTACTTTAATTCCTCAATGGTTAATGCTAGAACTTTGAAAATGCAGAAAACACCTTCAGATCACAAGAGCACACTGTGCTCCTGTCCTGGTTCAAGTATCTCAAAGCTGAATCACTAGGTAGCAAAAGATTTTCAAACTCACAGAAAAGCGATTTAGCCAACTGGAAATAGTTCCATGTTTCTTAGCTTCTGGGAACTAGGTTTCTTTGTGTATTTCAATGAAACTCTGAAAAAATGATTCTCTCTTGTGCCCCTCATGGCTCCCCAAATTTGGTCATCCCACGATCACGGGTTTTTTGTTTACAGTCTATTGGATGTTTACCCTGATTAGGCGAATTTCACTGAAAACGCCTGTAGTTTAATTCCTCAGTGGTTAATGCTAGAACTTTGGATATGCAGAAAAGCACTTCCGATCACAAGAGCACACTGTGCTTCTGTCCTGGTTCAAGTATCTCAAAGCTGAATCTCTAGGTAGCAAAAGTGTTTCAAACTCACAGAAAAGCGTTTTAGTGAAATGGAAATAATTCCATGTTTCTTAGCTTCTGGGCACTAGGTTTCTTTGTGTATTTCAATGAAACTCTGAATAAATGATTTTCTCATGTGCTCCTCAAGCTCCCCAAGTTTGGTCATCCCACCATCAAGGGTGTTTTGTTTGCAGTCTATTGGATGTTTACCCTGATTAGGCGAAAATGCCTGAAAACGCCTGTGAGTTTAATTCTTAAATGGTTAATGCTAGAACTTTAAAAACGCAGAACAACACTTTAGTTCACAAGAGCACACTGTGCTTCTGTCCTGGTTCAAGTATCTCAAAGCTGAATCACTAGGTAGCAAAAGAGTTTCAAACTCAAAGAAAAGCGATTTAGCCAACTGGAAATAATTCCATTTTTCTTAGCTTCTGGGAACTAGGTTTCTTTGTGTATTTCAATGAAACTCTGACAAAATGATTCTCTCTTGTGCCCCTCATGGCTCCCCCAATTTGGTCAATCCACCATCACGGGTTTTTGGTTTAGAGCCTATTGGATGTTTACCCTGATTAGGCGAATTTCACTGAAAACGCCTGTTAGTTTAATTCCTCAATGGTTAATGATTGAACTTTGAAAATGCAGAAAAGCACTTCAGATCACAAGAGCACACTGTGCTTCTTTCCTGGTTCAAGTATCTCAAAGCTGAATCACTAGGTAAAAAAAGAGTTTCAAACTCACAGAAAAGCGTTTTAGCGAACTGTAAATCATTCGATGTTTCTTAGCTTCTGGGCACTAGGTTTCTTTGTGTATTTCAATGAAACTCTGACAAAATGATTCGCTCATGTGCCCCTCAATGCTCCCCACGTTTGGTCATCCCACCATCAAGGGTGCTTTGTTTACAGTCTATTGGATGTTCACCCTGATTAGGCAAAAATGCCTGAAAACGCCTGTTAGTTTAATTCTTAAATGGTTAATGCTAGAACTTTAAAAACGCAGAACAACATTTCAGTTCACAAGAGCACACTGTGCTTCTGTCCATGTTCAAGTATCTCAAAGCTGAATCACTAGGTAGCAAAAGAGTTTCAAACTCACAGAAAAGCGATTTAGCCAACTGGAAATAATTCAATGTTTCTTAGCTTCTGGGAACTAGGTTTCTTTGTGTATTTCAATGAAACTCTGACAAAATGATTCTCTCTTGTGCCCCTCATGGCTCCCCAAATTTGGTCAATCCACCATCACGGGTTTTTTGTTTAGAGCCTATTGGATGTTTACCCTGATTAGGCGAATTTCACTGAAAGCGCCTGTACTTTAATTCCTCAATGGTTAATGCTAGAACTTTGAAAATGCAGAAAACACCTTCAGATCACAAGAGCACACTGTGCTTTGTCCTGGTTCAAGTATCTCAAAGCTGAATCACTAGGTAGCAAAAGATTTTCAAACTCACAGAAAAGCGATTTAGCCAACTGGAAATAGTTCCATGTTTCTTAGCTTCTGGGAACTAGGTTTCTTTGTGTATTTCAATGAAACTCTGACAAAATGATTCTCTCTTGTGCCCCTCATGGCTCCCCAAATTTGGTCATCCCACGATCACGGGGTTTTTTGTTTACAGTCTATTGGATGTTTACCCTGATTAGGCGAATTTCACTGAAAACGCCTGTAGTTTAATTCCTCAGTGGTTAATGCTAGAACTTTGGATATGCAGAAAAGCACTTCCGATCACAAGAGCACACTGTGCTTCTGTCCTGGTTCAAGTATCTCAAAGCTGAATCTCTAGGTAGCAAAAGTGTTTCAAACTCACAGAAAAGCGTTTTAGTGAATGGAAATAATTCCATGTTTCTTAGCTTCTGGGCACTAGGTTTCTTTGTGTATTTCAATGAAACTCTGAATAAATGATTTTCTCATGTGCTCCTCAAGGCTCCCCAAGTTTGGTCATCCCACCATCAAGGGTGTTTTGTTTCACAGTCTATTGGATGTTTACCCTGATTAGGCGAAAATGCCTGAAAACGCCTGTGAGTTTAATTCTTAAATGGTTAATGCTAGAACTTTAAAAACGCAGAACAACACTTTAGTTCACAAGAGCACACTGTGCTTCTGTCCTGGTTCAAGTATCTCAAAGCTGAATCACTAGGTAGCAAAAGAGGTTCAAACTCACAGAAAAGCGATTTAGCCAACTGGAAATAATTCCATTTTGTTTCTTAGCTTCTGGGAACTAGGTTTCTTTGTGTATTTCAATGAAACTCTGACAAAATGATTCTCTCTTGTGCCCCTCATGGCTCCCCAATTTGGTCAATCCCACACATCACGGGTTTTTGTTTACAGCCTATTGGATGTTTACCCTGATTAGGCGAATTTCACTGAAAACGCCTGTTAGTTTAATTCCTCAATGGTTAATGATTAGAACTTTGAAAATGCAGAAAAGCACTTCGATCACAAGAGCACACTGTGCTTCTTTCCTGGTTCAAGTATCTCAAAGCTGAATCTCTAGGTAAAAAAAGAGTTTCAAACTCACAGAAAAGCGTTTTAGCTGAACTGGTAAATAATTCGATGTTTCTTAGCTTCTGGGCACTAGGTTTCTTTGTGTATTTCAATGAAACTCTGAAAAATGATTTTCTCATGTGCCCCTCAATGCTCCCCACGTTTGGTCATCCCACCATCAAGGGTGTTTTGTTTACAGTCTATTGGATGTTTACCCTGATTAGGCGAAAATGCCTGAAAACGCCTGTAGTTTAATTCTTAAATGGTTAATGCTAGAACTTTAAAAACGCAGAACAACACTTTAGTTCACAAGAGCACACTGTGCTTCTGTCCTGGTTCAAGTATCTCAAAGCTGAATCACTAGGTAGCAAAAGAGGTTTCAAACTCACAGAAAAGCGATTTAGCCAACTGGAAATAATTCCAATTTTTCTTAGCTTCTGGAACTAGGTTTCTTTGTGTATTTCAATGAAACTCTGACAAAATGATTCTCTCTTGTGCCCCTCATGGCTCCCCAAATTTGGTCAATCCACCATCACGGGTTTTTTGTTTAGAGCCTATTGGATGTTTACCCTGATTAGGCGAATTTCACTGAAACGCCTGTTACTTTAATTCCTCAATGGTTAATGATTGAACTTTGAAAATGCAGAAAACACACTTCAGATCACAAGAGCACACTGTGCTTCTTTCCTGGTTCAAGTATCTCAAAGCTGAATCACTAGGTAGCAAAAGAGTTTCAAACTCACAGAAAAGCGTTTTAGCAACTGTAAATAGTTCGATGTTTCTTAGCTTCTGGGAACTAGGTTTCTTTGTGTATTTCAATGAAACTCTGAAAAAATGATTCGCTCTTGTGCCCCTCAATGGCTCCCCAAATTTGGTCATCCCACATCAAGGGTGTTTTTTTGCCTACAGTCTATTGGATGTTTACCCTGATTAGGCGAAATTTCACTGAAAACGCCTGTTAGTTTAATTCCTTAAATGGTTAATGCTAGAACTTTAAAAATGCAGAAAAGCACTTCCGATCACAAGAGCACACTGTGCTTCTGTCCATGGTTCAAGTATCTCAAAGCTGAATCTCTAGGTAGCAAAAGAGTTTCAAACTCACAGAAAAGCGATTTAGTGCCAAATGGAAATAATTCAATGTTTCTTAGCTTCTGGGCACTAGGTTTCTTTGTGTATTTCAATGAAACTCTGACAAAATGATTCTCTCATGTGCTCCTCATGGCTCCCCAAATTTGGTCAATCCCACCATCAAGGGTTTTTTGTTTACAGTCTATTGGATGTTCACCCTGATTAGGCGAATTTGCCTGAAAACGCCTGTAGTTTAATTCTCAAATGGTTAATGCTAGAACTTTGAAAAACGCAGAAAACACTTCAGATCACAAGAGCACACTGTGCTCCTGTCCTGGTTCAAGTATCTCAAAGCTGAATCACTAGGTAGCAAAAGATTTTCAAACTCACAGAAAAGCGATTTAGCCAACTGGAAATAATTCCATGTTTCTTAGCTTCTGGGAACTAGGTTTCTTTGTGTATTTCAATGAAACTCTGACAAAATGATTCTCTCTTGTGCCCCTCATGGCTCCCCAAATTTGGTCATCCCACGATCACGGGTTTTTTGTTTACAGTCTATTGGATGTTTACCCTGATTAGGCGAATTTCACAGAAAACGCCTGTAGTTTAATTCCTCAGTGGTTAATGCTAGAACTTTGGATATGCAGAAAAGCACTTCCGATCACAAGAGCACACTGTGCTTCGGTCCTGGTTCAAGTATCTCAAAGCTGAATCTCTAGGTAGCAAAAGTGTTTCAAACTCACAGAAAAGCGTTTTAGTGAAATGGAAATAATTCCATGTTTCTTAGCTTCTGGGCACTAGGTTTCTTTGTGTATTTCAATGAAACTCTGAATAAATGATTTTCTCATGTGCTCCTCAAGTCTCCCCAAGTTTGGTCATCCCACCATCAAGGGTGTTTTGTTTGCAGTCTATTGGATGTTTACCCTGATTAGGCGAAAATGCCTGAAAACGCCTGTGAGTTTAATTCTTAAATGGTTAATGCTAGAACTTTAAAAACGCAGAACAACACTTTAGTTCACAAGAGCACACTGTGCTTCTGTCCTGGTTCAAGTATCTCAAAGCTGAATCACTAGGTAGCAAAAGAGGTTCAAACTCAAAGAAAAGCGATTTAGCCAACTGGAAATAATTCCATTTTTCTTAGCTTCTGGGAACTAGGTTTCTTTGTGTATTTCAATGAAACTCTGACAAAATGATTCTCTCTTGTGCCCCTCATGGCTCCCCCAATTTGGTCAATCCACCATCACGGGTTTTTGGTTTAGAGCCTATTGGATGTTTACCCTGATTAGGCGAATTTCACTGAAAACGCCTGTTAGTTTAATTCCTCAATGGTTAATGATTGAACTTTGAAAATGCAGAAAAGCACTTCAGATCACAAGAGCACACTGTGCTTCTTCTTCCTGGTTCAAGTATCTCAAAGCTGAATCACTAGGTAAAAAAAGAGTTTCAAACTCACAGAAAAGCGTTTTAGCGAACTGTAAATCATTCGATGTTTCTTAGCTTCTGGGCACTAGGTTTCTTTGTGTATTTCAATGAAACTCTGACAAAATGATTCGCTCATGTGCCCCTCAATGCTCCCCACGTTTGGTCATCCCACCATCAAGGGTGTTTTTGTTTACAGTCTATTGGATGTTCACCCTGATTAGGCGAAAATGCCTGAAAACGCCTGTTAGTTTAATTCTTAAATGGTTAATGCTAGAACTTTAAAAACGCAGAACAACACTTCAGTTCACAAGAGCACACTGTGCTTCTGTCCATGTTCAAGTATCTCAAAGCTGAATCACTAGGTAGCAAAAGAGTTTCAAACTCACAGAAAAGCGATTTAGCCAACTGGAAATAATTCAATGTTTCTTAGCTTCTGGGAACTAGGTTTCTTTGTGTATTTCAATGAAACTCTGACAAAATGATTCTCTCTTGTGCCCCTCATGGCTCCCCAAATTTGGTCAATCCACCATCACGGGTTTTTTGTTTTAGAGCCTATTGGATGTTTACAACCCTGATTAGGCGAATTTCACTGAAAAGCGCCTGTACTTTAATTCCTCAATGGTTAATGCTAGAACTTTGAAAATGCAGAAAACACCTTCAGATCACAAGAGCACACTGTGCTCCTGTCCTGGTTCAAGTATCTCAAAGCTGAATCACTAGGTAGCAAAAGATTTTCAAACTCACAGAAAAGCGATTTAGCCAACTGGAAATAAGTTCCATGTTTCTTAGCTTCTGGGAACTAGGTTTCTTTGTGTATTTCAATGAAACTCTGACAAAATGATTCTCTCTTGTGTCCCTCATGGCTCCCCAAATTTGGTCATCCCACGATCACGGGTTTTTTGCTTACAGTCTATTGGATGTTTACCCTGATTAGGCGAATTTCACTGAAAACGCCTGTAGTTTAATTCCTCAGTGGTTAATGCTAGAACTTTGGATATGCAGAAAAGCACTTCCGATCACAAGAGCACACTGTGCTTCTGTCCTGGTTCAAGTATCTCAAAGCTGAATCTCTAGGTAGCAAAAGAGTTTCAAACTCACAGAAAAGCGTTTTAGTGAAATGGAAATAATTCCATGTTTCTTACCTTCTGGGCACTAGGATTCTTTGTGTATTTCAATGAAACTCTGAATAAATGATTCTCTCATGTGCTCCTCAAGGCTCCCCAAGTTTGGTCATCCCACCATCAAGGGTGTTTTGTTCACAGTCTATTGGATGTTCACCCTGATTAGGCAAAAATGCCTGAAAACGCCTGTGAGTTTAATTCTTAAATGGTTAATGCTAGAACTTCAAAAACGCAGAACAACACTTCAGTTCACAAGAGCACACTGTGCTTCTGTCCATGTTCAAGTATCTCAAAGCTGAATCACTAGGTAGCAAAAGAGTTTCAAACTCACAGAAAAGCGTTTTAGCCAAACTGGAAATAATTCCATGTTTCTTAGCTTGTGGGTACTAGGTTTCTTTGTGTATTTCAATGAAACTCTGACAAAATGATTCTCTCTTGTGCCCCTCATGGCTCCCCAAATTTGGTCATCCCACGATCACGTGTTTTTTGTTTAGAGTCTATTGGATGTTTACCCTGATTAGGCGAATTTCACAGAAAACGCCTGTTAGATTAATTCCTCAATGGTTAATGCTAGAACTTTGGAAATGCAGAAAAGCACTTCGATCACAAGAGCACACTGTGCTTCTTTCCTGGTTCAAGTATCTCTTAGCTGAATCACTAGGTAACAAAAGTGTTTCAAACTCACAGAAAAGCGTTTTAGCAAAATGGAAATAATTCCATGTTTCTTAGCTTCTGGGCACTAGGTTTCTTTGTGTATTTCAATGAAACTCTGACAAAATGATACTCTCATGTGCTCCTCAAAGCTCCCCACGTTTGGTCATCCCACCATCAAGTGTGTTTTGTTTTGCAGTCTATTGGATGTTTACCCTGATTAGGCGAAAATGCCTGAAAACGCCTGTGAGTTTAATTCTTAAATGGTTAATGCTAGAACTTTAAAAAACGCAGAACAACACTTCAGTTCACAAGAGCACACTGTGCTTCTGTCCTGGTTCAAGTATCTCAAAGCTGAATCACTAGGTAGCAAAAGAGGTTCAAACTCACAGAAAAGCATTTTAGCCAACAGGAAATAATTCCATGTTTCTTAGCTTGTGGGTACTAGGATTCTTTGTGTATTTCAATGAAACTCTGATAAAATGTTCTCTCTTTTGCCCCTCATGGCTCCCCCAAATTTGGTCAATCCAACATCACGGGTTTTTGTTTAGAGCCTATTGGATGTTTACCCTGATTAGGCGAATTTCACTGAAAACGCCTGTTAGTTTAATTCCTCAATGGTTAATGCAAGAACTTTGAAAATGCAGAAAAGCACTTCAGATCACAAGAGCACACTGTGCTTCTTTCCTGGTTCAAGTATCTCAAAGCTGAATCACTAGGTAAAAAAAGAGTTTCAAACTCACAGAAAAGCGTTTTCGCGAACTGTAATTCATTCCGATGTTTCTTAGCTTCTGGGCACTAGGATTTCTTTGTGTATTTCAATGAAACTCTGAAAAAATGATTCGCTCATGTGCCCCTCAATGCTCCCCACGTTTGGTCATCCCACCATCAAGGGTGTTTTGTTCACAGTCTATTGGATGTTTACCCTGATTAGGCGAAAATGCCTGAAAACGCCTGTGAGTTTAATTCTTAAATGGTTAATGCTAGAACTTTAAAAACGCAGAACAACACTTTAGTTCACAAGAGCACACTGTGCTTCTGTCCTGGTTCAAGTATCTCAAAGCTGAATCACTAGGTAGCAAAAGAGTTTCAAACTCACAGAAAAGCGTTTTAGCCAACTGGAAATAATTCCTAGTTTCTTAGCTTCTGGGAACTAGGTTTCTTTGTGTATTTCAATGAAACTCTGACAAAATGATTCTCTCTTGTGCCCCTCATGGCTCCCCCAATTTGGTCAATCCACCATCACGGGTTTTTTTGTTTAGAGCCTATTGGATGTTTACCCTGATTAGGCGAATTTCACTGAAACGAATGTAGATTTAATTCCTCAATGGTTAATGATAGAACTTTGAAAATGCAGAAAAGCACTTCAGATCACAAGAGCACACTGTGCTTCTTTCCTGGTTCAAGTATCTCAAAGCTGAATCACTAGGTAGCAAAAGAGTTTCAAACTCACAGAAAAGCCATTTAGCAACTGGAAATCATTCCATGTTTCTTAGCTTCTGGGTACTAGGTTTCTTTGTGTATTTCAATGAAACTCTGACAAAATGATTCTATCATGTGCCCCTCAATGCTCCCCAAATTTGGTCATCCCACCATCACAGGGTTTTTGTTTACAGTCTATTGGATGTTTGCCCTGATTAGGCGAATTTCACTGAAAACGCCTGTTAGTTTAATTCCTAAATGGTTAATGCTAGAACTTTAAAAAAAGCAGAAAAGCACTTCATATCACAAGAGCACACTGTGCTTCTGTCCTGGTTCAAGTATCTCAAAGCTGAATCACTAGGTAACAAAAGAGTTTCAAACTCACAGAAAAGCGTTTTAGAGAACTGGAAATAATTCAATGTTTCTTAGCTTCTGGGCACTAGGTTTCTTTGTGTATTTCAATGAAACTTGACAAAATGATTCTCTCTCATGTGCCCCTCAAGGCTCCCCACCAAATTTGGTCATTCCACCATCAATGGTTTTTGTTTACAGTCCCTATTGGATGTTTACCCTGATTAGGTGAAATTTCACTGAAAGCGCCTGTAGTTTAATTCTTAAATGGTTAATGCTAGAACTTTAAAAACACAGAACAACCTTCAGTTCACAAGAGCACACTGTGCTTCTCTCCTGGTTCAAGTATCTCAAAGTTGAATCACTAGGTAGCAAAAGAGTTTCAAACTTATAGAAAAGCGATTTAGCCAACTGGAAATAATTCCATGTTTCTTAGCTTCTGGGAACTAGGTTTCTTTGTGTATTTCAATGAAACTCTGAAAAAATGATTCTCTCTTGTGCCCCTCATGGCTCCCCAAATTTGGTCATCCCACGATCACGGGTTTTTTGTATACAGTCTATTGGATGTTTACCCTGATTAGGCGAATTTCACTGAAAACGCCTGTAGTTTAATTCCTCAGTGATTAATGCTAGAACTTTGGAAAATGCAGAAAAGCACTTCAGATCACAAGAGCACACTGTGCATCTTTCCTGGTTCAAGTATCTCAAAGCTGAATCTCTAGGTACAAAAGTGTTTCAAACTCACAGAAAAGCGTTTTAGTGAAACTGGAAATAATTCCATGTTTCTTAGCTTCTGGGCACTAGGTTTCTTTGTGTATTTCAATGAAACTCTGAAAAATGATTTCTCATGTGCTCCTCAAGCTCCCCAAGTTTGGTCATCCCACCATCAAGTGTGTTTTTGTTTACAGTCTATTGGATGTTTACCCTGATTAGGCGAAAATGCCTGAAAACGCCTGTGAGTTTAATTCTTAAATGGTTAATGCTAGAACTTTAAAAACGCAGAACAACAGTTTAGTTCACAAGAGCACACTGTGCTTCTGTCCTGGTTCAAGTATCTCAAAGCTGAATCACTAGGTAGCAAAAGAGTTTCAAACTCAAGAAAAGCGATTTAGCCAACTGGAAATAATTCCATTTTTCTTAGCTTCTGGGAACTAGGTTTCTTTGTGTATTTCAATGAAACTCTGACAAAATGATTCTCTCTTGTGCCCCTCATGGCTCCCCAAATTTGGTCAATCCACCATCACGGGTTTTTTGTTTAGAGCCTATTGGATGTTTACCCTGATTAGGCGAATTTCAAGGAAAACGCCTGTTAGTTTAATTCCTCAATGGTTAATGCAAGAACTTTGAAAATGCAGAAAAGCACTTCAGATCACAAGAGCACAGTGTGCTTCTTTTTGGTTCAAGTATCTCAAAGCTGAATCACTAGGTAAAAAAGAGTTTCAAACTCACAGAAAAGCGTTTTAGCGAACTGGAAATCATTCGATGTTTCTTAGCTTCTGGGCACTAGGTTTCTTTGTGTACTTCAATGAAACTTTGAAGAAATGATTCTCTCATGTGCCCCTCAATGCTTCCCAAGTTTGGTCATCCCACCATCAAGGGTGTTTTGTTTACAGTCTATTGAATGTTTACCCTGATTAGGCGAAAATGCCTGAAAAACGCCTGTGAGTTTAATTCTTAAATGGTTAATGCTAGAACTTTAAAAACGCAGAACAACACTTCAGTTCACAAGAGCACACTGTGCTTCTGTCCTGTTCAAGAATCTCAAAGCTGAATCACTAGGTAGCAAAAAAGTTTCAAACTCACAGAAAAGCGATTTAGCCAACTGGAAATAATTCCATGTTTCTTAGCTTCTGGGCACTAGGTTTCTTTGTGTATTTGAATGAAACTCTGAAAAAATGATTCTCTCATGTGCCCCTCAAGGCTCCCCAAATTTGGTCATCCCACCATCAAGGGTTTTTTGTTTACAGTCTATTGGATGTTTACCCTGATTAGGCGAATTTCACTGAAAACGCATGTGAGTTTAATTCTTAAATGGTTAATGCTAGAGCTTTAATAACAAAGAAAAAGCACTTTACTTCACAAGAGCACAACTGTGCTTCTTTAATGGTTCAAGTATCTCTTAGCTGAATCACTAGTTAACAAAAGAGTTTCAAACTCACAGAAAAGCGTTTTAGAAACTAGAAATCATTCCATGATTCTTAGCTTCTGGGCACTAGGTTTTCTTTGTGTATTTCAATGAAACTCTGACAAAATGATTACTCTCATGTGCTCTTCAAACGGCTCCCCAACGTTTGGTCATCCCACCATCAAGTGTGTTTTTGTTTACAGTCTTTTGGATGTTTACCCTGATTAGGCGAAAATGCCTGAAAACGCCTGTGAGTTTAATTCTTAAATGGTTAATGATAGAACTTTAAAAATGCAGAACAACACTTCAGTTTCACAAGAGCACACTGTGCTTCTGTCCTGGTTCAAGTATCTCAAAGCTGAATCACTAGGTAGCAAAAGAGTTTCAAACTCACAGAAAAGCGTTTTAGCCAATGGAAATAATTCCATGTTTTCTTAGCTTCTGGGCACTAGGATTCTTTGTGTATTTCAATGAAACTCTGATAAAATGATTCAGCTCTTGTGCCCCTCATGGCTCCCCAAATTTTGGTCATCCCACCATCACCGGGTTTTTGTTTACAGCCCTATTGGATGTTTACCCTGATTAGGCGAAATTTCACTGAAAACGCCTGTGAGTTTTAATTCCTCAATGGTTAATGCTAGAACTTCAAAAAAAAATGCAGAAAACCACTTCAGATCACAAGAGCACACTGTGCTTCTTGTCCTGTTTCAAGTATCTCAAAGCTGAATCAACTAGGTAGCAAAAGAGTTTTCAAACTCCACAGAAAAGCGATTTTTAGTGAACTGGAAATAATTCCATGTTTCTTAGCTTCTGGGCACTAGGTTTTCTTTGTGTATTTCAATGAAACTCTGAATAAAAAAGATTCTCTCATGTGCCCCTCAAGGCTCCCCCAAGTTTGGTCATCCCACCATCAAGGGTGTTTTGTTTACAGTCTATTGGATGTTTACCCTGATTAGGCGAAAATGCCTGAAAACGCCTGTGAGTTTAATTCTTAAATGGTTAATGCTAGAACTTTGGAAAACGCAGAAAACACTTTAGTTCACAA
This sequence comes from Tamias sibiricus, assembly GCA_025594165.1. Taxonomy (NCBI): domain Eukaryota; kingdom Metazoa; phylum Chordata; class Mammalia; order Rodentia; family Sciuridae; genus Tamias; species Tamias sibiricus. The sequence goes on from JAKELJ010000069.1 coordinate 113,250, forward strand.
GAGCACACTGTGCTTCTGTCCTGGTTCAAGTATCTCAAAGCTGAATCACTAGGTAGCAAAAGAGGTTCAAACTCAAAGAAAAGCGATTTAGCCAACAGGAAATAATTCCATGTTTCTTAGCTTCTGGGCTCTCACACTAGGTTTCTTTTGTGTATTTCAATGAAACTCTGAATAAATGATTCTCTCTTGTGCCCCTCAAGTCCTCCCCAAGTTTGGTCAATCCCCACCATCATCGGGTTTTTTGTTTGCAGTGCCTATTGGATGTTTACCCTGATTAGGCGAATTTGCCTGAAAACGCCTGTGTAGTTTAATTCTTCAATGGTTAATGCTAGAACTTTGAAAATGCAGAACAACACTTTCAGATCACAAGAGCACACTGTGCTTCTGTCCTGGTTCAAGTATCTCAAAGCTGAATCACTAGGTAGCAAAAGAGTTTCAAACTCAACAGAAAAGCGATTTAGCCAACTGTAAAATAATTCCCATTTTTCTTAGCTTCTGGGAACTAGGTTTCTTTGTGTATTTCAATGAAACTCTCGACAAAATGATTCTCTCTTGTGCCCCTCATGGCTCCCCCAATTTTGGTCAATCCCACCATCACGGGTTTTTGGTTTAGAGCCTATTGGATGTTTACCCTGATTAGGCGAAATTTCACTGAAAACGCCTGTTTAGTTTAATTCCTCAATGGTTAATGCAATAAGAACTTTGAAAATGCAGAAAAGCACTTCAGATCACAAGAGCACACTGTGCTTCTTTTCCTGGTTCAAGTATCTCAAAGCTGAATCACTAGGTAAAAAAAAGAGTTTTCAAACTCACAGAAAAGCGATTTAGGGCGAACTGGAAATCATTCGATGTTTCTTAGCTTCTGGGCACTAGGTTTTCTTTGTGTATTTCAATGAAACTCTGACAAAATGTATTTCTCGTTCTTGTGCCCCTCAATTGCTCCCCATCGTTTTGGTCATCCCACCATCAAGGGTGTTTTTGTTTACAAGTCTATTGGATGTTCAGCCCTGATTAGGCGAAAATCCTGGAAAACGCCTGTTAGTTTAATTCTTAAATGGTTAATGCTAGAACTTCAAAAATGCCAGAAAAACAACTCTTCAGTTCACAAGAGCACACTGTGCTTCTGTCCATGGTTCAAGTATCTCAAAGCTGAATCACTAGGTAGCCAAAAGAGTTTTCAAAACTCACAGAAAAAGCTGAATTTAGCCTACTGGAAATAATTCCATTTTCTTAGCTTCTGGGAACTAGGTTTCTTGTTGTGTATTTCAATGAAACTCTGACAAAATGATTCTCTCTTGTGCCCCTCATGGCTCCCAAATTTGGTCATCCACAATCACGGGGTTTTTGTTACAGTGCCTATTGGATGTTTACCCTGATTAGGCGAATTTCACTGAAAACGCCTGTACTTTAATTCCTCAATGGTTAATGCTAGAACTTTAAAAAAAATGCAGAAAACACCTTCCAGACTCACAAGAGCACACTGTGCTTCTGTCCTGAGTTCAAGTATCTCAAAGCTTAATCATAGTAGCAAAAGATTTTCAAACTCACAGAAAAGCGATTTAGCCAACTGGAAATAATTCCATGTTTTTCTTAGCTTCTGGGAACTAGGATTCTTTGTGTATTTCAATGAAACTCTGACATAAATGATTCTCTCATTGTGCCCCTCCTTGGCTCCCCCAAATTTGTCATCCCACCATCACGGGTGTTTTTGTTTACAGTCTATTGGATGTTTACCCTGATTTAGGCGAAATTCACTGAAAACGCCTGTGAGTTTAATTACTCCAGAATGGTTAATGCTAGAACTTTGAAAAAAGCAAGAAAACCTCACTTCAGATCACAAGAGCACACTGAGCTTCTGTCCATGGTTCAAGTATCTCAAAAGCTGAATTCACTAAGGTAGCAAAAGAGTTTCAAACTCACAGAAAAGCGATTTTTAGTGCCAAATGGAAATAATTCCCATGTTTCTTAGCTTCTGGGAACTAGGTTTCTTTGTGTATTTCAATGAAACTCTGACATAAATGATTCTCTCATGTGCCCCTCAAGGCTCCCCAAATTTGGTCATCCCACCATCAGGCGGGTGTTTTTTGTTTACAGTCTATTGGATGTTTACCCTGATTAGGCGGAATTTCATCACTGAAAACGCCTGTAGTTTAATTCCTCAGATGGTTAATGCTAGAACTTTGGAAACGCAGAAAACACTTCAGAATCACAAGAGCACACTGTGCTTCTGTCCTGTTTTCAAGTATCTCAAAGCTGAATCACCTAGGTAGCAAAAGAGTTTCAAACTCACAGAAAAGCGATTTAGCCGAACTGGGAAATAATTCCATGTTTCTTAGCTTCATGGGAACTAGGTTTCTTTGTGGTATTTCAATGAAACTCTGACAAAATGATTCTCTCTTGTAGCCCTCATGGCTCCCCAAATTTGGTCCTATCCCACGTATCAGGTGTTTTTTTTTGTTTTTGCAGTCCTATTGGAATGTTTACCCTGATTAGGCGAATTTCATCTGAAAACGCCTGTAGTTTAATTCTCATATGGTTAAGGCTAGAACTTTGAAAATGCAGACAAAGGCATGCTATTCTAGATCACAAGAGCAACACTGTGCTTCTGTCCTGGTTCAAGTATCTCAAAGCTGAATCACCTAGGTAGCAAAAGAATTTCAAACATTCAAGAAAAGCGTTTTAGTGCCACTGGAAATAATTCCATTTTTACTTATGCTTCTGGGGACCTAGTTTCTTCTTTGAGTATTTCAATGAAACCTCTGACATAAATGATTTTCTCTTGTGTCTCACTCAAGGCTCCCCCTAGTTTGGTTCAATCCCACCATCACCGGTGTTTTTTGTTTAGATCCTGATTGAGATGTTTACCCCTGATCTAGGCGAATTTGCAACTGAAAACGCCTGTTAGTTTAATTCCTCAATGGTTAATGATTGAACTTTAAAAATGCAGAACAAGCACTTTTAGATCACAAGAGCTCACTGTGCTTCTGTCCCTGGTTCAAGTATCATCAAAGCTGAAT
>JAKELJ010000069.1:116366-165400 GCA_025594165.1 Tamias sibiricus
AAAACACCCTTGATGGTGGGATGACCAAACTTGGGGAGCCTTGAGGAGCACATGAGAGAATCATTTATTCAGAGTTTCATTGAAATACACAGAGAAAACCTAGTGCCCAGAAGCTAAGAAACATGGAATTATTTCCATTTCACTAAAATGCTTTTCTGTGAGTTTGAAACTCTTTTGCTACCTAGAGATTCAGCTTTGAGATACGTGAACCAGGACAGAAGCACAGTGTGCTCTTGTGATCGGAAGTGCTTTTCTGCATATCCAAAGTTCTAGCATTAACCACTGAGGAATTAAACTACAGGCGTTTTCAGTGAAATTCGCCTTATCAGGGTAAACATCCAATAGGCTCTAAACAAAAAACCCGTGATGGTGGATTGACCAATTGGGGGAGCCATGAGGGGCACAAGAGAGAATCATTTTGTCAGAGTTTCATTGAAATACACAAAGAAACCTAGTTCCCAGAAGCTAAGAAACATGGAATTATTTCCAGTTGGCTAAATCGCTTTTCTTTGAGTTTGAACCTCTTTTGCTACCTAGTGATTCAGCTTTGAGATACTTGAACCTGGACAGAAGCACAGTGTGCTCTTGTGAACTAAAGTGTTGTTCTGCGTTTTTAAAGTTCTAGCATTAACCATTTAAGAATTAAACTCACAGGCGTTTTCAGGCATTTTCGCCTAATCAGGGTAAACATCCAATAGACTGTAAACAAAACACCCTTGATGGTGGGATGACCAAACTTGGGGAGCCTTGAGGAGCACATGAGAGAATCATTTATTCAGAGTTTCATTGAAATACACAAAGAAACCTAGTTCCCAGAAGCTAAGAAACATGGAACTATTTCCAGTTGGCTAAATCGCGTTTTTGTGAGTTTGAAACTCTTTTGCTACCTAGTGATTCAGCTATGAGATACTTGAACCAGGACAGGAGCACAGTGTGCTCTTGTGATCTGAAGTGGTTTTCTGCATTTTCAAAGTTCTAGCATTAACCATTGAGGAATTAAAGTACAGGCGCTTTCAGTGAAATTCGCCTAATCAGGGTAAAATATCCAATAGGCTCTAAACAAAAAACCCGTGATGGTGGATTGACCAAATTTGGGGAGCCATGAGGGGCACAAGAGAGAATCATTTTGTCAGAGTTTCATTGAAATACACAAAGAAACCTGGTACCCACAAGCTAAGAAACATGGAATTATTTCCAGTTGGCTAAAATGCTTTTGTGAGTTTGAAACTCTTTTGCTACCTAGTGATTCAGCTTTGAGATACTTGAACATGGACAGAAGCACAGTGTGCTCTTGTGAACTGAAGTGTTGTTCTGCGTTTTTAAAGTTCTAGCATTAACCATTTAAGAATTAAACTCACAGGCGTTTTCAGGCATTTTCGCCTAATCAGGGTGAACATCCAATAGACTGTGAACAAAACACCCTTGATGGTGGGATGACCAAACTTGGGGAGCCTTGAGGAGCACATGAGAGAATCATTTATTCAGAGTTTCATTGAAATACACAGAGAAACCTAGTGCCCAGAAGCTAAGAAACATGGAATTATTTCCATTTCACTAAAATGCTTTTCTGTGAGTTTGAAACTCTTTTGCTACCTAGAGATTCAGCTTTGAGATACTTGAACCAGGACAGAAGCACAGTGTGCTCTTGTGATCGGAAGTGCTTTTCTGCATATCCAAAGTTCTAGCATTAACCACTGAGGAATTAAACTACAGGTGTTTTCAGTGAAATTCGCCTTATCAGGGTAAACATCCAATAGACTGTAAACAAAAAACCCGTGATCGTGGGATGACCAAATTTGGGGAGCCATGAGGGGCACAAGAGAGAATCATTTTGTCAGAGATTCATTGAAATACACAAAGAAACCTATTTCCCCAGAAGCTAAGAAACATGGAACTATTTCCAGTTGGCTTAATCGCTTTTCTGTGAGTTTGAAACTCTTTTGCTACCTAGTGATTCAGCTTTGAGATACTTGAACCAGGACAGGAGCACAGTGTGCTCTTGTGATCTGAAGTGGTTTTCTGCATTTTCAAAGTTCTAGCATTAACCATTGAAAAATTAAAGTACAGGCGCTTTCAGTGAAATTCGCCTAATCAGGGTAAACATCCAATAGGCTCTAAACAAAAAACCCGTGATGGTGGATTGACCAAATTTGGGGGAGCCATGAGGGGCACAAGAGAGAATCATTTTGTCAGAGTTTCATTGAAATACACAAAGAAACCTGGTACCCAGAAGCTAAGAAACATGGAAATTATTTCCAGTTGGCTAAATCGCTTTTGTGAGTTTGAAACTCTTTCGCTACCTAGTGATTCAGCTTTGAGATACTTGAACATGGACAGAAGCACAGTGTGCTCTTGTGAACTGAAGTGTTGTTCTGCGTTTTTAATGTTCTAGCATTAACCATTTAAGAATTAAACTAACAGGCGTTTTCAGGCATTTTCGCCTAATCAGGGTGAACATCCAATAGACTGTAAACAAAACACCCTTGATGGTGGGATGACCAAACGTGGGGAGCATTGAGGGGCACATGAGAGAATCATTTTGTCAGAGTTTCATTGAAATACACAAAGAAACCTAGTGCCCAGAAGCTAAGAAACATCGAATGAATTACAGTTCGCTAAAACGCTTTTCTGAGAGTTTGAAACTCTTTTTTTACCTAGTGATTCAGCTTTGAGATACTTGAACCAGGAAAGAAGCACAGTGTGCTCTTGTGATCTGAAGTGCTTTTCTGCATTTTCAAAGTTCAATCATTAACCATTGAGGAATTAAACTACAGGCGCTTTCAGAGAAATTCGCCTAATCAGAATAAATATCCAATAGGCTCTAAACAAAAAACCCGAGATGGTGGATTGACCAAATTGGGGGAGCCATGAGGGGCACAAGAGAGAATCATTTTGTCAGAGTTTCATTGAAATACACAAAGAAACCTAGTTCCCAGAAGCTAAGAAAAATGGAATTATTTCCAGTTGGGTAAATCGCTTTTCTTTGAGTTTGAACCTCTTTTGCTACCTAGTGATTCAGCTTTGAGATACTTGAACCAGGAGAGAAGCACAGTGTGCTCTTGTGAACTAAAGTTTTGTTCTGCGTTTTTAAAGTTCTAGCATTAACCATTTAAGAATTAAAATCACAGGCGTTTTCAGGCATTTTCGCCTAATCAGGGTAAACATCCAATAGACTGTAAACAAAACACCCTTGATGGTGGGATGACCAAACTTGGGGAGCCTTGAGGAGCACTTGAGAGAATCATTTATTCAGAGTTTCATTGAAATACACAAAGAAACCTAGTTCCCAGAAGCTAAGAAACATGGAACTATTTCCAGTTGGCTAAATCGCTTTTCTGTGAGTTTGAAACTCTTTTGCTACCTAGTGATTCAGCTTTGAGATACTTGAACCACGACAGGAGCACAGTGTGCTCTTGTGATCTGAAGTCGTTTTCTGCATTTTCAAAGTTCTAGCATTAACCATTGAGGAATTAAAGTACAGGCGCTTTCAGTGAAATTCGCCTAATCAGGGTAAGCATCCAATAGGCTCTAAACAAAAAACCCGTGATGGTGGATTGACCAAATTTGGGGAGCCATGAGGGGCACAAGAGAGAATCATTTTGTCAGAGTTTCATTGAAATACACAAAGAAACCTGGTACCCACAAGCTAAGAAACATGGAATTATTTCCAGTTGGTTAAATGCTTTTGTGAGTTTGAAACTCTTTTGCTACCTAGTGATTCAGCTTTGAGATACTTGAACATGGACAGAAGCACAGTGTGCTCTTGTGAACTGAAGTGTTGTTCTGCGTTTTTAAAGTTCTAGCATTAACCATTTAAGAATTAAACTAACAGGCGTTTTCAGGCATTTTCGCCTACTCAGGGTGAACATCCAATAGACTGTAAACAAAACACCCTTGATGGTGGGATGACCAAACGTGGGGAGCATTGAGGGGCACATGAGAGAATCATTTTCAGAGTTTCATTGAAATACACAAAGAAACCTAGTTCCCAGAAGCTAAGAAATATGGAACTATTTCCAGTTTTCTAAATCGCGTTTCTGTGAGTTTGAAACTCTTTTGCTACCTAGTGATTCAGCTTTGAGATACTTGAACCAGGACAGGAGCACAGTGTGCTCTTGTGATCTGAAGTGGTTTTCTGGATTTTCAAAGTTCTAGCATTAACCATTGAGGAATTAAAGTACAGGTGCTTTCAGTGAAATTCGCCTAATCAGGGTAAATATCCAATAGGCTCTAAACAAAAAAAACCCGTGATGGCGGATTGACCAAATTGGGGGAGCCATGAGGGGCACAAGAGAGAATCATTTTGTCAGAGTTTCATTGAAATACACAAAGAAACCTAGTTCCCAGAAGCTAAGAAAAATGGAATTATTTCCAGTTGGGTAAATCGCTTTACTTTGAGTTTGAACCTCTTTTGCTACCTAGTGATTCAGCTTTGAGATACTTGAACCAGGACAGAAGCACAGAGTGCTCTTGTGATCGGAAGTGCTTTTCTGCATATCCAAAGTTCTAGCATTAACCACTGAGGAATTAAACTACAGGCGTTTTCAGTGAAATTCGCCTAATCAGGGTAAACATCCAATAGACTGTAAACAAAAAACCCGTGATCGTGGGATGACCAAATTTGGGGAGCCATGAGGGGCACAAGAGAGAATCATTTTGTCAGGGTTTCATTGAAATACACAAAGAAAACCTAGTTCCCAGAAGCTAAGAAACATGGAACTATTTCCAGTTGGCTAAATCGCTTTTCTGTGAGTTTGAAACTCTTTTGCTACCTAGTGATTCAGCTTTGAGATACTTGAACCAGGACAGGAGCACAGTGTGCTCTTGTGATCTGAAGTGGTTTTCTGCATTTTCAAAGTTCTAGCATTAACCATTGAGGAATTAAAGTACAGGCGCTTTCAGTGAAATTCGCCTAATCAGGGTAAGCATCCAATAGGCTCTAAACAAAAAACCCGTGATGGTGGATTGACCAAATTTGGGGAGCCATGAGGGGCACAAGAGAGAATCATTTTGTCAGAGTTTCATTGAAATACACAAAGAAACCTAGTTCCCAGAAGCTAAGAAAAATGGAATTATTTCCAGTTGGGTAAATCGCTTTTCTTTGAGTTTGAACCTCTTTTGCTACCTAGTGATTCAGCTTTGAGATATTTGAACCAGGACAGAAGCACAGTGTGCTCTTGTGAACTAAAGTTTTGTTCTGCGTTTTAAAGTTCTAGCATTAACCATTTAAGAATTAAAATCACAGGCGTTTTCAGGCATTTTCGCCTAATCAGGGTAAACATCCAATAGACTGTAAACAAAACACCCTTGATGGTGGGATGACCAAACTTGGGGAGACTTGAGGAGCACTTGAGAGAATCATTTATTCAGAGTTTCATTGAAATACACAAAGAAACCTAGTGCCCAGAAGCTAAGAAACATGGAATTATTTCCATTTCACTAAAACGCTTTTCTGTGAGTTTGAAACACTTTTGCTACCTAGAGATTCAGCTTTGAGATACTTGAACCAGGACAGAAGCACAGTGTGCTCTTGTGATCGGAAGTGCTTTTCTGCATATCCAAAGTTCTAGCATTAACCACTGAGGAATTAAACTACAGGCTTTTTCAGTGAAATTCGCCTAATCAGGGTAAACATCCAATAGACTGTAAACAAAAAACCCGTGATCGTGGGATGACCAAATTTGGGGAGCCATGAGGGGCACAAGAGAGAATCATTTTGTCAGAGTTTCATTGAAATACACAAAGAAACCTGGTTCCCAGAAGCTAAGAAACATGGAATTATTTCCAGTTGGCTAAATCGCTTTTCTGTGAGTTTGAAACTCTTTTGCTACCTAGTGATTCAGCTTTGAGATACTGGAACATGGACAGAAGCACAGTGTGCTCTTGTGAACTGAAGTGTTGTTCTGCGTTTTTAAAGTTCTAGCATTACCATTTAAGAATTAAACTAACAGGCGTTTTCAGGCATTTTCGCCTAATCAGGGTGAACATCCAATAGACTGTAAACAAAACACCCTTGATGGTGGGATGACCAAACGTGGGGAGCATTGAGGGGCACATGAGCGAATCATTTTGTCAGAGTTTCATTGAAATACACAAAGAAACCTAGTGCCCAGAAGCTAAGAAACATCTAATGATTTACAGTTCGCTAAAACGCTTTTCTGTGAGTTTGAAACTCTTTTTTTTCCTAGTGATTCAGCTTTGAGATACTTGAACCAGGAAAGAAGCACAGTGTGCTCTTGTGATCTGAAGTGCTTTTCTGCATTTTCAAAGTTCAATCATTAACCATTGAGGAATTAAACTAACAGGCGTTTTTAGTGAAATTCGCCTAATCAGGGTAAACATCCAATAGGCTCTAAACACAAAACCCGTGATGGTGGATTGACCAAATTGGGGGAGCCATGAGGGGCACAAGAGAGAATCATTTTGTCAGAGTTTCATTGAAATACACAAAGAAACCTAGTTCCCAGAAGCTAAGAAAAATGGAATTATTTCCAGTTGGCTAAATCGCTTTTCTTTGAGTTTGAACCTCTTTTGCTACCTAGTGATTCAGCTTTGAGATACTTGAACCAGGACAGAAGCACAGTGTGCTCTTGTGAACTAAAGTGTTGTTCTGCGTTTTTAAAGTTCTAGCATTAACCATTTAAGAATTAAACTCACAGGCGTTTTCAGGCATTTTCGCCTAATCAGGGTAAACATCCAATAGAGTGCAAACAAAACACCCTTGATGGTGGGATGACCAAACTTGGGGAGCCTTGAGGAGCACATGAGAAAATCATTTATTCAGAGTTTCATTGAAATACACAAAGAAACCTAGTGCCCAGAAGCTAAGAAACATGGAATTATTTCCATTTCACTAAAACGCTTTTCTGTGAGTTTGAAACACTTTTGCTACCTAGAGATTCAGCTTTGAGATACTTGAACCAGGACAGAAGCACAGTGTGCTCTTGTGATCGGAAGTGCTTTTCTGCATATCCAAAGTTCTAGCATTAACCACTGAGGAATTAAACTACAGGCTTTTTCAGTGAAATTCGCCTAATCAGGGTAAACATCCAATAGACTGTAAACAAAAAAACCCGTGATCGTGGGATGACCAAATTTGGGGAGCCATGAGGGGCACAAGAGAGAATCATTTTGTCAGAGTTTCATTGAAATACACAAAGAAACCTGGTTCCCAGAAGCTAAGAAACATGGAATTATTTCCAGTTGGCTAAATCGCTTTTCTGTGAGTTTGAAACTCTTTTGCTACCTAGTGATTCAGCTTTGAGATACTTGAACATGGACAGAAGCACAGTGTGCTCTTGTGAACTGAAGTGTTGTTCTGCGTTTTTAAAGTTCTAGCATTAACCATTTAAGAATTAAACTAACAGGCGTTTTCAGGCATTTTCGCCTAATCAGGGTGAACATCCAATAGACTGTAAACAAAACACCCTTGATGGTGGGATGACCAAACGTGGGGAGCATTGAGGGGCACATGAGCGAATCATTTTGTCAGAGTTTCATTGAAATACACAAAGAAACCTAGTGCCCAGAAGCTAAGAAACATCTAATGATTTACAGTTCGCTAAAACGCTTTTCTGTGAGTTTGAAACTCTTTTTTTTTCCTAGTGATTCAGCTTTGAGATACTTGAACCAGGAAAGAAGCACAGTGTGCTCTTGTGATCTGAAGTGCTTTTCTGCATTTTCAAAGTTCAATCATTAACCATTGAGGAATTAAACTAACAGGCGTTTTTAGTGAAATTCGCCTAATCAGGGTAAACATCCAATAGGCTCTAAACACAAAACCCGTGATGGTGGATTGACCAAATTGGGGGAGCCATGAGGGGCACAAGAGAGAATCATTTTGTCAGAGTTTCATTGAAATACACAAAGAAACCTAGTTCCCAGAAGCTAAGAAAAATGGAATTATTTCCAGTTGGCTAAATCGCTTTTTCTTTGAGTTTGAACCTCTTTTGCTACCTAGTGATTCAGCTTTGAGATACTTGAACCAGGACAGAAGCACAGTGTGCTCTTGTGAACTAAAGTGTTGTTCTGCGTTTTTAAAGTTCTAGCATTAACCATTTAAGAATTAAACTCACAGGCGTTTTCAGGCATTTTCGCCTAATTCAGGGTAAACATCCAATAGAGTGCAAACAAAACACCCTTGATGGTGGGATGACCAAACTTGGGGAGCCTTGAGGAGCACATGAGAAAATCATTTATTCAGAGTTTCATTGAAATACACAAAGAAACCTAGTGCCCAGAAGCTAAGAAACATGGAATTATTTCCATTTCACTAAAAACGCTTTTCTGTGAGTTTGAAACACTTTTGCTACCTAGAGATTCAGCTTTGAGATACTTGAACCAGGACAGAAGCACAGTGTGCTCTTGTGATCTGAAGTGCTTTTCTGCATATCCAAAGTTCTAGCATTAACCACTGAGGAATTAAACTACAGGCGTTTTCAGTGAAATTCGCCTAATCAGGGTAAACATCCAATAGACTGTAAACAAAAAACCCGTGATCGTGGGATGACCAAATTTGGGGAGCCATGAGGGGCACAAGAGAGAATCATTTTGTCAGAGTTTCATTGAAATACACAAAGAAACCTAGTTCCCAGAAGCTAAGAAACATGGAATTATTTCCAGTTGGCTAAATCGCTTTTCTGTGAGTTTGAAACTCTTTTGCTACCTAGTGATTCAGCTTTGAGATACTTGAACATGGACAGAAGCACAGTGTGCTCTTGTGAACTGAAGTGTTGTTCTGCGTTTTTAAAGTTCTAGCATTAACCATTTAAGAATTAAACTAACAGGCGTTTTCAGGCATTTTCGCCTAATCAGGGTGAACATCCAATAGACTGTAAACAAAACACCCTTGATGGTGGGATGACCAAACGTGGGGAGCATTGAGGGGCACATGAGCGAATCATTTTGTCAGAGTTTCATTGAAATACACAAAGAAACCTAGTGCCCAGAAGCTAAGAAACATCTAAATGATTTACAGTTCGCTAAAACGCTTTTCTGTGAGTTTGAAACTCTTTTTTTTCCTAGTGATTCAGCTTTGAGATACTTGAACCAGGAAAGAAGCACAGTGTGCTCTTGTGATCTGAAGTGCTTTTCTGCATTTTCAAAGTTCAATCATTAACCATTGAGGAATTAAACTAACAGGCGTTTTTTAGTGAAATTCGCCTAATCAGGGTAAACATCCAATAGGCTCTAAACACAAAACCCGTGATGGTGGATTGACCAAATTGGGGAGCCATGAGGGGCACAAGAGAGAATCATTTTGTCAGAGTTTCATTGAAATACACAAAGAAACCTAGTTCCCAGAAGCTAAGAAAAATGGAATTATTTCCAGTTGGCTAAATATATATATATATATATAAATCGCTTTTCTTTGAGTTTGAACCTCTTTTGCTACCTAGTGATTCAGCTTTGAGATACTTGAACCAGGACAGAAGCACAGTGTGCTCTTGTGAACTAAAGTGTTGTTCTGCGTTTTTAAAGTTCTAGCATTAACCATTTAAGAATTAAACTCACAGGCGTTTTCAGGCATTTTCGCCTAATCAGGGTAAACATCCAATAGAGTGCAAACAAAACACCCTTGATGGTGGGATGACCAAACTTGGGGAGCCTTGAGGAGCACATGAGAAAATCATTTATTCAGAGTTTCATTGAAATACACAAAGAAACCTAGTGCCCAGAAGCTAAGAAACATGGAATTATTTCCATTTCACTAAAACGCTTTTCTGTGAGTTTGAAACACTTTTGCTACCTAGAGATTCAGCTTTGAGATACTTGAACCAGGACAGAAGCACAGTGTGCTCTTGTGATCGGAAGTGCTTTTCTGCATATCCAAAGTTCTAGCATTAACCACTGAGGAATTAAACTAACAGGCGTTTTCAGGCATTTTCGCCTAATCAGGGTGAACATCCAATAGACTGTAAACAAAACACCCTTGATGGTGGGATGACCAAATTTGGGGAGCCATGAGGGGCACAAGAGAGAATCATTTTGTCAGAGTTTCATTGAAATACACAAAGAAACCTAGTTCCCAGAAGCTAAGAAACATGGAATTATTTCCAGTTGGCTAAATCGCTTTTCTGTGAGTTTGAAACTCTTTTTTTCCTAGTGATTCAGCTTTGAGATACTTGAACCAGGAAAGAAGCACAGTGTGCTCTTGTGAACTGAAGTGCTTTTCTGCATTTTCAAAGTTCAATCATTAACCATTGAGGAATTAAACTAACAGGCGTTTTTAGTGAAATTCGCCTAATCAGGGTAAACATCCAATAGGCTCTAAACACAAAACCCGTGATGGTGGATTGACCAAATTGGGGGAGCCATGAGGGGCACAAGAGAGAATCATTTTGTCAGAGTTTCATTGAAATACACAAAGAAACCTAGTTCCCAGAAGCTAAGAAAAAATGGAATTATTTCCAGTTGGCTAAATCGCTTTTCTTTGAGTTTGAACCTCTTTTGCTACCTAGTGATTCAGCTTTGAGATACTTGAACCAGGACAGAAGCACAGTGTGCTCTTGTGAACTGAAGTGTTGTTCTGCGTTTTTAAAGTTCTAGCATTAACCATTTAAGAATTAAACTCACAGGCGTTTTCAGGCATTTTCGCCTAATCAGGGTAAACATCCAATAGAGTGCAAACAAAACACCCTTGATGGTGGGATGACCAAACTTGGGGAGCCTTGAGGAGCACATGAGAGAATCATTTATTCAGAGTTTCATTGAAATACACAAAGAAACCTAGTGCCCAGAAGCTAAGAAACATGGAATTATTTCCATTTCACTAAAACGCTTTTCTGTGAGTTTGAAACACTTTTGCTACCTAGAGATTCAGCTTTGAGATACTTGAACCAGGACAGAAGCACAGAGTGCTCTTGTGATCGGAAGTGCTTTTCTGCATATCCAAAGTTCTAGCATTAACCACTGAGGAATTAAACTACAGGCGTTTTCAGTGAAATTCGCCTAATCAGGGTAAACATCAAATAGACTGTAAACAAAAAAACCCGTGATCGTGGGGATGACCAAATTTGGGGAGCCATGAGGGGCACAAGAGAGAATCATTTTGTCAGAGTTTCATTGAAATACACAAAGAAACCTAGTTCCCAGAAGCTAAAAAACATGGAACTATTTCCAGTTGGCTAAATCGCTTTTCTGTGAGTTTGAAACTCTTTTGCTACCTAGTGATTCAGCTTTGAGATACTTGATCCAGGACAGAAGCACAGTGTGCTCTTGTGAACTAAACAGTTGTTCTGAGTTTTTAAAGCTCTAGCATTAACCATTTAAGAATTAAACTCACAGGCGTTTTCAGGCATTTTCGCCTAATCAGGGTAAACATCCAATAGACTGTAAACAAAACACCCTTGATGGTGGGATGACCAAACTTGGGGAGCCTTGAGGGGCATATGAGATAATCATTTTTTCAGAGTTTCATTCAAATACAAAGAAACCTATTGCCCAGAAACTAAGAAACATGGAATTATTTCCAGTTGGCTAAATCGCTTTTCTGTGAGTTTGAAACTCTTTTGCTACCTAGTGATTTAGTTCTGAGATACATGAACCAGGACAGGAGCACAGTGTGCTCTTATGATCTGAAGTGGTTTTCTGCATTTTCAAAGTTCTAGCATTAACCATTGAGGAATTAAACTACAGGCGCTTTCAGTGAAATTCGCCTAATCAGGGTAAACATCCAATAGACTGTAAACAAAACACCCTTGATGGTGGGATGACCAAACTTGGGGAGCCTTGAGGAGCACAGGAGGAAATCATTTATTCAGAGTTTAATTGAAATACACAAAGAAACATAGTGCCCAGAAGCTAAGAAACATGGAATTATTTCCATTTCACTAAAACGCTTTTCTGTGAGTTTGAAACTCTTTCGCTACCTAGAGATTCAGCTTTGAGATACTTGAACCAGGACAGAAGCACAGTGTGCTCTTGTGATCGGAAGTGCTTTTCTGCATATCCAAAGTTCTAGCATTAACCACTGATGAATTAAACTAGAGGCGTTTTCAGTGAAATTCGCCTAATCAGGTTAAACATCCAATAGACTGTAAACAAAAAACCCGTGATCGTGGGATGACCAAATTTGGGGAGCCATGAGGGGCACAAGAGAGAAACATTTTGTCAGAGTTTCATTCAAATACACAAAGAAACCTAGTTCCCAGAAGCTAAGAAACATGGAACTATTTCCAGTTGGCTAAATCGCTTTTCTGTGAGTTTGAAACTCTTTTGATACCTAGTGATTCAGCTTTGAGATACTTGAACCAGGACAGGAGTACAGTGTGCTCTTGTGTTCTGAAGTGGTTTTCTGCATTTTCAAAGTTCTAGCATTAACCATTGAGGAATTAAAGTACAGGCGCTTTCAGTGAAATTCGCCTAATCAGGTTAAACATCCAATAGGCTCTAAACAAAAAACCCGTGATGGTGGATTGACCAAGTTTGGGGAGCCATGAGGGGCACAAGAGAGAATCATTTTGTCAGAGTTTCATTGAAATACACAAAGAAACCTGGTACCCACAAGCTAAGAAACATAGAATTATTTCCAGTTGGCTAAAATGCTTTTGTGAGTTTGAAACTCTTTTGCTACCTAGTGATTCAGCTTTGAGATACTTGAACATGGACAGAAGCACAGTGTGCTCTTGTGATCTGAAGTGCTTTTCTGCATTTTTAAGTTCTACAATTATCCATTGAGGAATTAATCTAACAGGCGTTTTCAGTGAAATTCGCCTAATCAGGGTAAACATCCAATAGGCTCTAAACAAAAAACCCGTGATCGTGGATGACCAAATTTGGGGAGCCATGAGGGGCACAAGAGAGAATCATTTTGTCAGAGTTTCATTGAAATACACAAAGAAACCTAGTACCCACAAGCTAAGAAACATGGAATTATTTCCATTTGGCTAAAACACTTTTCTGTGAGTTTGAAACTCTTTTGCTACCTAGTGATTCAGCTTTGAAATACATGAACCAGGAGAGAAGCACAGTGTGCTCTTGTGAACTAAAGTGTTGTTCTGTGCTTTTAAAGTTCTAGCATTAACCATTTAAGAATTAAACTCACAGGCGTTTTCAGGCATTTTCGCCTAATCAGGGTAAACATCCAATAGACTGTAAACAAAACACCCTTGATGGTGGGATGACCAAACTTGGGGAGCATTGAGGGGCACATGAGAGAATGATTTCTTCAGAGTTTCATTGAAATACACGAAGAAACCTAGTACCAACAGGCTAAGAAACATGGAATTATTTCCAGTTGGCTAAAACGCTTTTCTGTGAGTTTGAAACTCTTTTGTTACCTAGTGATTCAGCTTTGAGATACTTGAACCAGGACAGAAGCACAGTGTGCTCCTGTGATATGAAGTGCTTTTCTGCTTTTTTCAAAGTTCTAGCTTTAACCATTGATGAATTAAACTACAGGCGTTTTCAGTGAAATTCGCCTAATCAGGGTAAATATCCAATAGGCTCTAAAAAAAAAACCCGTGATGGTGGGATGACCAAATTTGGGGAGCCATGAGGTGCACAAGATAGAATCATTTTGTCAGTTTCATTGAAATACACAAAGAATCCTAGTACCCACAAGTTAAGAAACATGGAATTATTTCCATTTGTCTAAAACGCTTTTCTGTGAGTTTGAAACTCTTTTGCTACCTAGTGATTCAGCTTTGAGATACTTGAACCAGGAGAGAAGCACAGTGTGCTCTTGTGAACTAAAGTGTTTTTCTGCGTTTTTAAAGTAATAGCATTAACCATTTAAGAATTTAACTCACAGGCGTTTTCAGGCATTTTCGCCTAATCAGGGTAAACATCCAATAGACTGTAATCAAAACACCCTTGATGGTGAGATGACCAAACTTGGGGAGCATTGAGGGGCACATGAGAGAATGATTTTTTCAGAGTTTCATTGAAATACACAAAGAAACCTAGTACCCACTGGCAAAGAAACATGGAATTATTTCCAGGTCGCTAAAACGCTTTTCTGTGAGTTTGAAACTCTTTTGCTACCTAGAGATTCAGCTTTGAGATATTTGAACCAAAACAGAAGCACACTGTGCTCTTGTGATCGGAAGTGCTTTTCTGCATATCCAAAGTTCTAGCATTAACCATTGAGGAATTAAACTACAGGCGTTTTCCGTGAAATTCGCCTAATCAGGGTAAACATCCAATAGGCTCTAAAAAAAAAAAACCCGTGACGGTGGATTGACTAAATTTGGGGAGCCATGAGGGGCACAAGAGAGAATCATTTTGTCAGAGTTTCATTGAAATACACAAAGAAACCTAGTACCCACTGGCTAAGAAACATGGAATTATTTCCAGTTGGCTAAAACGCTTTTCTGTGAGTTTGAAACTCTTTTGCTACCTAGTGATTCAGCTTTGAGATACTTGATCCAGGACAGAAGCACAGTGTGCTCTTGTGAACTAAAGTGTTGTTCGGCATTTTTGAAGTTCTAGCATTAACCATTTTAGAATTAAACTCACAGGCGTTTTCAGGCATTTTCGCCTAATCAGAGTAAACATCCAATAGACTGTAAACAAAACACACTTGATGGTGGGATGACCAAAGGTGGGGAGCATTGAGGGGCACATGAGCGAATCATTTTGTCAGAGTTTCATTGAAATACACAAAGAAACCTAGTACCCAGATGCTAAGAAACATAGAATTATTTCCAGTTGGCTAAATCGCTTTTCTGTGAGTTTGAAACTCTTTAGCTACCTAGTGATTCAACTTTGAGATACTTGAACCAGGAGAGAAGCACAGTGTGCTCTTGTGATCTGAAGTGCTTTTCTGCATTTTCAAAGTTCAATCATAAACCATTGAGGAATTAATCTAACAGGCGTTTTCAGTGAAATTCGCCTAATCAGGGTAAACATCCAATAGGCTCTAAACACAAAACCCGTGATGGTGGATTGACCAAATTTGGGGAGCCATGAGGGGCACAAGAGAGAATCATTTTGTCAGAGTTTCATTGCAATACAGAAAGAAATCTAGTTCCCTGAAGCTAAGAAACAAGGAATTATTTCCAATTGGCTAAACCGCTTTTCTGTGACTTTGAAACTCTTTTGCTACCTAGTGATTCAGCTTTGAGATACTTGAACCAGGACAGAAGCACAGTGTGCTCTTGTGAACTAAAGTGTTGTTCTGCGTTGTTAAAGTTCTTCCATTAACCATTGAAAAATTAAACTTACAGGCGTTTTCAGGCATTTTCGCCTAATCAGGGTAAACATCCAATAGACTGTAAACAAAACACCCTTGATGGTGGGATGACCAAACGTTGGGAGCCTTGAGGGGCACTTGAGAGAATCATTTTTTCAGAGTTTCATTGAAATTCACATAGAAACCTAGTGCCCAGAATCTAAGAAACATGGAATTATTTCCAGTTCGCTAAAACGCTTTTCTGAGTTTGAAACTCTTTTGTTACCTAGTGATTCAGCTTTGAGATACTTGAACCAGGAAAGAAGCACAGTGTACTCTTGTGATCGGAAGTGCTTTTCTGCATTTCCAAAGTTCTAGCATTAACCATTGAGGAATTAAACTAACAGGCGTTTTCAGTGAAATTCGCCTAATCAGGGTAAACATACAATAGGCTCTATTTAAAAAACCCGTGCTGCTGGGATGACCAAATTTGGGGAGCCATGAGGGGCACAAGAGAGAATCATTTTGTCAGATTTTCATTGAAATACACAAAGAAACCTAGTACCCAGATGCTAAGAAACATGGAATTATTTCCAGTTGGCTAAATCGCTTTTCTGTGACTTTGAAACTCTTTAGCTACCTAGTGATTCAACTTTGAGATACTTGAACCAGGAGAGAAGCACAGTGTGCTCTTGTGAACTAAAGTGTTGTTCTGTGTTTTTAAAGTTCTAGCATTAACCATTTAAGAATTAAACTCACAGGCGTTTTCAGGCATCTTCGCCTAATCAGGGTAAACATCCAATAGACTGTAAACAAAACACCCTTGATGATGGGATGACCAAACGTGGGGAGCTTTGAGGGACACATGAGAGAATCATTTCTTCAAAGTTTCATTGAAATACACAAAGAAACCTTCTGCCCAGAAGCAAAGAAACATGGAATTATTTCCAGTTCTCTAAAACGCTTTTCTGTGAGTTTGAAACTCTTTTGTTACCTAGTGATTCAGTTTTGAGATACTTGAACCAGGACAGAAGCACAGTGTGCTCTTGTGATATGAAGTGCTTTTCTGCTTTTTTCAAAGTTCTAGCTTTAACCATTGAGGAATTAAACTACAGGCGTTTTCAGCGAAATTCGCCTAATCAGGATAAACATCCAATAGGCTCTAAACAAAAAACCCCTTATGGTGCATTGACCAAATTTGGGGGAGCCATGAGGGGCACAAGAGAGAATCATTTTGTCAGAGTTTCATTGAAACACACAAAGAAACCTAGTTCCCAGAAGCTAAGAAACATGGAACTATTTCCAGTTGGCTAAATAGCTTTTCTGTGAGTTTGAAACTCTTTTGCTACCTAGTGATTCAGCTTTGAGATACTTGATCCAGGACAGAAGCACAGTGTGCTCTTGTGAACTAAAGTGTTGTTTGGCATTTTTGAAGTTCTAGCATTAACCATTTTAGAATTAAACTCACAGGCGTTTTCAGGCATTTTCGCCTAATCAGAGTAAACATCCAATAGACTGTAAACAAAACACACTTGATGGTGGGATGACCAAACGTGGGGAGCTTTGAGGAGCACATGAGAGTATCATTTTGTCAGAGTTTCATTGAAATACACAAAGAAACCTAGTACCCAGATGCTAAGAAACATGGAATTATTTCCAGTTGGCTAAATCGCTTTTCTGTGAGTTTGAAACTCTTTAGCTACCTAGTGATTCAACTTTGAGATACTTGAACCAGGAGAGAAGCACAGTGTGCTCTTGTGATCTGAAGTGCTTTTCTGCATTTTTAAGTTCTACAATTAACCATTGAGGAATTAATCTAACAGGCGTTTTCAGTGAAATTCGCCTAATCAGGGTAAACATCCAATAGGCTCTAAACAAAAAACCCGTGATCGTGGGATGACCAAATTTGGGGAGCCATGAGGGGCACAAGAGAGAATCATTTTGTCAGAGTTTCATTGAAATACACAAAGAAACCTAGTACCCACAAGCTAAGAAATATGGAATTATTTCCATTTGGCTAAAACGCTTTTCTGTGAGTTTGAAACTCTTTTGCTACCTAGTGATTCAGCTTTGAAATACATGAACCAGGAGTTAAGCACAGTGTGCTCTTGTGAACTAAAGTCTTGTTCTGTGTTTTTAAAGTTCTAGCATTAACCATTTAAGAATTAAACTCACAGGCGTTTTCAGGCATTTTTGCCTAATCAGGGTAAACATCCAATAGACTGTAAACAAAACACCCTTGATGGTGGGATGACCAAACTTGGGGAGCATTGAGGTGCACATGAGAGAATGATTTCTTCAGAGTTTCATTGAAATACACGAAGAAACCTAGTACCAACAGACTAAGAAACATGGAATTATTTCCAGTTGGCTAAAACGCTTTTCTGTGAGTTTGAAACTCTTTTGTACCTAGTGATTCAGCTTTGAGATACTTGAACCAGGACAGAAGCACAGTGTGCTCTTGTGATCTGAAGTGCTTTTCTGCATTTTCAAAGTTCAATCATAAACCATTGAGGAAATAAACTAACAGGCGTTTTCAGTGAAATTCGCCTAATCAGGGTAAACATCCAATAGGCTCTAAACACAAAACCCGTGATGGTGGATTGACCAAATTTGGGGAGCCATGACGGGCACAAGAGAGAATCATTTTGTCAGAGTTTCATTGCAATACAGAAAGAAATCTAGTTCCCAGAAGCTAAGAAACAAGGACTTATTTCCAATTGGCTAAACCGCTTTTCTGTGACTTTGAAACTCTTTTGCTACCTAGTGATTCAACTTTGAGATACTTGAACCAGGAGAGAAGCACAGTGTGCTCTTGTGAACTAAAGTGTTGTTCTGTGTTTTTAAAGTTCTAGCATTAACCATTCAAGAATTAAACTCACAGGCGTTTTCAGGCATCTTCGCCTAATCAGGGTAAACATCCAATAGACTGTAAACAAAACACCCTTGATGATGGGATGACCAAACGTGGGGAGCCTTGAGGGACACATGAGAGAATCATTTCTTCAAAGTTTCATTGAAATACACAAAGAAACCTACTGCCCAGAAGCAAAGAAACATGGAATTATTTCCAGTTCTCTAAAACGCTTTTCTGTGAGTTTGAAACTCTTTTGTTACCTAGTGATTCAGTTTTGAGATACTTGAACCAGGACAGAAGCACAGTGTGCTCTTGTGATATGAAGTGCTTTTCTGCTTTTTCAAAGTTCTAGCTTTAAACATTGAGGAATTAAACTACTGGCGTTTTCAGCGAAATTCGCCTAATCAGGGTAAACATCCAATAGGCTCTAAACAAAAAACCCGTTATGGTGGATTGACCAAATTTGGGGAGCCATGAGGGGCACAAGAGAGAATCATTTTGTCAGAGTTTCATTGAAACACACAAAGAAACCTAGTTCCCATAAGCTAAGAAACATGGAACTATTTCCAGTTGGCTAAATAGCTTTTCTGTGAGTTTGAAACTCTTTTGCTACCTAGTGATTCAGCTTTGAGATACTTCAACCAGGACAGAAGCACAGTGTGCTCTTGTGAACTGAAGTGTTTCTGCGTTTTTAAAGTTCTAGCATTAACCATTTAAGAATTAAACTCACAGGCGTTTTCAGGCATTTTCGCCTAATCAGGGTAAACATCCAATAGACTCTAAACAAAACACACTTGATGGTGGGATGACCAAACGTGGGGAGCTTTGAGGAGCACATGAGAGTATCATTTTGTCAGAGTTTCATTGAAATACACAAAGAAACCTAGTGCCCAGAAGCTAAGAAACATGGAATGATTTCTAGTTTGCTAAAACGCTTTTCTGTGAGTTTGAAACTCTTTTGTTAACTAGTGATTCAGCTAAGAGATACTTGAACCAGGAAAGAGAGCACAGTGTGCTCTTGTGATCTGAAGTGCTTTTCTGCATTTTTAAGTTCTAGCATTAACCATTGAGGAATTAATCTAACAGGCGTTTTCAGTGAAATTCGCCTAATCAGGGTAAACATCCAATAGGCTCTAAACAAAAAAAACCCATGATCGTGAAATGACTAAATTTGGGGAGCCATGAGGGGCACAAGAGAGAATCATTTTGTCAGAGTTTCATTGAAATAAACAAAGAAACCTAGTACCCACAAGCTAAGAAAAATGGAATTATTTCCATTTGGCTAAAACGCTTTTCTGTGAGTTTGAAACTCTTTTCTACCTAGTGATTCAGCTTTGAAATACATGAACCAGGAGAGAAGCACAGTGTGCTCTTGTGAACTAAAGTGTTGTTCTGTGTTTTTAAAGTTCTAGCATTAACCATTTAAGAATTAAACTCACAGGCGTTTTCAGGCATTTTCGCCTAATCAGGGTAAACATCCAATAGACTGTAAACAAAACACCCTTGATGGTGGGATGACCAAACTTGGGGAGCATTGAGGGGCACATGAGAGAATGATTTTTTCAGAGTTTCATTGAAATACACAAAGAAACCTAGTACCCACACAAGCTAAGAAACATGGAATTATTTCCATTTGTCTAAAACGCTTTTCTGTGAGTTTGAAACTCTTTTGCTACCTAGTGATTCAGCTTTGAGATACTTGAACCAGGAGAGAAGCACAGTGTGCTCTTGTGAACTAAAGTGTTTTTCTGCGTTTTTAAAGTAATAGCATTAACCATTTAGGAATTAAACTCACAGGTGTTTTCAGGCATTTTCGCCTAATCAGAGTAAACATCCAATAGACTGTAAATAAAACACCCTTGATGGTGGGATGACCAAACTTGGGGAGCCTTGAGGGGCACATGAGAGAATCATTTTTTCAGAGTTTCATTGAAATACACGAAGAAACCTAGTGCCCAGAAGCTAAGAAACATGGAATTATTTCCAGTTCTCTAAAAGGCTTTTCTGTGCGTTTGAAACACTTTTGTTACCTAGTGATTCAGCTTTTAGATACTTGAACCAGGAAAGATGCACAGTGTGCTCTTGTGATCTGAAGTGCTTTTCTGCATTTTCAAAGTTCAATCATTAACCATTGAGGAATTAAACTAACAGGCGTTTTCAGTGAAATTCGCCTAATCAGGGTAAAACTTCCAATAGGCTCTAAACAAAAAAACCCGTGATGGTGGATTGACCAAATTGGGGGAGCCATGAGGGGCACAAGAGAGAATCATTTTGTCAGAGTTTCATTGAAACACACAAAGAAACCTAGTTGCCAGAAGCTAAGAAACATGGAACTATTTCCAGTTGGCTAAATAGCTTTTCTGTGAGTTTGAACCTCTTTTACTACCTAGTGATTCAGCTTTGAGATACTTGAACCAGGACAGAAGCACAGTGTGCTCTTGTGAACTAAAGTGTTGTTCTGTGTTTTTAAAGTTCTAGCATTAACCATTTAAGAATTAAACACACAGGCTTTTTCAGGCATTTTCGCCTAATCAGGGTAAACATCCAATAGACTGTAAACAAAACACCCTTGATGGTGGGATGACCAAACTTGGGGAGCCTTGAGGAGCACATGAGAAAATCATTTATTCAGAGTTTCATTGAAATACACGAAGAAACCTAGTGCCCAGAAACATGGAATTATTTCCATTTCACTAAAACGCTTTTCTGTGAGTTTGAAACTCTTTCGCTACCTAGAGATTCAGCTTTGAGATACTTGAACCAGGACAGAAGCACAGTGTGCTCTTGTGATCGAAGTGCTTTTCTGCATATCCAAAGTTCTAGCATTAACCACTGAGGAATTAAACTACAGGCGTTTTCAGTGAAATTCGCCTAATCAGGTTAAACATCCAATAGACTGTAAACAAAAAACCCGTGATCGTGGGATGACCAAATTTGGGGTGCCATGAGGGGCACAAGAGATAATCATTTTGTCAGAGTTTCATTGAAATACACAAAGATACCTAGTACCCAGATGTTAAGAAACATGGAATTATTTCCAGTTGGCTAAATCGCTTTTCTGTGAGTTTGAAACTCTTTAGCTACCTAGTGATTCAACTTTGAGATACTTGAACCAGGAGAGAAGCACAGTGTGCTCTTGTGAACTAAAGTGTTGTTCTGTGTTTTTAAAGTTCTAGCATTAACCATTCAAGAATTAAACTCACAGGCGTTTTCAGGCATCTTCGCCTAATCAGGGTAAACATCCAATAGACTGTAAACAAAACACCCTTGATGATGGGATGACCAAACGTGGGGAGCTTTGAGGGACACATGAGAGAATCATTTCTTCAAAGTTTCATTGAAATACACAAAGAAACCTACTGCCCAGAAGCAAAGAAACATGGAATTATTTCCAGTTCTCTAAAACGCTTTTCTGTGAGTTTGAAACTCTTTTGTTACCTAGTGATTCAGTTTTGAGATACTTGAACCAGGACAGAAGCACAGTGTGCTCTTGTGATATGAAGTGCTTTTCTGCTTTTTCAAAGTTCTAGCTTTAACCATTGAGGAATTAAACTACAGGCGTTTTCAGCGAAATTCGCCTAATCAGGATAAACATCCAATAGGCTCTAAACAAAAAAACCCGTTATGGTGGATTGACCAAATTTGGGGAGCCATGAGGGGCACAAGAGAGAATCATTTTGTCAGAGTTTCATTGAAACACACAAAGAAACCTAGTTCCCAGAAGCTAAGAAACATGGAACTATTTCCAGTTGGCTAAATAGCTTTTCTGTGAGTTTGAAACTCTTTTGCTACCTAGTGATTCAGCTTTGAGATACTTGATCCAGGACAGAAGCACAGTGTGCTCTTGTGAACTAAAGTGTTGTTCGGCGTTTTTGAAGTTTCTAGCATTAACCATTTTAGAATTAAACTCACAGGCGTTTTCAGGCATTTTCGCCTAATCAGAGTAAACATCCAATAGACTGTAAACAAAACACACTTGACGGTGGGATGACCAAAACGTGGGGAGCTTTGAGGAGCACATGAGAGTATCATTTTGTCAGAGTTTCATTGAAATACACAAAGAAACCTAGTACCCAGAAGCTAAGAAACATGGAATTATTTCCAGTTGGCTAAATCGCTTTTCTGTGAGTTTGAAACTCTTTAGCTACCTAGTGATTCAACTTTGAGATACTTGAACCTGGAGAGAAGCACAGTGTGCTCTTGTGATCTGAAGTGCTTTTCTGCATTTTTAAGTTCTACATTAACCATTGAGGAAATTAATCTAACAGGCGTTTTCAGTGAAATTCGCCTAATCAGGGTAAACATCCAATAGGCTCTAAACAAAAAACCCGTGATCGTGGGATGACCAAATTTGGGGAGCCATGAGGGGCACAATGAGAGAATCATTTTGTCAGAGTTTCATTGAAATACACAAAGAAACCTAGTACCCACAAGCTAAGAAATATGGAATTATTTCCATTTGGCTAAAACGCTTTTCTGTGAGTTTGAAACTCTTTTGCTACCTAGTGATTCAGCTTTGAAATACATGAACCAGGAGAAAGCACAGTGTGCTCTTGTGAACTAAAGTCTTTTTCTGTGTTTTTAAAGTTCTAGCATTAACCATTTAAGAATTAAACTCACAGGCGTTTTCAGGCATTTTCGCCTAATCAGGGTAAACATCCAATAGACTGTAAACAAAACACCCTTGATGGTGGGATGACCAAACTTGGGGAGCATTGAGGGGCACATGAGAGAATGATTTTGTTCAGAGTTTCATTGAAATACACAAAGAAACCTAGTACCCACAAGACTAAGAAACATGGAATTATTTCCAGTTGGCTAAAACGCTTTTCTGTGAGTTTGAAACTCTTTTGTTACCTAGTGATTCAGCTTTGAGATACTTGAACCAGGACAGAAAGCACAGTGTGCTCTTGTGATCTGAAGTGCTTTTCTGCATTTTCAAAGTTCAATCATAAACCATTGAGGAATTAAACTAACAGGCGTTTTCAGTGAAATTCGCCTAATCAGGGTAAACATCCAATAGACTGTAAACACAAAACACCCGTGATGGTGGATTGACCAAATTTGGGGAGCCATGACGGGCACAAGAGAGAATCATTTTGTCAGAGTTTCATTGAAATACACAAAGAAACCTGGTACCCACAAGCTAAGAAACATGGAATTATTTCCAGTTGGCTAAAATGCTTTTCTGTGAGTTTGAAAGTCTTTTGCTACCTAGTGATTCAGCTTTGAGATACTTGAACATGGACAGAAGCACAGTGTGCTCTTGTGAACTGAAGTGTTGTTCTGCGTTTTTAAAGTTCTAGCATTAACCATTTAAGAATTAAACTTACAGGCGTTTTCAGGCAATTTCGCCTAATCAGGGTGAACATCCAATAGACTGTAAACAAAAAACCCTTGATGGTGTGATGACCAAATTTGGGGAGCATGAGGGGCACAAGAGAGAATCATTTTGTCAGAGTTTCATTGAAATACACAAAGAAACCTAGTGCCCAGAAGCTAAGAAACATCGAATGATTTACAGTTCGCTAAAACGCTTTTCTGTGACTTTGAAACTCTTTTTTTACCTAGTGATTCAGCTTTGAGATACTTGAACCTGGACAGAAGCACAGTGTGCTCTTGTGATCTGAAGTGCTTTTCTGCATTTTCAAAGTTCAATCATTAACCATTGAGGAATTAAACTAACAGGCGTTTTCAGTGAAATTCGCCTAATCAGGGTAAACATCCAATAGGCTCTAAACAAAAAACCCGTGATGGTGGATTGACCAATTGGGGGAGCAATGAGGGGACAAGAGAGAATCATTTTGTCAGAGTTTCATTGAAATACACAAAGAAACCTAGTTCCCAGAAACTAAGAAATATGGAATTATTTCCAGTTGGCTAAATCGCTTTTCTTGAGTTTGAAACCTATTTTGCTACCTAATGATTCAGCTTTGAGATACTTGAACCTGGACAGAAGCACAGTGTGCTCTTGTGAACTAAAGTGTTGTTCTGCGTTTTTTAAAAGTTCTATCATTAACCATTTAAGAATTAAACTCACAGGCCTTTTCAGGCATTTTCGCCTAATCAGGGTAAACATCCAATAGACTGTAAACAAAACACCCTTGATGGTGGGATGACCAAACGTGGGGAGCCTTGAGGAGCACATGAGACAATCATTTATTCAGAGTTTCATTGAAATACACAAAGAAACCTAGTGCCCAGAAGCTAAGAAACATGGAATTATTTCCATTTCACTAAAACGCTTTTCTCTGAGTTTGAAACTCTTTTGCTACCTAGAGATTCAGCTTTGAGATACTTGAACCAGCAAAGAAGCACAGTGTGCTCTTGTGATCGGAAGTGCTTTTCTGCATATCCAAAGTTCTAGCATTAACCATTGAGGAATTAAACTACAGGCGTTTTCAGTGAAATTCGCCTAATCAGGGTAAACATCCAATAGACTGTAAACAAAAAACCCGTGATCGTGGGATGACCAAATTTGAAGGAGCCATGAGGGGCACAAGAGAGAATCATTTTGTCAGAGTTTCATTGAAATACACAAAGAAACCTAGTTCCCAGAAGCTAAGAAACATGGAACTATTTCCAGTTGGCTAAATCGCTTTTCTGTGAGTTTGAAACTCTTTTGCTACCTAGTGATTCAGCTTTGAGATACTTGAACCAGGACAGGAGCACAGTGTGCTCTTGTGATCTGAAGTGGGGTTTCTGCATTTTCAAAGTTCTAGCATTAACCATTGAGGAATTAAAAACTACAGGCGTTTTCAGTGAAATTCGCCTAATCAGGGTAAACATCCAATAGGCTCTAAACAAAAAACCCGTGATGGTGGATTGACCAAATTTGGGGAGCCATGAGGGGCACAAGAGAGAAAATCATTTTGTCAGAGTTTCATTGAAATACACAAAGAAACCTGGTACCCACAAGCTAAGAAACATGGAATTATTTCCAGTTGGCTAAAATGCTTTTGTGAGTTTGAAACTCTTTTGCTACCTAGTGATTCAGCTTTGAGATACTTGAACATGGACAGAAGCACAGTGTGCTCTTGTGAACTGAAGTGTTGTTCTGCGTTTTTAAAGTTCTAGCATTAACCATTTAAGAATTAAACTCACAGGCGTTTTCAGGCATTTTCGCCTAATCAGGGTGAACATCCAATAGACTGTAAAAAAAACACCCTTGATGGTGGGATGACCAAACTTGGGAGCCTTGAGGAGCACATGAGAAAATCATTTATTCAGAGTTTCATTGAAATACACAAAGAAACCTAGTGCCCAGAAGCTAAGAAACATGGAATTATTTCCATTTCACTAAAACGCTTTTCTGTGAGTTTGAAACTCTTTTGCTACCTAGAGATTCAGCTTTGAGATACTTGAACCAGGACAGAAGCACAGTGTGCTCTTGTGATCTGAAGTGCTTTTCTGCATTTTCAAAGTTCTAGCATTAACCATTGAGGAAATTAAAGTACAGGCGTTTTCAGTGAAATTCGCCTAATCAGGGTAAAACATCCAATAGGCTCTAAACAAAAAAACCCGTGATGGTGGATTGACCAAATTTGGGGAGCCATGAGGGGCACAAGAGAGAATCATTTTGTCAGAGTTTCATTGAAATACACAAAGAAACCTAGTTCCCAGAAGCTAAGAAACATGGAATTATTTCCAGTTGGCTAAATCGCTTTTCTTTGAGTTTGAACCTCTTTTGCTACCTAGTGATTCAGCTTTGAGATACTTGAACCAGGACAGAAGCACAGTGTGCTCTTGTGAACTAAAGTGTTGTTCTGCATTTTAAAGTTCTAGCATTAACCATTTAAGAATTAAACTACAGGCGTTTTCAGGCATTTTCGCCTAATCAGGGTAAACATCCAATAGACTGTAAACAAAACACCCTTGATGGTGGGATGACCAAACTTGGGGAGCCTTGAGGAGCACATGAGAGAATCATTTTTCAGAGTTTCATTGAAATACACAAAGAAACCTAGTGCCCAGAAGCTAAGAAACATGGAATTATTTCCAGTTTCACTAAAACGCTTTTCTGTGAGTTTGAAACTCTTTTGCTACCTAGAGATTCAGCTTTGAGATACTTGAACCAGGAAAGAAGCACAGTGTGCTCTTGTGATCGGAAGTGCTTTTCTGCATATCAAAGTTCTAGCATTAACCACTGAGGAATTAAACTACAGGCGTTTTCAGTGAAATTCGCCTAATCAGGGTAAACATCCAATAGATGTAAACAAAAAACCCGTGAGGGGCACACAGAGAGAAACATTTTGTCAGAGTTTCATTCAAATACACATTGACTAAGAAACATGGAACTATTTGCAGTTGGCTACATCGGTTTCTGTGAGTTTGAGCTACCTGAGGGGAACAGGACAGGAGCACAGTGTGTGCTCTTGAGAATCATTTTGTTTTCAGTTCTAGAATTTTCATTGAAATACAGGCGCTTTCAGTGAAATTCGCCTAAAGAAATATCCAATACTCTAAACAAAAAACCCGTGATGGTGGATTTGACCAGAATTTGGGGAGCTATGAGAAAGAGGAGAATCATTTTGTCGAAGTTTCATTTACACAAAGAAACCTGGTACCCACAAGCTAAGAAACATTTTTTCCAGTTGTGAGTTTGAAACTCTTTTGCTACCTAGTGATTCAGCTTTGAGATACTTGAACATGGACAGAAGCACAGTGTGCTCTTGTGAACTGAAGTGTTGTTCTGCGTTTTTAAAGTTCTAGCATTAACCATTTAAGAATTAAACTCACAGGCGTTTTCAGGCATTTTCGCCTAATCAGGGTGAACATCCAATAGACTGTGAACAAAACACCCTTGATGGTGGATGACCAAACTTCGGGAGCCTTGAGGAGCACATGAGACAATCATTTATTCAGAGTTTCATTGAAATACACAAAGAAACCTAGTGCCCAGAATCTAAGAAACATGGAATTATTTCCATTTCACTAAAACGCTTTTCTGTGAATTTGAAACTCTTTTGCTACCTAGAGATTCAGCTTTGAGATACTTGAACCAGGACAGAAGCACAGTGTGCTCTTGTGATCGGAAGTGCTTTTCTGCATATCCAAAGTTCTAGCATTAACCACTGAGGAATTAAACTACAGGCGTTTTCAGTGAAATTCGCCTAATCAGTGTAAAACATCCAATAGACTGTAAACAAAAAACCCGTGATCGTGGGATGACCAAATTTGGGGAGCCATGAGGGGCACAAGAGAGAATCATTTTGTCAGAGTTTCATTGAAATACACAAAGAAACCTAGTTCCCAGAAGCTAAGAAACATGGAACTATTTCCAGTTGGCTAAATCGCTTTTCTGTGAGTTTGAAACTCTTTTGCTACCTAGTGATTCAGCTTTGAGATACTTGAACCAGGACAGGAAGCACAGTGTGCTCTTGTGATCTGAAGTGGTTTTCTGCATTTTCAAAGTTCTAGCATTAACCATTGAGGAATTAAAGTACAGGCGCTTTTCAGTGAAATTCTCCTAATCAGGGTAAACATCCAATAGGCTCTAAACAAAAAACCCGTGATGGTGGATTGACCAAATTTGGGGAGCCATGAGGGGCACAAGAGAGAAACATTTTGTCAGAGTTTCATTGAAATACACAAAGAAAACTGGTACCCACAAGCTTAGAAACATGGAATTATTTCCAGTTGGCTAAAATGCTTTTGTGAGTTTGAAACTCTTTTGCTACCTAGTGATTCAGCTTTGACATACTTGAACATGCACAGAAGCACAGTGTGCTCTTGTGAACTGAAGTGTTGTTCTGCGTTTTTAAAAGTTCTAGCATTAACCATTTAAGAATTAAACTAACAGGCGTTTTCAGGCATTTTCGCCTAATCAGGGTGAACATCCAATAGACTGTAAAGAAAACACCCTTGATGGTGGGATGACCAAACTTGAAGAGCCTTGAGGAGCACATGAGAAAATCATTTATTCAGAGTTTCATTGAAATACACAAAGAAACCTAGTGCCCAGAATATAAGAAACATGGAATTATTTCCATTTCACTAAAACGCTTTTCTGTGAGTTTGAAACTCTTTCGCTACCTAGAGATTCAGCTTTGAGATACTTGAACCAGGACAGAAGCACAGTGTGCTCTTGTGATCTGAAGTGCTTTTCTGCATTTTCAAAGTTCTAGCATTAACCATTGAGGAATTAAAGTACAGGCGCTTTCAGTGAAATTCGCCTAATCAGGGTAAACATCCAATAGGCTCTAAACAAAAAACCCGTGATGGTGGATTGACCAATTGGGGGAGCAATGAGGGGAACAAGAGAGAATCATTTTGTCAGAGTTTCATTGAAATACACAAAGAAACCTAGTTCCCAGAAACTAAGAAATATGGAATTATTTCCAGTTGGCTAAATCGCTTTTCTTTGAGTTTGAACCTATTTTGCTACCTAATGATTCAGCTTTGAGATACTTGAACCTGGACAGAAGCACAGTGTGCTCTTGTGAACTAAAGTGTTGTTCTGCGTTTTTAAAGTTCTAGCATTAACCATGTAAGAATTAAACTCACAGGCCTTTTCAGGCATTTTCGCCTAATCAGGGTAAACATCCAATAGACTGTAAACAAAACACCCTTGATGGTGGGATGACCAAACGTGGGGAGCCTTGAGGAGCACATGAGACAATCATTTATTCAGAGTTTCATTGAAATACACAAAGAAACCTAGTGCCCAGAAGCTAAGAAACATGGAATTATTTCCATTTCACTAAAACGCTTTTTCTCTGAGTTTGAAACTCTTTTGCTACCTAGAGATTCAGCTTTGAGATACTTGAACCAGCAAAGAAGCACAGTGTGCTCTTGTGATCGAAGTGCTTTTCTGCATATCCAAAGTTCTAGCATTAACCACTGAGGAATTAAACTACAGGCGTTTTCAGTGAAATTCGCCTAATCAGGGTAAACATCCAATAGACTGTAAACAAAAAACCCGTGATCGTGGATGACCAAATTTGAAGAGCCATGAGGGGCACAAGAGAGAATCATTTTGTCAGAGTTTCATTGAAATACACAAAGAAACCTAGTTCCCAGAAGCTAAGAAACATGGAACTATTTGCAGTTGGCTACAATCGCGTTTCTGTGAGTTTGAAACTCTTTTGCTACCTAGTGATTCAGCTTTGAGATATTGAACCAGGACAGGAGCACAGTGTGCTCTTGTGATCGAAGTGGGGTTTTCTGCATTTTCAAAGTTCTAGAATTAACCATTGAGGAATTAAAGTACAGGCGCTTTCAGTGAAATTCGCCTAATCAGGGTAAATATCCAATAGGCTCTAAACAAAAAAACCCGTGATGGTGGATTGACCAAATTTGGGGAGCCATGAGGGGCACAAGAGAGAATCATTTTGTCAGAGTTTCATTGAAATACACAAAGAAACCTGGTACCCACAAGCTAAGAAACATGGAATTATTTCCAGTTGGCTAAATGCTTTTGTGAGTTTGAAACTCTTTTTGCTACCTAGTGATTCAGCTTTGAGATACTTGAACATGGACAGAAGCACAGTGTGCTCTTGTGAACTGAAGTGTTGTTCTGCGTTTTTAAAGTTCTAGCATTAACCATTTAAGAATTAAACTCACAGGCGTTTTCAGGCATTTTCGCCTAATCAGGGTGAACATCCAATAGACTGTGAACAAAACACCCTTGATGGTGGGATGACAAAAACTTGGGGAGCCTTGAGGAGCACATGAGACAATCATTTATTCAGAGTTTCATTGAAATACACAAAGAAACCTAGTGCCCAGAATCTAAGAAACATGGAATTATTTCCATTTCACTAAAACGCTTTTCTGTGAATTTGAAACTCTTTTGCTACCTAGAGATTCAGCTTTGAGATACTTGAACCAGGACAGAAGCACAGTGTGCTCTTGTGATCGGAAGTGCTTTTCTGCATATCCAAAGTTCTAGCATTAACCACTGAGGAATTAAACTACAGGCGTTTTCAGTGAAATTCGCCTAATCAGTGTAAACATCCAATAGACTGTAAACAAAAAACCCGTGATCGTGGGATGACCAAATTTGGGGAGCCATGAGGGGCACAAGAGAGAATCATTTTGTCAGAGTTTCATTGAAATACACAAAGAAAACCTAGTTCCCAGAAGCTAAGAAACATGGAACTATTTCCAGTTGGCTAAATCGCTTTTCTGTGAGTTTGAAAACTCTTTTGCTACCTAGTGATTCAGCTTTGAGATACTTGAACCAGGACAGGAGCACAGTGTGCTCTTGTGATCTGAAGTGGTTTTCTGCATTTTCAAAGTTCTAGCATTAACCATTGAGGAATTAAAGTACAGGCGCTTTCAGTGAAATTCTCCTAATCAGGGTAAACATCCAATAGGCTCTAAACAAAAAACCCGTGATGGTGGATTGACCAAATTTAGGGAGCCATGAGGGGCACAAGAGAGAAACATTTTGTCAGAGTTTCATTGAAATACACAAAGAAAACTGGTACCCACAAGCTTAGAAACATGGAATTATTTCCAGTTGGCTAAAATGCTTTTGTGAGTTTGAAACTCTTTTGCTACCTAGTGATTCAGCTTTGACATACTTGAACATGCACAGAAGCACAGTGTGCTCTTGTGAACTGAAGTGTTGTTCTGCGTTTTAAAAGTTCTAGCATTAACCATTTAAGAATTAAACTAACAGGCGTTTTCAGGCATTTTCGCCTAATCAGGGTGAACATCCAATAGACTGTAAAGAAAACACCCTTGATGGTGGGATGACCAAACTTGAAGAGCCTTGAGGAGCACATGAGAAAATCATTTATTCAGAGTTTCATTGAAATACACAAAGAAACCTAGTGCCCAGAATATAAGAAACATGGAATTATTTTCCATTTCACTAAAACGCTTTTCTGTGAGTTTGAAACTCTTTCGCTACCTAGAGATTCAGCTTTGAGATACTTGAACCAGGACAGAAGCACAGTGTGCTCTTGTGATCTGAAGTGCTTTTCTGCATTTTCAAAGTTCTAGCATTAACCATTGAGGAATTAAAGTACAGGCGCTTTCAGTGAAATTCGCCTAATCAGGGTAAACATCCAATAGGCTCTAAACAAAAAACCCGTGATGGTGGATTGACCAATTGGGGGAGCAATGAGGGGAACAAGAGAGAATCATTTTGTCAGAGTTTCATTGAAATACACAAAGAAACCTAGTTCCCAGAAACTAAGAAATATGGAATTATTTCCAGTTGGCTAAATCGCTTTTCTTTGAGTTTGAACCTATTTTGCTACCTAATGATTCAGCTTTGAGATACTTGAACCTGGACAGAAGCCCAGTGTGCTCTTGTGAACTAAAGTGTTGTTCTGCGTTTTTAAAGTTCTAGCATTAACCATGTAAGAATTAAACTCACAGGCCTTTTCAGGCATTTTCGCCTAATCAGGGTAAACATCCAATAGACTGTAAACAAAACACCCTTGATGGTGGGATGACCAAACTTGGGGAGCCTTGAGGAGCACATGAGACAATCATTTATTCAGAGTTTCATTGAAATACACAAAGAAACCTAGTGCCCAGAAGCTAAGAAACATGGAATTATTTCCATTTCACTAAAACGCTTTTCTCTGAGTTTGAAACTCTTTTGCTACCTAGAGATTCAGCTTTGAGATACTTGAACCAGCAAAGAAGCACAGTGTGCTCTTGTGATCGGAAGTGCTTTTCTGCATATCCAAAGTTCTAGCATTAACCACTGAGGAATTAAACTACAGGCGTTTTCAGTGAAATTCGCCTAATCAGGGTAAACATCCAATAGACTGTAAACAAAAAACCCGTGATCGTGGGATGACCAAATTTGAAGAGCCATGAGGGGCACAAGAGAGAATCATTTTGTCAGAGTTTCATTGAAATACACAAAGAAACCTAGTTCCCAGAAGCTAAGAAACATGGAACTATTTGCAGTTGGCTACATCGCGTTTCTGTGAGTTTGAAACTCTTTTGCTACCTAGTGATTCAGCTTTGAGATATTGAACCAGGACAGGAGCACAGTGTGCTGTTGTGATCGGAAGTGGGGTTTCTGCATTTTCAAAGTTCTAGAATTAACCATTGAGGAATTAAAGTACAGGCGCTTTCAGTGAAATTCGCCTAATCAGGGTAAATATCCAATAGGCTCTAAACAAAAAACCCGTGATGGTGGATTGACCAAATTTGGGGAGCCATGAGGGGCACAAGAGAGAATCATTTTGTCAGAGTTTCATTGAAATACACAAAGAAACCTGGTACCCACAAGCTAAGAAACATGGAATTATTTCCAGTTGGCTAAAATGCTTTTGTGAGTTTGAAACTCTTTTGCTACCTAGTGATTCAGCTTTGAGATACTTGAACATGGACAGAAGCACAGTGTGCTCTTGTGAACTGAAGTGTTGTTCTGCGTTTTTAAAGTTCTAGCATTAACCATTTAAGAATTAAACTCACAGGCGTTTTCAGGCATTTTCGCCTAATCAGGGTGAACATCCAATAGACTGTGAACAAAACACCCTTGATGGTGGGATGACAAAACTTCGGGAGCCTTGAGGAGCACATGAGACAATCATTTATTCAGAGTTTCATTGAAATACACAAAGAAACCTAGTGCCCAGAATCTAAGAAACATGGAATTATTTCCATTTCACTAAAACGCTTTTCTGTGAATTTGAAACTCTTTTGCTACCTAGAGATTCAGCTTTGAGATACTTGAACCAGGACAGAAGCACAGTGTGCTCTTGTGATCGGAAGTGCTTTTCTGCATATCCAAAGTTCTAGCATTAACCACTGAGGAATTAAACTACAGGCGTTTTCAGTGAAATTCGCCTAATCAGTGTAAACATCCAATAGACTGTAAACAAAAAACCCGTGATCGTGGGATGACCAAATTTGGGGAGCCATGAGGGGCACAAGAGAGAATCATTTTGTCAGAGTTTCATTGAAATACACAAAGAAACCTAGTTCCCAGAAGCTAAGAAACATGGAACTATTTCCAGTTGGCTAAATCGCTTTTCTGTGAGTTTGAAAACTCTTTTGCTACCTAGTGATTCAGCTTTGAGATACTTGAACCAGGACAGGAGCACAGTGTGCTCTTGTGATCTGAAGTGGTTTTCTGCATTTTCAAAGTTCTAGCATTAACCATTGAGGAATTAAAGTACAGGCGCTTTCAGTGAATTCTCCTAATCAGGGTAAACATCCAATAGGCTCTAAACAAAAAACCCGTGATGGTGGATTGACCAAATTTAGGGAGCCATGAGGGGCACAAGAGAGAAACATTTTGTCAGAGTTTCATTGAAATACACAAAGAAAAAAACTGGTACCCACAAGCTTAGAAACATGGAATTATTCCAGTTGGCTAAAATGCTTTTGTGAGTTTGAAACTCTTTTGCTACCTAGTGATTCAGCTTTGACATACTTGAACATGCACAGAAGCACAGTGTGCTCTTGTGAACTGAAGTGTTGTTCTGCGTTTTAAAAGTTCTAGCATTAACCATTTAAGAATTAAACTAACAGGCGTTTTCAGGCATTTTCGCCTAATCAGGGTGAACATCCAATAGACTGTAAAGAAAACACCCTTGATGGTGGGATGACCAAACTTGAAGAGCCTTGAGGAGCACATGAGAAAATCATTTATTCAGAGTTTCATTGAAATACACAAAGAAACCTAGTGCCCAGAATATAAGAAACATGGAATTATTTCCATTTCACTAAAACGCTTTTCTGTGAGTTTGAAACTCTTTCGCTACCTAGAGATTCAGCTTTGAGATACTTGAACCAGGACAGAAGCACAGTGTGCTCTTGTGATCTGAAGTGCTTTTCTGCATTTTCAAAGTTCTAGCATTAACCATTGAGGAATTAAAGTACAGGCGCTTTCAGTGAAATTCGCCTAATCAGGGTAAACATCCAATAGGCTCTAAACAAAAAACCCGTGATGGTGGATTGACCAATTGGGGGAGCAATGAGGGGAACAAGAGAGAATCATTTTGTCAGAGTTTCATTGAAATACACAAAGAAACCTAGTTCCCAGAAACTAAGAAATATGGAATTATTTCCAGTTGGCTAAATCGCTTTTCTTTGAGTTTGAACCTATTTTGCTACCTAATGATTCAGCTTTGAGATACTTGAACCTGGACAGAAGCCCAGTGTGCTCTTGTGAACTAAAGTGTTGTTCTGCGTTTTTAAAGTTCTAGCATTAACCATGTAAGAATTAAACTCACAGGCCTTTTCAGGCATTTTCGCCTAATCAGGGTAAACATCCAATAGACTGTAAACAAAACACCCTTGATGGTGGGATGACCAAACGTGGGGAGCCTTGAGGAGCACATGAGACAATCATTTATTCAGAGTTTCATTGAAATACACAAAGAAACCTAGTGCCCAGAAGCTAAGAAACATGGAATTATTTCCATTTCACTAAAACGCTTTTCTCTGAGTTTGAAACTCTTTTGCTACCTAGAGATTCAGCTTTGAGATACTTGAACCAGCAAAGAAGCACAGTGTGCTCTTGTGATCGGAAGTGCTTTTCTGCATATCCAAAGTTCTAGCATTAACCACTGAGGAATTAAACTACAGGCGTTTTCAGTGAAATTCGCCTAATCAGGGTAAACATCCAATAGACTGTAAACAAAAAACCCGTGATCGTGGGATGACCAAATTTGAAGAGCCATGAGGGGCACAAGAGAGAATCATTTTGTCAGAGTTTCATTGAAATACACAAAGAAACCTAGTTCCCAGAAGCTAAGAAACATGGAACTATTTGCAGTTGGCTACATCGCGTTTCTGTGAGTTTGAAACTCTTTTGCTACCTAGTGATTCAGCTTTGAGATATTGAACCAGGACAGGAGCACAGTGTGCTGTTGTGATCGGAAGTGGGGTTTCTGCATTTTCAAAGTTCTAGAATTAACCATTGAGGAATTAAAGTACAGGCGCTTTCAGTGAAATTCGCCTAATCAGGGTAAATATCCAATAGGCTCTAAACAAAAAACCCGTGATGGTGGATTGACCAAATTTGGGGAGCCATGAGGGGCACAAGAGAGAATCATTTTGTCAGAGTTTCATTGAAATACACAAAGAAACCTGGTACCCACAAGCTAAGAAACATGGAATTATTTCCAGTTGGCTAAAATGCTTTTGTGAGTTTGAAACTCTTTTGCTACCTAGTGATTCAGCTTTGAGATACTTGAACATGGACAGAAGCACAGTGTGCTCTTGTGAACTGAAGTGTTTTCTGCGTTTTTAAAGTTCTAGCATTAACCATTTAAGAATTAAACTCACAGGCGTTTTCAGGCATTTTCGCCTAATCAGGGTGAACATCCAATAGACTGTGAACAAAACACCCTTGATGGTGGGATGACAAAACTTCGGGAGCCTTGAGGAGCACATGAGACAATCATTTATTCAGAGTTTCATTGAAATACACAAAGAAACCTAGTGCCCAGAATCTAAGAAACATGGAATTATTTCCATTTCACTAAAACGCTTTTCTGTGAATTTGAAACTCTTTTGCTACCTAGAGATTCAGCTTTGAGATACTTGAACCAGGACAGAAGCACAGTGTGCTCTTGTGATCGGAAGTGCTTTTCTGCATATCCAAAGTTCTAGCATTAACCACTGAGGAATTAAACTACAGGCGTTTTCAGTGAAATTCGCCTAATCAGGTAAACATCCAATAGACTGTAAACAAAAAACCCGTGATCGTGGGATGACCAAATTTGGGGAGCCATGAGGGGCACAAGAGAGAATCATTTTGTCAGAGTTTCATTGAAATACACAAAGAAACCTAGTTCCCAGAAGCTAAGAAACATGGAACTATTTCCAGTTGGCTAAATCGCTTTTCTGTGAGTTTGAAACTCTTTTGCTACCTAGTGATTCAGCTTTGAGATACTTGAACCAGGACAGGAGCACAGTGTGCTCTTGTGATCTGAAGTGGTTTTCTGCATTTTCAAAGTTCTAGCATTAACCATTGAGGAATTAAAGTACAGGCGCTTTCAGTGAAATTCTCCTAATCAGGGTAAACATCCAATAGGCTCTAAACAAAAAACCCGTGATGGTGGATTGACCAAATTTGGGGAGCCATGAGGGGCACAAGAGAGAAACATTTTGTCAGAGTTTCATTGAAATACACAAAGAAAACTGGTACCCACAAGCTTAGAAACATGGAATTATTTCCAGTTGGCTAAAATGCTTTTGTGAGTTTGAAACTCTTTTGCTACCTAGTGATTCAGCTTTGACATACTTGAACATGGACAGAAGCACAGTGTGCTCTTGTGAACTGAAGTGTTGTTCTGCGTTTTTAAAGTTCTAGCATTAACCATTTAAGAATTAAACTAACAGGCGTTTTCAGGCATTTTCGCCTAATCAGGGTGAACATCCAATAGACTGTAAAGAAAACACCCTTGATGGTGGGATGACCAAACTTGAAGAGCCTTGAGGAGCACATGAGAAAATCATTTATTCAGAGTTTCATTGAAATACACAAAGAAACCTAGTGCCCAGAATATAAGAAACATGGAATTATTTCCATTTCACTAAAACGCTTTTCTGTGAGTTTGAAACTCTTTTGCTACCTAGAGATTCAGCTTTGAGATACTTGAACCAGGACAGAAGCACAGTGTGCTCTTGTGATCTGAAGTGCTTTTCTGCATTTTCAAAGTTCTAGCATTAACCATTGAGGAATTAAAGTACAGGCGCTTTCAGTGAAATTCGCCTAATCAGGGTAAACATCCAATAGGCTCTAAACAAAAAACCCGTGATGGTGGATTGACCAATTGGGGGAGCAATGAGGGGCACAAGAGAGAATCATTTTGTCAGAGTTTCATTGAAATACACAAAGAAACCTAGTTCCCAGAAACTAAGAAATATGGAATTATTTCCAGTTGGCTAAAATCGCTTTTCTTTGAGTTTGAACCTATTTTGCTACCTAATGATTCAGCTTTGAGATACTTGAACCAGGACAGAAGCACAGTGTGCTCTTGTGAACTAAAGTGTTGTTCTGCGTTTTTAAAGTTCTAGCATTAACCATGTAAGAATTAAACTCACAGGCCTTTTCAGGCATTTTCGCCTAATCAGGGTAAACATCCAATAGACTGTAAACAAAACACCCTTGATGGTGGGATGACCAAACGTGGGGAGCCTTTGAGGGGCACATGAGAGAATCATTTTTTCAGAGTTTTCATTGAAATACACAAAGAAACCTAGTGCCCAGAAGCTAAGAAACATGGAATTATTTCCATTTCACTAAAACGCTTTTCTCTGAGTTTGAAACTCTTTTGCTACCTAGAGATTCAGCTTTGAGATACTTGAACCAGCAAAGAAGCACAGTGTGCTCTTGTGATCGGAAGTGCTTTTCTGCATATCCAAAGTTCTAGCATTAACCACTGAGGAATTAAACTACAGGCGTTTTCAGTGAAATTCGCCTAATCAGGGTAAACATCCAATAGACTGTAAACAAAAAACCCGTGATCGTGGGATGACCAAATTTGAAGAGCCATGAGGGGCACAAGAGAGAATCATTTTGTCAGAGTTTCATTGAAATACACAAAGAAACCTAGTTCCCAGAAGCTAAGAAACATGGAACTATTTGCAGTTGGCTACATCGCGTTTCTGTGAGTTTGAAACTCTTTTTGCTACCTAGTGATTCAGCTTTGAGATATTGAACCAGGACAGAGCACAGTGTGCTGTTGTGATCGAAGTGGGGTTTTCTGCATTTTCAAAGTTCTAGAATTAACCATTGAGGAATTAAAGTACAGGCGCTTTCAGTGAAATTCGCCTAATCAGGGTAAATATCCAATAGGCTCTAAACAAAAAACCCGTGATGGTGGATTGACCAAATTTGGGGAGCCATGAGGGGCACAAGAGAGAATCATTTTGTCAGAGTTTTCATTGAAATACACAAAGAAACCTGGTACCCACAAGCTAAGAAACATGGAATTATTTCCAGTTGGCTAAAATGCTTTTGTGAGTTTGAAACTCTTTTGCTACCTAGTGATTCAGCTTTGAGATACTTGAACATGGACAGAAGCACAGTGTGCTCTTGTGAACTGAAGTGTTGTTCTGCGTTTTTAAAGTTCTAGCATTAACCATTTAAGAATTAAACTCACAGGCGTTTTCAGGCATTTTCGCCTAATCAGGGTGAACATCCAATAGACTGTGAACAAAACACCCTTGATGGTGGGATGACAAAACTTCGGGAGCCTTGAGGAGCACATGAGACAATCATTTATTCAGAGTTTCATTGAAATACACAAAGAAACCTAGTGCCCAGAATCTAAGAAACATGGAATTATTTCCATTTCACTAAAACGCTTTTCTGTGAATTTGAAACTCTTTTGCTACCTAGAGATTCAGCTTTGAGATACTTGAACCAGGACAGAAGCACAGTGTGCTCTTGTGATCGGAAGTGCTTTTCTGCATATCCAAAGTTCTAGCATTAACCACTGAGGAATTAAACTACAGCGTTTTCAGTGAAATTCGCCTAATCAGGGTAAATATCCAATAGACTGTAAACAAAAAACCCGTGATCGTGGGATGACCAAATTTGGGGAGCCATGAGGGGCACAAGAGAGAATCATTTTGTCAGAGTTTCATTGAAATACACAAAGAAACCTAGTTCCCAGAAGCTAAGAAACATGGAACTATTTCCAGTTGGCTAAATCGCTTTTTCTGTGAGTTTGAAACTCTTTTGCTACCTAGTGATTCAGCTTTGAGATACTTGAACCAGGACAGGAGCACAGTGTGCTCTTGTGATCTGAAGTGGTTTTCTGCATTTTCAAAGTTCTAGCATTAACCATTGAGGAATTAAAGTACAGGCGCTTTCAGTGAAATTCTCCTAATCAGGGTAAACATCCAATAGGCTCTAAACAAAAAACCCGTGATGGTGGATTGACCAAATTTGGGGAGCCATGAGGGGCACAAGAGAGAAACATTTTGTCAGAGT
This sequence comes from Tamias sibiricus, assembly GCA_025594165.1. Lineage (NCBI taxonomy): Eukaryota > Metazoa > Chordata > Mammalia > Rodentia > Sciuridae > Tamias > Tamias sibiricus. The sequence continues at coordinate 155,214 of JAKELJ010000069.1, forward strand.
TTCATTGAAATACACAAAGAAAACTGGTACCCACAAGCTTAGAAACATGGAATTATTTCCAGTTGGCTAAAATGCTTTTGTGAGTTTGAAACTCTTTTGCTACCTAGTGATTCAGCTTTGACATACTTGAACATGGACAGAAGCACAGTGTGCTCTTGTGAACTGAAGTGTTGTTCTGCGTTTTTTAAAGTTCTAGCATTAACCATTTAAGAATTAAACTAACAGGCGTTTTCAGGCATTTTCGCCTAATCAGGGTGAACATCCAATAGACTGTAAAGAAAACACCCTTGATGGTGGGATGACCAAACTTGAAGAGCCTTGAGGAGCACATGAGAAAATCATTTATTCAGAGTTTCATTGAAATACACAAAGAAACCTAGTGCCCAGAAGCTAAGAAACATGGAATTATTTCCATTTCACTAAAACGCTTTTCTGTGAGTTTGAAACTCTTTTGCTACCTAGAGATTCAGCTTTGAGATACTTGAACCAGGACAGAAGCACAGTGTGCTCTTGTGATCTGAAGTGCTTTTCTGCATTTTCAAAGTTCTAGCATTAACCATTGAGGAATTAAAGTACAGGCGCTTTCAGTGAAATTCGCCTAATCAGGGTAAACATCCAATAGGCTCTAAACAAAAAACCCGTGATGGTGGATTGACCAAATTTGGGGAGCCATGAGGGGCACAAGAGAGAATCATTTTGTCAGAGTTTCATTGAAATACACAAAGAAACCTGGTACCCACAAGCTAAGAAACATGGAATTATTTCCAGTTGGCTAAAATGCTTTTCTGTGAGTTTGAAAACTCTTTTGCTACCTAGTGATTCAGCTTTGAGATACTTGAACCAGGACAGAAGCACAGTGTGCTCTTGTGAACTGAAGTGTTGTTCTGCGTTTTTAAAGTTCTAGCATTAACCATTTAATAATTAAACTCACAGGCATTTTCAGGCATTTTCGCCTAATCAGGGTAAACATCCAATAGACTGTAAACAAAACACCCTTGATGGTGGGACAACCAAACGTGGGGAGCATTGAGGGGCACATGAGAGATTCATTTTTTCAGAGTTTCATTGAAATACACAAAGAAACCTAGTGCCCAGAAGCTAAGAAACATGGAATTATTTCCATTTCACTAAAACGCTTTTCTGTGAGTTTGAAACTCTTTTTTTACCTAGAGATTCAGCTTTGAGATACTTGAACCAGGAAAGAAGCACAGTGTGCTCTTGTGATCTGAAGTGCTTTTCTGCATTTTCAAAGTTCTAGCATTAACCATGAGGAATTAAAGTACAGGCGTTTTCAGTGAAATTCGCCTAATCAGGGTAAACATCCAATAGGCTCTAAACAAAAAAAAACCCGTGATCGTGGGATGACCAAATTTGGGGAGCCATGAGGGGCACAAGAGAGAAAAACATTTTGTCAGAGTTTCATTGAAATACACAAAGAAACCTAGTTCCCAGAAGCTAAGAAACATGGAACTATTTCCAGTTGGCTACAAATCGCGTTTTCTGTGAGTTTGAAAACTCTTTTGCTACCTAGTGATTCAGCTTTGAGATACTTGAACCAGGACAGGAGCACAGTGTGCTCTTGTGATCGGAAGTGGGGTTTCTGCATTTTCAAAGTTCTAGCATTAACCATTGAGAATTAAAGTACAGGCGTTTTCAGTGAAATTCGCCTAATCAGGGTAAACATCCAATAGGCTCTAAACAAAAAACCCGTGATGGTGGATTGACCAAATTTGGGGAGCCATGAGGGGCACAAGAGAGAATCATTTTGTCAGAGTTTCATTGAAATACACAAAGAAACCTGGTACCCACAAGCTAAGAAACATGGAATTATTTCCAGTTGGCTAAAATGCTTTTGTGAGTTTGAAACTCTTTTGCTACCTAGTGATTCAGCTTTGAGATACTTGAACCAGGACAGAAGCACAGTGTGCTCTTGTGAACTGAAGTGTTTTCTGCGTTTTTTTAAAGTTCTAGCATTAACCATTTAAAATTAAACTCACAGGCGTTTTCAGGCATTTTCGCCTAATCAGGGTGAACATCCAATAGACTGTAAACAAAACACCCTTGATGGTGGGATGACCAAATTTCGGGAGCCTTGAGGAGCACATGAGAGAATCATTTATTCAGAGTTTCATTGAAATACACAAAGAAACCTAGTGCCCAGAAGCTAAGAAACATGGAATTATTTCCATTTCACTAAAACGCTTTTCTGTGAGTTTGAAACTCTTTTGCTACCTAGTGATTCAGCTTTGAGATACTTGAACCAGGACAGAAGCACAGTGTGCTCTTGTGATCGGAAGTGCTTTTCTGCATTTTCCAAAGTTCTAGCAATTAACCACTGAGGAATTAAACTACAGGCGTTTTCAGTGAAATTCGCCTAATCAGGGTAAATATCCAATAGACTGTAAACAAAAAACCCGTGATCGTGGATGACCAAATTTGGGGAGCCATGAGGGGCACATAGAGAGAATCATTTTGTCAGAGTTTCATTGAAATACACAAAGAAACCTAGTTCCCAGAAGCTAAGAAACATGGAACTATTTCCAGTTGGCTAAATCGCTTTTCTGTGAGTTTGAAACTCTTTTGCTACCTAGTGATTCAGCTTTGAGATACTTGAACCAGGACAGAAGCACAGTGTGCTCTTGTGATCTGAAGTGTTTTTCTGCATTTTCAAAGTTCTAGCATTAACCATTGAGGAATTAAAGTACAGGCGCTTTCAGTGAAATTCGCCTAATCAGGGTAAACATCCAATAGCTCTAAACAAAAACCCGTGATGGTGGATTGACCAAATTTGGGGAGCCATGAGGGGCACAAGAGAGAAACATTTTTGTCAGAGTTTCATTGAAATACACAAAGAAAACCTGGTACCCACAAGCTAAGAAACATGGAATTATTTCCAGTTGGCTAAAATGCTTTTGTGAGTTTGAAACTCTTTTGCTACCTAGTGATTCAGCTTTGACATACTTGAACATGGACAGAAGCACAGTGTGCTCTTGTGAACTGAAGTGTTGTTCTGCGTTTTTAAAGTTCTAGCATTAACCATTTAAGAATTAAACTAACAGGCGTTTTCAGGCATTTTCGCCTAATCAGGGTGAACATCCAATAGACTGTAAAGAAAACACCCTTGATGGTGGGATGACCAAACTTGAAGAGCCTTGAGGAGCACATGAGAAAATCATTTTTTCAGAGTTTCATTGAAATACACAAAGAAACCTAGTGCCCAGAAGCTAAGAAACATGGAATTATTTCCAGTTTCACTAAAACGCTTTTCTGTGAGTTTGAAACTCTTTTGCCACCTAGAGATTCAGCTTTGAGATACTTGAACCAGGACAGAAGCACAGTGTGCTCTTGTGATCTGAAGTGCTTTTCTGCATTTTCAAAGTTCTAGCATTAACCATTGAGGAATTAAAGTACAGGCGCTTTCAGTGAAATTCGCCTAATCAGGGTAAACATCCAATAGGCTCTAAACAAAAAACCCGTGATGGTGGATTGACCAAATTTGGGGAGCCATGAGGGGCACAAGAGAGAAACATTTTTGTCAGAGTTTTCATTGAAATACACAAAGAAAACCTGGTACCCACAAGCTAAGAAACATGGAATTATTTCCAGTTGGCTAAAATGCTTTTGTGAGTTTGAAACTCTTTTGCTACCTAGTGATTCAGCTTTGACATACTTGAACATGGACAGAAGCACAGTGTGCTCTTGTGAACTGAAGTGTTGTTCTGCGTTTTTTTAAAGTTCTAAGCATTAACCATTTAAGAATTAAACTCACAGGCAGTTTTCAGGCATTTTCGCCTAATCAGGGTAAACATCCAATAGACTGTAAACAAAACACCCTTGATGGTGGATGACCAAACTTGGGGGAGCCATTGAGGGGCACATGAGAAAATCATTTTTTTCAGAGTTTCATTGAAATACACAAAGAAACCTAGTGCCCAGAAGCTAAGAAACAATGGAATTTATTTCCATTTGTCAAAAATGCTTTTCTGTGAGTTTGAAACTCTTTTGCCACCTAGTGATTCAGCTTTGAGATACTTGAAACAGGACAGAAGCACAGTGTGCTCTTGTGATCTGAAGTGCTTTTCTGCATTTTCAAAGTTCTAGCATTAACCATTTGAGGAATTAAAGTACAGGCGCTTTCAGTGAAATTCGCCTAATCAGGGTAAACATCCAATAGGCTCTAAACAAAAAACCCTTGATGGTGGATTGACCAAATTTGGGGAGCCATGAGGGGCACAAGAGAGAATCATTTTTAGTCAGAGTTTCATTGAAATACACAAAGAAACCTAGTAGTACCCACAAGCTAAGAAACATGGAATTATTTCCAGTTGGCTAAAATGCTTTTCTGTGAGTTTGAAACTCTTTTGCTACCTAGTGATTCAGCTTTGAGATATTGAAACAGGACAGGAGCACAGTGTGCTGTTGTGATTTGAAACTGGAAGTGGGTTTCTGCATTTTCAAAGTTCTAGAATTAACCATTGAGGAATTAAAGTACAGGCGCTTTCAGTGAAATTCGCCTAATCAGGGTAAATATCCAATAGGCTCTAAACAAAAAACCCGTGATGGTGGATTGACCAAATTTGGGGAGCCAATGAGGGGCACAAGAGAGAATCATTTTGTCAGAGTTTCATTGAAATACACAAAGAAACCTGGTACCCACAAGCTAAGAAACATGGAATTATTTCCAGTTGGCTAAAATGCTTTTGTGAGTTTGAAACTCTTTTGCTACCTAGTGATTCAGCTTTGAGATACTTGAACATGGACAGAAGCACAGTGTGCTCTTGTGCACTGAAGTGTTGTTCTGCGTTTTTAAAGTTCTAGCATTAACCATTTAAAAATTAAACTCACAGGCGTTTTCAGGCATTTTCGCCTAATCAGGGTGAACATCCAATAGACTGTGAACAAAACACCCTTGATGGTGGGATGACCAAACTTCGGGAGCCTTGAGGAGCACATGAGACAATCATTTATTCAGAGTTTCATTGAAATACACAAAGAAACCTAGTGCCCAGAATCTAAGAAACATGGAATTATTTCCATTTCACTAAAACGCTTTTCTGTGAATTTGAAACTCTTTTGCTACCTAGAGATTCAGCTTTGAGATACTTGAACCAGGACAGAAGCACAGTGTGCTCTTGTGATCGGAAGTGCTTTTCTGCATATCCAAAGTTCTAGCATTAACCACTGAGGAATTAAACTACAGGCGTTTTCAGTGAAATTCGCCTAATCAGGGTAAATATCCAATAGACTGTAAACAAAAAACCCGTGATCGTGGGATGACCAAATTTGGGGAGCCATGAGGGGCACAAGAGAGAATCATTTTGTCAGAGTTTCATTGAAATACACAAAGAAACCTAGTTCCCAGAAGCTAAGAAACATGGAACTATTTCCAGTTGGCTAAATCGCTTTTCTGTGAGTTTGAAACTCTTTTGCTACCTAGTGATTCAGCTTTGAGATACTTGAACCAGGACAGGAGCACAGTGTGCTCTTGTGATCTGAAGTGGTTTTCTGCATTTTCAAAGTTCTAGCATTAACCATTGAGGAATTAAAGTACAGGCGCTTTCAGTGAAATTCGCCTAATCAGGGTAAACATCCAATAGGCTCTAAACAAGAAACCCGTGATGGTGGATTGACCAAATTTGGGGAGCCATGAGGGGCACAAGAGAGAAACATTTTGTCAGAGTTTCATTGAAATACACAAAGAAAACTGGTACCCACAAGCTTAGAAACATGGAATTATTTCCAGTTGGCTAAAATGCTTTTGTGAGTTTGAAACTCTTTTGCTACCTAGTGATTCAGCTTTGACATACTTGAACATGGACAGAAGCACAGTGTGCTCTTGTGAACTGAAGTGTTGTTCTGCGTTTTTAAAGTTCTAGCATTAACCATTTAAGAATTAAACTAACAGGCGTTTTCAGGCATTTTCGCCTAATCAGGGTGAACATCCAATAGACTGTAAAGAAAACACCCTTGATGGTGGGATGACCAAACTTGAAGAGCCTTGAGGAGCACATGAGAAAATCATTTATTCAGAGTTTCATTGAAATACACAAAGAAACCTAGTGCCCAGAAGCTAAGAAACATGGAATTATTTCCATTTCACTAAAACGCTTTTCTGTGAGTTTGAAACTCTTTTGCCACCTAGAGATTCAGCTTTGAGATACTTGAACCAGGACAGAAGCACAGTGTGCTCTTGTGATCTGAAGTGCTTTTCTGCATTTTCAAAGTTCTAGCATTAACCATTGAGGAATTAAAGTACAGGCGCTTTCAGTGAAATTCGCCTAATCAGGGTAAACATCCAATAGGCTCTAAACAAAAAACCCGTGATGGTGGATTGACCAAATTTGGGGAGCCATGAGGGGCACAAGAGAGAATCATTTTGTCAGAGTTTCATTGAAATACACAAAGAAACCTGGTACCCACAAGCTAAGAAACATGGAATTATTTCCAGTTGGCTAAAATGCTTTTGTGAGTTTGAAACTCTTTTGCTACCTAGTGATTCTGCTTTGAGATACTTGAACCAGGACAGAAGCACAGTGTGCTCTTGTGAAACTGAAGTGTTGTTCTGCGTTTTTAAAGTTCTAGCATTAACCATTTAATAATTAAACTCACAGGCATTTTCAGGCATTTTCGCCTAATCAGGGTAAACATCCAATAGACTGTAAACAAAACACCCTTGATGGTCGGACAACCAAACGTGGGGAGCATTGAGGGGCACATGAGAGATTCATTTTTTCAACAGTTTCATTGAAATACACAAAGAAACCTAGTGCCCAGAAGCTAAGAAACATGGAATGATTTACAGTTGGCTAAAATGCTTTTCTGTGAGTTTGAAACTCTTTTTTTACCTAGTGATTCAGCTTTGAGACACTTGAACCAGGAAAGAAGCACAGTGTGCTCTTGTGATCTGAAGTGCTTTTCTGCATTTTCAAAGTTCTAGCATTAACCATTGAGGAATTAAAGTACAGGCGCTTTCAGTGAAATTCGCCTAATCAGGGTAAACATCCAATAGACTCTAAACAAAAAACCCGTGATGGTGGATTGACCAAATTTGGGGAGCCATGAGGGGCACAAGAGAGAAACATTTTGTCAGAGTTTCATTGAAATACACAAAGAAAACTGGTACCCACAAGCTTAGAAACATGGAATTATTTCCAGTTGGCTAAAATGCTTTTGTGAGTTTGAAACTCTTTTGCTACCTAGTGATTCAGCTTTGACATACTTGAATATGGACAGAAGCACAGTGTGCTCTTGTGAACTGAAGTGTTGTTCTGCATTTTTAAAGTTCTAGCATTAACCATTTAAGAATTAAACTAACAGGCGTTTTCAGGCATTTTCGCCTAATCAGGGTGAACATCCAATAGACTGTAAAGAAAACACCCTTGATGGTGGGATGACCAAACTTGAAGAGCCTTGAGGAGCACATGAGAAAATCATTTATTCAGAGTTTCATTGAAAATACACAAAGAAACCTAGTGCCCAGAAGCTAAGAAACATGGAATTATTTCCATTTCACTAAAACGCTTTTCTGTGAGTTTGAAACTCTTTTGCCACCTAGAGATTCAGCTTTGAGATACTTGAACCAGGACAGAAGCACAGTGTGCTCTTGTGATCTGAAGTGCTTTTCTGCATTTTCAAAGTTCTAGCATTAACCATTGAGGAATTAAAGTACAGGCGCTTTCAGTGAAATTCGCCTAATCAGGGTAAACATCCAATAGGCTCTAAACAAAAAACCCGTGATGGTGGATTGACCAAATTTGGGGAGCCATGAGGGGCACAAGAGAGAATCATTTTGTCAGAGTTTCATTGAAATACACAAAGAAACCTGGTACCCACAAGCTAAGAAACATGGAATTATTTCCAGTTGGCTAAAATGCTTTTGTGAGTTTGAAACTCTTTTTGCTACCTAGTGATTCTGCTTTGAGATACTTGAACCAGGACAGAAGCACAGTGTGCTCTTGTGAACTGAAGTGTTGTTCTGCATTTTTAAAGTTCTAGCATTAACCATTTAATAATTAAACTCACAGGCATTTTCGGGCATTTTCGCCTAATCAGGGTAAACATCCAATAGACTGTAAACAAAACACCCTTGATGGTCGGACAACCAAACGTGGGGAGCATTGAGGGGCACATGAGAGATTCATTTTTTCACAGTTTCATTGAAATACACAAAGAAACCTAGTGCCCAGAAGCTAAGAAACATGGAATGATTTACAGTTGGCTAAAAATGCTTTTCTGTGAGTTTGAAACTCTTTTTTTTACCTAGTGATTCAGCTTTGAGACACTTGAACCAGGAAAGAAGCACAGTGTGCTCTTGTGATCTGAAGTGCTTTTCTGCATTTTCAAAGTTCAATCATTAACCATTGAGGAATTAAACTAACAGGCGTTTTCAGTGAAATTCGCCTAATCAGGGTAAACATCCAATAGGATCTAAACAAAAAACCCGTGATCGTGGGATGACCAAATTTCTGGAGCCATGAGGGGCACAAGAGAGAATCATTTTGTCAGAGTTTCATTGAAATACACAAAGAAACCTAGTTCCCAGAAGCTAAGAAACATGGAATTATATCCAGTTGGCTAAATCGCTTTTGTGTGTGAGTTTGAAATTCTTTTGCTACCTAGTGATTCAGCTTTGAGATACTTGAACCAGGACAGGAGCAGAGTGTGCTCTTGAGATCTGAAGTGGTTTTCTGCATTTTCAAAGTTCAATCATTAACCATTGAGGAATTAAACTAACAGGCGTTTTCAGTGAAATTCGCCTAATCAGGGTAAACATCCAATAGGCTCTGAACAAAAAACCCGTGATGGTGGATTGACTAAATTTGGGGAGCCATGAGGGGGCACAAGAGAGAATCATTTTGTCAGAGTTTCATTGAAATACACAAAGAAACCTGGTACCCACAAGCTAAGAAACATGGAATTATTTCCAGTTGGCTAAAATGTTTTTTTGTGAGTTTGATACTCTTTTTGCTACTTAGTGATTCAGCTTTGAGATACTTGAACTAGGACAGAAGCACAGTGTGCTCTTATGAACTGAAGTGTTGTTCTGCATTTTTAAACTTCTAGCATTAACCATTTAAGAATTAAACTCACAGGCGTTTTCAGGCATTTTCGCCTAATCAGGGTAAACATCCAACAGACTGTAAACAAAACACCCTTGATGGTGTAATGACCAAACTTGGGGAGCCTTGAGTTGCACATGAGAGAATCATTTTTTCAGAGTTTCATTAAAATACAAAAGAAATCTAGTGCCCAGAAGCTAAGAAACATGGAATCATTTCCAGTTCGCTAAAACGCTTTTCTGTGAGTTTGAAACTCTTTTGCTACCTAGAGATTCAGCTTTGAGATACTTGAACCAGGACAGAAGCACACTGTGCTCTTGTGATCGGAAGTGCTTTTCTGCATATCCAAAGTTCTAGCATTAACCATTGAGGAATTAAAATAACAGGCGTTTTCAGTGAAATTCGCCTAATCAGGGTAAACATCCAATAGGCTCTAACCAAAAAACCCGAGATGGTGGATTGACTAAATTTGGGGAGCCATGAGGGGCACAAGAGAGAATCATTTTGTCAGAGTTTCATTGAAATACACAAAGAAACCTAGTACCCACTGGCTAAGAAACATGGAATTATTTCCATTTGTCTAAAACGCTTTTCTGTGAGTTTGAAACTCTTTTGCTACCTAGTGATTCAGCTTTGAGATACTTGATCCAGGACAGAAGCACAGTGTGCTCTTGTGAACTAAACTGTTGTTCTGCGTTTTTTAAAGCTCTAGCATTAACCATTTAAGAATTAAACTCACAGGCGTTTTCAGGCATTTTCGCCTAATCAGGGTAAACATCCAATAGACTGTAAACAAAAACACCCTTGATGGTGGATGACCAAATTAGGGAGCCATGAGGGGCATATGAGAGAATCATTTTTTCAGAGTTTCATTCAAATACACAAAGAAACCTAGGTGCCCAGAAGCTAAAGAAACATGGAAATTATTTCCATTTGGCACTAAAATGCTTTTCTGTGAGTTTGAAACTCTTTTGCTACCTAGTGATTCAGCTTTGAGATACTTGAACCAGGACAGAAGCACAGTGTGCTCTTGTGATCGAAGTGCTTTTCTGCATTTTCAAAGTTCAATCATTAACCATTGAGGAATTTAAACTAACAGGCGTTTTCAGTGAAATTCGCCTAATCAGG
>JAKELJ010000070.1:2067-40767 GCA_025594165.1 Tamias sibiricus
CCATGTTTACTTAGCTTCTGGGCACTAGGTTTCTTTGTGTATTTCAATGAAACTCTGAATAAATGATTCTCTCATGTGCTCCTCAAGTCTCCCCAAGTTTGGTCATCCCACCATCAAGGGTGTTTTGTTCACAGTCTATTGGATGTTTGTCCTGATTAGGCGAAAATGCCTGAAAACGCCTGTGAGTTTTAATTTCTTAAATGGTTAAATGCTAGAACTTTAAAAATGCAGAACAACACTTTATTTCCACAAGAGCACACTGTGCTTCTGTCCTGGTTCAAGTATCTCAAAGCTGAATCACTAGGTAGCAAAAGAGTTTCAAACTCAAATAAAGCGATTATAGCCAACTGGAAATAATTCCATATTTTCTTAGCTTCTGGGAACTAGGTTTCTTTGTGTATTTCAATGAAACTCAGAAAAAATCATTCAACCATCTTGTGCCCCTCATGGCTCCCCAAATTTGGTCATCCCACTATCTCGGGTTTTTTGTTTAGAGCCTATTGATGTTTACCCCTGATTAGGCGAATTTCAACTGAAAAACGCCTATTAGATTAATTCCTCAATGGTTAATGCTAGAACTTAAAAACATGCAGAAAAGCACTTCAGATCACACAGAGCACACTATGCTCTTAATGGTACAAGTATCTCTTAGCTGAATCACAAGTTTTAACAAAAGAGTTTCAAACTCACAGAAAAGCGTTTTAGCAAACTAGAAATCATTCCATGATTCTTAGCTTTTGGGCACTAGGTTTCTTTGTGTATTTCAATGAAACTCTGACAAAATGATACTCTCATGTGCTCCTCAAAGCTCCCCACGTTTGGTCCATGCCCACCATCAAGTGTGTTTTGTTTTACAGTCTATTGAATGTTTACCCTGATTAGGCGAAAATGCCTGAAAACGCCTGTGAGTTTAATTCTTAAATGGTTAATGCTAGAACTTTAAAAACGCCGAATCAACACTTCAGTTCACAAGAGCACACTGTGCTTCTGTCCTGGTTCAAGTATCTCAAAGCTGAATCACTAGGTAGCAAAAGAATTTCAAACTCACAGAAAAGCATTTTAGCCAACTGGAAATAAGTCCATGTTTCTTAGCTTGTGGGTACTAGGTTCTTTGTGTATTTCAGTGAAACTCTGATAAAATGGTTCACTCTTGTGCCCCTCATGCTCCCCCAAATTTTTGGCCATCCCACGATCACAGGGTTTTTTGTTTAGAGCCTATTGATGTTTACCCTGATTAGGCGAAAATGCCTGAAAACGCCTGTGAGTTTAATTCTTAAATGGTTAATGCTAGAATTTTAAAAAACGCAGAACAACACATTTGTTCACAAGAGCACACTGTGCTTCTGTCCTGGTTCAAGTATCTCAAAAGCTGAATCACTAGGTAGCAAAAGAGGTTTCAAACTCAAAGAAAAAGCGATTTACCCAACTGGAAATAATTCCATTTTTCTTAGTTTCCTCTGGGTACTAGGTTTTCTTTGTGTATTTCAATGAAACTCTGACAAAATGATTCTCTCGTGTGCCCCTCATGGCTCCCCCAATTTGGTCAATCCCACCATCTCCGGGTTTTATGTTTAGAGCCTATTGAATGTTTACCCTGATTATAGGCGAATTTCACTGAAAGCGCCTGTAGTTTAATTCCTCAATGGTTAATGCAAGAACTTTGAAAATGCAGAAAACCACTTCAGATCACAAGAGCACACTGTGCTCCTTGAGAGTTTAGTGGTTCAAGTAATCTCAAAGCTGAATCACTAGGTAAGCAAAAGAGTTTCAAACTCACAGAAAAGCGATTTAGCCAACTGGAAATCTTTCCAAGTTTCTTAGCTTCTGGGAACTAGGTTTCTTTGTGTATTGCAATTAAACTCTGACAAAAATGATTCTCTCTTGTGCCCCTCATGCGCACCCAAATTTGGTCATCCCACGATCACGGGTTTTTTGTTTAGAGGCCTATTGGATGTTTACCCTGATTAGGCGAATTTCACTGAAAACGCCTGTTAGTTTAATTCCTCAACTAGGTTAATGATTGAACTTTGAAAATGCAGAAGAACACTTCAGATCACAAGTGCACACTTTTGCTTCTTTACTGGTTCAAGTATCTCAAAGCTGAATCACTAGGAGTAAAAAAAAGAGTTTCAAACTCACAGAAAAGCGTTTTAGCGAACTGTAAATCATTCCATGTTTCTTAGCTTCTGGGCACTAGGTTTCTTTGTGATATTTCAATGAAACTCTGACAAAACGGTTCTCCTCATGTGCCCCTCAATGCTCCCCACGTTTGGTCATCCCACCATCAAGGAGTGTTTTGTTTACAGTCTATTGGATGTTCACCTGATTAGGCGAAAAATGCCTGAAAACGCCTGTGAGTTTAATTCTTAAATGGTTAATGCTAGAACTTTAAAAACGCAGAACAACACTTCAGTTCACAAGAGCACACTGTGCTTCTGTCCTGGTTCAAGTATCTCAAAGCTGAATCACTAGGTAACAAAAGAGTTTCAAACTCACAAAAGCATTTTAGCCAACTGGAAATAATTCCATGTTTCTTGGCTTGTGGGTACCAGTTTTCTTTGTGTATTTCAATGAAACTCTGACAAAATGATTCTCTCTTGTGCCCCTCATGGTTCCCCAAAATTTGGTCAATCCACCATAACGGGTTTTTTGTTTAGAGCCTATTGGGATGTTTACCCTGATTAGGCGAAATTCACTGAAAGCGTCTGTATTTAATTCCTCAATGGTTAATGCTAGAACTTTGAAAATGCAGAAAAGACACTTCAGATCACAAGAGCACACTGTGCTCCCTGTCCTGGTTCATGTATCTCAAGGCTGAATCACTAGGTAGCAAAAGAGTTTTTTCAAACTCACTAGAAAAGTGATTTAGCCAACTGGAAATAATTCCATGTTTCTTAGCTTCTGGGCACTAGGGTTTCTTTGTGTATTTGAATGAAACTCTGAAAAAAATGATTCTCTCATATGCCCCTCAAGGCTCCCCAAGTTTGGTCATCCCACCATCAGGTTTTTTGTTTACAGTCTATTGGATGTTTTACCCTGATTAGGCGAAAATGCCTGAAAACGCCTGTGTAGTTTAATTCTTAAATGGTTAATGCTAGAGATTTAAAAAATGCAGAACAACAGTTAGTTCACAAGAGCACTATTGCTTCTGTCCTGGATCAAGTATCTCAAAGCTGAATCATTAGGTAGCAATAGAGTTTCAAACTCAGAGAAAAGCATTTTAGCCAACTGGAAATAATTCCATATTTCTTAGCTTCTGGGAACTAGATTTCTTTGTGTATTTTCAATGAAACTCTGACAAAATCATTCTCTCTTGTGCCCCTCATATGCTCCCCAAATTTTGGTCATCCCCACGATCACGGGTTTTTTGTTTAGAGCCTATTGGATGTTGACCCCCTGATTAGGCGAATTTCACTGAAAATGCCTGTTAGATTAATTCCTCAATGTTTAATGCTAGAACTTAAAAATGCAGAAAAGCACTTCAGATCACAAGAGCACACTGTGCTTCTTTATGGTTCAAGTAATCTCTTAGCTGAATCCACTAGTTAACAAAAGAGTTTCAAACTCACAGAAAAGCGTTTTAGCAAACTGAAATCATTCCATGATTCTTAGCTTTTGGGCACTAGTTTCTTTGTGTATTTCAATGAAACTCTGACAAAATGATACTCTCATGTGCTCCTCAAAGCTCCCCACGTTTTTGGTCATCCCACCATCAAGTGTGTTTTGTTTACAGTCTATTGATGTTTAACCCTGATTAGGCGAAAATGCCTGAAAACGCATGTGAGTTTAATTCTTAAATGGTTAATGCTAGAACTTTAAAAAACGCCGAACAACACTTCAGTTCACAAGAGCACACTGTGCTTCTGTCCTGGTTCAAGTATCTCAAAGCTGAATCACTAGGTAGCAAAAGAGTTTCAAAACTCACAGAAAAGCATTTTAGCCAACTGGAAATAATTCCATGTTTCTTAGGCTTGTGGGTACCTAGGATTCTTTGTGTATTTCAGTGAAACTCTGATAAAATGGTTCACTCTTGTGCCCCTCATGGCTCCCCAAATTTGGTCCATCCCACGATCACAGGGTTTTTTGTTTAGAGGCCTATTGGATGTTTACCCTGATTAGGCGAATTTCACTGAAAAACGCCTGTTAGATTAATTCCTCAATGGTTAATGCTAGAACTTAAAAATGCAGAAAAGCACTTCAGATCACAAGAGCACACTGTGCTTCTTTAATGGTTCAAGTATCTCAAAGCTGAATCACTAGGTAACAAAAGAGTTTCAAACTCACAGAAAAGCGTTTTCGCGAACTGGAAATAATTCCATGTTTCTTAGACTCTGGGGCACTAGGTTTCTTTGTGTATTTCAATGAAACTCTGAAAAAATGATTCCCTCATGTGCCCCTCATAGGCTCCCCAAGTTTGGTCATGCCACCATCAACGGGTGTTTTCTTTACAGTCTATTGGATGTTTACCCTGATTAGGCGAAAATGCCTGAAAACGCCTGTTAGTTTAATTCTTAAATGGTTAATGCTAGAACTTTAAAACGCAGAAACACTTCAGTTCACAAGAGCACACTGTGCTCCTGTCCTGGTTCAAGTATCTCAAAGCTTGAATCACTAGGTAGCAAAAGAGTTTCAAACTCACAGAAAAGCGATTTAGCCAACTGGAAATAATTCTATGTTTCTTAGCTTCTGGGCACTAGGTTTCTTTGTGTATTTCAATGAAACTCTGACAAAATGATTCTATCTTGTGCCCCTCATGGCTCCCCAAATTTAGTCAATCCACCATCACGGGTTTTTGTTTAGAGCCTATTGGATGTTTACCCTGATTAGGCGAATTTCACGGAAAAACGCCTGTAGTTTAATTCCTCAATGGTTAATGCTAGAACTTTGGATATGCAGAAAAGCACTTCAGATCACAAGAGCACAGTGTGCTTCTGTTTTGGTTCAAGTATCTCAAAGCTGAATCTCTAGGAGCAAAAGAGTTTCAAACTCACAGAAAAGCATTTTAGCGACCTGAAATAATTATATGTTTCTTTGCCAGTGGGTACTAGGTTTCTTTGTGTATTTCAATGAAACTCTGAAAAAATCATTCTCTCATGTGCCCCTCAGTGCTCCCCAAGTTTGGTCATCTCACCATCAAGGGTGTTTTTTGTTTACAGTCTATTGGATGTTTACCCTGATTAAGCCGAAAATGCCTGAAAACGCCTGTGAGTTTCAATTCTTAAATGGTGAATGCTATTACTTTAAAAATGCAGAAAAAAAAAAAAAAAAAAAAAACACTTTAGTTCACAAGAAGCACACTGTGCTTCTCTCCTGGTTCAAGTATCTCAAAGCTGAATCACTAGGTAGCAAAAGAGTTTCAAACTCTCAGAAAGGCGTTTTAGACAAATGGAAATAATTCCATGTTTCTTAGCTTGTGGGTACTAGGTTTCTTTGTGTATTTCAATGAAACTCTGAAAAAATTTGTTCTACTCTTGGTGCCCCTCATGGCTCCCCCAATTTGGTCAATCCACCATCTCGGGTTTTTTGTTTAAGAGCCTATTGGATGTTTACCCTGATTAGGCGAATTTCACTGAAAGCGCCTGTAGTTTAATTCCTCAATGGTTAATGCAAGAACTTTGAAAAATGCAG
Organism: Tamias sibiricus; assembly: GCA_025594165.1. Lineage (NCBI taxonomy): Eukaryota > Metazoa > Chordata > Mammalia > Rodentia > Sciuridae > Tamias > Tamias sibiricus. The sequence goes on from JAKELJ010000070.1 coordinate 7,696, forward strand.
AAAATCACTTCAGATCACAAGAGCACACTGTGCTCCTGTCGTGGTTCAAGTATCTCAAAGCTGAATCACTAGGTAGCATAAGAGTTTCAAACTCAGAGAAAAGCGATTTAGCCAACTGGAAATCTTTCCAAGTTTCTTAGCTTCTGGGAACTAGGTTTCTTTGTGTATTGCAATTAAACTCTGACAAAATGATTCTCTCTTGTGCCCCTCATGGCACCCCAAATTTGGTCATCCCACGATCACGGGTTTTTTTTTGTTTAGAGCCTATTGGATGTTTACCCTGATTAGGCGAATTTCACTGAAAACGCCTGTTAGTTTAATTCCTCAATAGGTTAATGATTGAACTTTGAAAATGCAGAAAAGCACTTCAGATCACAAGTGCACACTGTGCTTCTTTCCTGGTTCAAGTATCTCAAAGCTGAATCACTAGGTAAAAAAAGAGTTTCAAACTCACAGAAAAGCGTTTTTTTTTAGCGAACTGTAAATCATTCCATGTTTCTTAGCTTCTGGGCACTAGGTTTCTTTGTGTATTTCAATGAAACTCTGACAAAATGGTTCTCTCATGTGCCCCTCAATGCTCCCCACGTTTGGTCATCCCACCATCAAGGGTGTTTTGTTTACAGTCTATTGGATGTTCACCCTGATTAGGCGAAAATGCCTGAAAACGCCTGTGTAGTTTAATTCTTAAATGGTTAATGCTAGCACTTTAAAAACGCAGAACAACACTTCAGTTCACAAGAGCACACTGTGCTTCTGTCCTGGTTCAAGTATCTCAAAGCTGAATCACTAGGTAGCAAAAGAGTTTCAAACTCACAAAAGCATTTTAGCCAACTGGAAATAATTCCATGTTTCTTGGCTTGTGGGTACCAGGTTTCTTTGTGTATTTCAATGAAACTCTGAAAAAATGTTTCTCTCTTGTGCCCCTCATGGCTCCCCAAATTTGGTCAATCCACCATAACGGGTTTTTTGTTTAGAGCCTATTGGATGTTTTACCCTGATTAGGCGAAATTCACTGAAAGCGTCTGTAGTTTAATTCCTCAATGGTTAATGCTAGAACTTTGAAAATGCAGAAAAACCACTTCAGATCACAAGAGCACACTGTGCTCCTGTCCTGGTTCATGTATCTCAAAGCTGAATCACTAGGTAGCAAAAGAGTTTCAAACTCACAGAAAAGTGATTTAGCCAACTGGAAATAATTCCATGTTTCTTGGCTTGTGGGTACCAGGTTTCTTTGTGTATTTCAATGAAACTCTGAAAAAATGTTCTCTCTTGTGCCCCTCATGGCTCCCCAAATTTGGTCAATCCCACCATCACGGGTTTTTTTGTTTAGAGCCTATTGGATATTTACCCTGATTAGGCGAACATGCACTGAAAACGGCTGTGAGTTTAATTCTTAAATGGTTAATGCTAGAATTTTAAAAACGCAGAACAACACTTTCGATCACAAGAGCACACTGTGCTTCTGTTTTGGTTCAAGTATCTCAAAGCTGAATTACTAGGTAACAAAAGAGGTTCAAACTCAAAGAAAAGCGATTTAGCCAACTGGAAATAATTCCATTTTTCTTTAGCTTCTGGGAACTAGGTTTCTTTGTGTATTTCAATGAAACTCTGACAAAATGATTCTCTCTTGTGCCCCTCATGGCTCCCCAAATTTGGTCAATCCACCATCACGGGTTTTTTGTTTAGAGCCTTTTGGATGTTTACCCTGATTAGGCGAATTTCACTGAAAGCGCCTGTAACTTTAATCCTCAATGGTTAATGCTAGAACTTTGAAAATGCAGAAAACCACTTCAGATCACAAGAGCACACTGAGCTCCTGTCCTGGTTCAAGTATCTCAAAGCTGAGTCACTAGGTAGCAAAAGAGTTTCAAACTCACAGAAAAGCGATTTAGCCAACTGGAAATAATTCCATGTTTCTTAGCTTCTGGGAACTAGGTTTCTTTGTGTATTTTCAATGAATCTCTGACAAAAATGATTCTCTCTTGTGCCCCTCATGGCTCCCCAAATTTGGTCTTCCCCACGATCACGGGTTTTTAGTTTACAGTCTATTGTATGTTTACCCTGATTAGGCGAATTTCACTGAAAACGCCTGTAGTTTAATTCCTCAGTGGTTAATGCTAGAACTTTGGATATGCAGAAAAGCACTTCCGATCACAAGAGCACACTGTGCTTCTGTCCTGGTTCAAGTATCTCAAAGCTGAATCTCTAGGTAGCAAAAGAGTTTCAAACTCACAGAAAAGTCGTTTTAGTGAAATGGAAATAATTCCATGTTTTCTTGGCTTGTGGGTACCAGTTTCTTTGTGTATTTCAATGAAACTCTGAAAAAATGTTTCTCTCTTGTGCCCCCTCATGGCTCCCCAAATTTGGTCAATCCACCATCACGGGTTTTTTGTTTAGAGCCTATTGGATGTTTACCCTGATTAGGCGAACATGCCTGAAAACGGCCTGTGAGTTTAATTATTAAATGGTTAATGCTAGAACTTTAAAAACGCAGAACAACACTTTTATTTCACAAGAGCACACTGTGCTTCTATCCTGGTTCAAGTATCTCAAAGCTGAATCACTAGGTAAACAGAAGAGATTCCAACTCACAGAAAAGCGTTTTAGCCAACTGGAAATAATTCCATTTTCTTAGCCTGTGGGGTACTAGGTTTCTTTGTGTATTTCAATGAAACTCTAACAAAATGATTCTCTCTTGTGCCCCTCATGGCTCCCCAAGTTTGGTCAATCCACCATCACGGGTTTTTTTGTTTAGAGCCTATTGGATATTTACCCTGATTAGGCGAATTTCACTGAAAACGAATGTAGATTAATTTTCCTCAATGGTTAATGATAGAACTTTGAAAATGCAGAAAACCACTTCAGATCACAAGAGCACACTGTGCTCCTGTCCTGGTTCAAGTATCTCAAAGCTGAATCACTAGTAGCAAAAGAGTTTCAAACTCACAGAAAAGCCATTTAGCCAACTGGAAATAATTCCATGTTTCTTAGATTCTGGGTACTAGGTTTCTTTTCTGTGTATTTCAATGAAACTCTGACAAAATGATTCTATCTTCTGCACCCTCTCATGGCTCCCCAAATTTGGTCTTCCCACCATCACGGGTTTTTTAGTCTAGAGTCTATTGTATGTTTACCCTGATTAGGCGAATTTCACTGAAAACGCCTGTAGTTTAATTCCTCAATGGTTAATGCTAGAACTTTGAATAAGCAGAAAAGCACTTCATATCACAAGAGCACACTGTGCTTCTGTCCTGGTTCAAGTATCTCTAAAGCTGAATCTCTAGGTAACAAAAGAGTTTCAAACTCACAGAAAAAGCGTTTTAGAGAAATGGAAATAATTCCATGTTTCTTAGCTTGTGGGCACCTCAGGTTTCTTTGTGTATTTCAATGAAACTCTGAAAAATGATTCTCTCATGTGTCCCTCAAGGCTCCCCACGTTTGGTCATCCCATCATCAAGGTTTTTTTGTTTTACAGTCTATTGGATGTTTACCCTGATTAGGCGAAAATGCCTGAAAACGCCTTGAGTTTAATTCTTAAATGGTTAATGCTAGAACTTTAAAAACACAGAACAACACTTTAGTTCACAAGAGCACACTGTGCTTCTATCCTGGTTCAAGTATCTCAAAGCTTGAATCACTAGGTAGCTAAAGAGTTTCAAACTCACAGAAAAGCCATTTAGCCAACTGGAAATAATTCCATGTTTCTTAGCTTCTGGGTACTAGGTTTCTTTGTGTATTGCAATGAAACTCTGACAAAAATGATTCTCTCTTGTGCCCCTCATGGCTCCCGAAATTTGGTCATCCACCATCACGGGTTTTTTTGTATAGAGCCTATTGGATATTTACCCTGATTAGGCGAATTTCACTGAAAACGCCCGTAGATTAATTCCTCAATGGTTAATGCTAGAACTTTGAAAATGCAGAAAACCACTTCAGATCACAAGAGCACACTGTGCTTCTGTTAATGGTTCAAGTATCTCAAAGCTGAATCACTAGGTAACAAAAGAGTTTCAAACTCACAGAAAAGCGTTTTCCGCGAAACTGGAAATAATTCCATGTTTCTTAGACTCTGGGCACTAGGTTTCTTTGTGTATTTCAATGAAACTCTGAAAAAATGATTCCCTCATGTGCCCCTCAAGGCTCCCCAAGTTTGGTCATCCCACCATCAAGGGTGTTTTTTATTTACAGTCTATTGGATATTTACCCTGATTAGGCGAAAATGCACTGAAAACGCCTGTGAGTTTAATTCTTAATGGTTAAAGCTAGAACTTTGAAAAACGCAGAAAAGCACTTCATTCACAAGAGCACACTGTGCTTCTGTCCTGGTTCAAGTATCTCAAACTGAATCACTAGGTAGCAAAAGAGTTTCAAACTCACAGAAAAGCGATTTAGCCAACTGGAAATAATTCCATGTTTCTTAGCTTCTGGGCACTAGGTTTCTTTGTGTATTTCAATGAAACTCTGACAAAATGATTCTATCTTGTGCCCTCATGGCTCCCCAAATTTTTGGTCATCCATCATCACGGGTTTTTTGTTTAGAGCCTATTGGATGTTTACCCTGATTAGGCGAATTTCACTGAAAACGCCTTTAGTTTAATTCCTCAATGGTTAATGCTAGAACTTTAAATATGCAGAAAAGCACTTCAGATCACAAGAGCACACTGTGCTTCTGTTTTGGTTTCAAGTATCTCAAAGCTGAATCACTAGGTAGCAAAAGAGTTTCAAACTCACAGAAAAGCCATTTAGCGACCTGGAAATAATTCCATGTTTCTTAGCTTCTGTGGGTACTAGGTTTCTTTGTGTATTGCAATGAAACTCTGAAAAAATGATTCTCTCATGTGCCCCTCAGTGGCTCCCAAAACCCGAAGTTTGGTCATCCACTCATCAAGGGTGTTTTTGTTTACAGTCTATTGGATGTTTACCCTGATTAGCGAAAATGCCTGAAAAACGCCTGTGAGTTTAATTCTTAAATGGTTAATGCTAGAACTTTAAAAAATGCAGAAAAACACTTCAGTTCACAAGAGCACACTGTGCTTCTCCTGGTTCAAGTATCTCAAAGCTGAATCACTAGGTAGCAAAAGAGTTTCAAACTCACAGAAAAGGCGTTTTAGACAAACTGGAAATAATTCCATGTTTCTTAGCTTGGGCACTAGGTTTCTTTGTGTATTTCAATGAAACTCTGAAAAAATGTTTCTCTCTTGTGCCCCTCAGGGCTCCCCAATTTGGTCAATCCACCATCTCGGGTTTTTTTTGTTTACAGCCTATTGGATGTTTACCCTGATTAGGCGAATTTGCACTGAAAACGCCTGTAGTTTTAATTCTTCAATGGTTAATGCTAGAACTTTGAAAAACGCAGAAACACTTCAGATCACAAGAGCACACTGTGCTCCTGTCGTGGTTCAAGTATCTCAAAGCTGAATCACTAGGTAGCAAAAGAGTTTCAAACTCACAGAAAAGCGATTTAGCCAACTGGAAATCTTTCTAAGTTTCTTAGCTTCTGGGCACTAGGTTTCTTTGTGTATTTCAATGAAACTCTGACAAAATGATTCTATCTTGTGCCCCTCATGGCTCCCCAAATTGGTCAATCCCACCATCACGGGTTTTTTGTTTAGAGCCTATTGGATGTTTACCCTGATTAGGGTAGCGAATTTCACGGAAAACGCCTGTAGTTTAATTCCTCAATAGGTTAATGATAGAACTTTGAATATGCAGAAAAGCACTTCAGATCACAAGAGCACAGTGTGCTTCTGTTTTGGTTCAAGTATCTCAAAGCTGAATCTCTAGGTAGCAAAAGAGTTTCAAACTCACAGAAAAGCGTTTTAGCGACCTGGAAATAATTATATGTTTCTTAGCTTTGCAGTGGGTACTAGGTTTCTTTGTGTATTTCAATGAAACTCTGAAAAAATCATTCTCTCATGTGCCCCTCAGTGCTCCCCAAGTTTGGTCATCTCACCATCAAGGGTGTTTTGTTTACAGTCTATTGGATGTTTACCCCTGATTAGCCGAAAATGCCTGAAAACGCCTGTGAGTTTAATTCTTAAATGGTTAATGCTATTACTTTAAAAACGCAGAAAAACACTTTAGTTCACAAGAGCACACTGTGCTTTACTCCTGGTTCAAGTATCTCAAAGCTGAATCACTAGGTAGCAAAAGAGTTTCAAACTCAAAGAAAGGCGTTTTAGACAAATGGAAATAATTCCATGTTTCTTAGCTTGTGGGTACTAGGTTTCTTTGTGTATTTCAATGAAACTCTGAAAAAATGTTTCTCTCTTGTGCCCCTCATGGCTCCCCCAATTTGGTCAATCCACCATCTCGGGTTTTTTGTTTAGAGCCTATTGGATGTTTACCCTGATTAGGCGAATTTCACTGAAAGCGCCTGTAGTTTAATTCTCAATGGTTAATGCAAGAACTTTAAAAAGCAGAAAACCACTTTCAGATCACAAGAGCACACTGTGCTTCCTGTCGTGGTTCAAGTATCTCAAAGCTGAATCACTAGGTAGCAAAAGAGTTTCAAACTCAGAAGAAAAGCGATTTAGCCAACTGGAAATCTTTCCAAGTTTCTTAGCTTCTGGGAACTAGGTTTCTTTGTGTATTGCAATTAAACTTTGACAAAATGATTCTCTCTTGTGCCCCTCATGGCACCCCAAATTTGGTCATCCCACGATCACGGGTTTTTTGTTTAGAGCCTATTGGATGTTTACCCTGATTAGGCGAATTTCACTGAAAACGCCTGTATAGTTTAATTCCTCAATAGGTTAATGATTGAACTTTGAAAATGCAGAAAACACTTCAGATCACAAGTGCACACTGTTGCTTCTTTCCTGGTTTCAAGTATCTCAAAGCTGAATCACTAGGTAAAAAAAGAGTTTCAAAACTCACAGAAAAGCGTTTTAGCGAACTGTAAATCATTCCATGTTTCTTAGCTTCTGGGCACTAGGTTTCTTTGTGTAATTTCAATGAAACTCTGACAAAATGGTTCTCTCTCATGTGCCCCTCAATGCTCCCCACGTTTGGTCATCCCACCATCAAGGGTGTTTTCGTTACAGTCTAATTGGATGTTCACCCTGATTAGGCGAAAATGCCTGAAAACGCCTGTGAGTTTAATTCTTAAATGGTTAATGCTAGAACTTTAAAAACGCAGAACAACACTTCAGTTCACAAGAGCACACTGTGCTTCTGTCCTGGTTCAAGTATCTCAAAGCTGAATCACTAGGTAGCAAAAGAGTTTCAAAACTCACAAAAGCGTTTTTAAGCCAACTGGAAAAATTCCATGTTTCTTGGCTTGTGGTACCCAGGTTTCTTTGTGTATTTCAATGAAACTCTGAAAAAATGTTTCTCTCTTGTGCCCCTCATGGCTCCCCCCAAATTTGGTCAATCCACCATCACGGGTTTTTTTGTTTAGAGCCTATTGGATATTTACCCTGATTAGGCGAACATGCCTGAAAACGGCTGTGAGTTTAATTCTTAAATGGTTAATGCTAGAATTTTAAAAACGCAGAACAACACTTTCGTTCACAAGAGCACACTGTGCTTCTGTTTTGGTTCAAGTATCTCAAAGCTGAATTACTAGGTAAACAAAAGAGTTTCAAACTCAAAGAAAAGCGATTTAGCCAACTGGAAATAATTCCATTTTTCTTAGCTTCTGGGAACTAGGTTTCTTTGTGTATTTCAATGAAACTCTGACAAAATGATTCTCTCTTGTGCCCCTCATGGCTCCCCAAATTTGGTCAATCCACCATCACACGGGTTTTTTTGTTTAGAGCCTTTTGGATGTTTACCCTGATTAGGCGAATTTCAGTCACTGAAAGCGCCTGTACTTTAATTCCTCAATGGTTAATGCTAGAACTTTGAAAATGCAGAAAACCACTTCAGATCACAAGAGCACACTGAGCTCCTGTCCTGGTTCAAGTATCTCAAAGCTGAGTCACTAGGTAGCAAAAGAGTTTCAAAAACTCACAGAAAAGCGATTTAGCCAACTGGAAATAGTTCCATGTTTCTTAGCTTCTGGGAACTAGGTTTCTTTGTGTATTTCAATGAATCTCTGACAAAATGATTCTCTCTTGTGCCCCTCATGGCTCCCCAAATTTGGATCTTCCCACGATCACGGGTTTTTAGTTTACAGTCTATTGTATGTTTACCCTGATTAGGCGAATTTCACTGAAAACGCCTGTAGTTTAATTCCTCAGTGGTTAATGCTAGAACTTTGGATATGCAGAAAAGCACTTCCGATCACAAGAGCACACTGTGCTTCTGTCCTGGTTCAAGTATCTCAAAGCTGAATCTCTAGTAGCAAAAGAGTTTCAAACTCACAGAAAATCGTTTTAGTGAAATGGAAATAATTCCATGTTTCTTGGCTTGTGGGTACCAGGTTTCTTTGTGTATTTCAATGAAACTCTGAAAAATGTTTCTCTCTTGTGCCCCTCATGGCTCCCCAAATTTGGTCAATCCACCATCACGGGTTTTTTTGTTTAGAGCCTATTGGATGTTTACCCTGATTAGGCGAACATGCCTGAAAAACGCCTGTGAGTTTAATTATTAAATGGTTAATGCTAGAACTTTAAAAACGCAGAACAACACTTTATTTCACAAGAGCACACTGTGCTTCTATCCTGGTTCAAGTATCTCAAAGCTGAATCACTAGGTAGCAGAAGAGATTCCAACTCACAGAAAAGCGTTTTAGCCAACTGGAAATAATTCCATGTTTCTTAGCCTGTGGGTACTAGGTTTCTTTGTGTATTTCAATGAAACTCTAACAAAATGATTCTCTCTTGTGCCCCTCATGGCTCCCCAAGTTTGGTCAATCCACCATCACTGTTTTTTTTTTTGTTTAGAGCCTATTGGATATATACCCTGATTAGGCGAATTTCACTGAAAACGAATGTAGATTAATTCCTCAATGGTTAATGATAGAACTTTGAAAATGCAGAAAACCACTTCAGATCACAAGAGCACACTGTGCTCCTGTCCTGGTTCAAGTATCTCAAAGCTGAATCACTAGGTAGCAAAAGAGTTTTCAAACTCACAGAAAAGCCATTTAGCCAACTGGAAATAATTCCATGTTTCTTAGATTCTGGGTACTAGGTTTCTTTGTGTATTTCAATGAAACTCTGACAAAATGATTCTATCTTCTGCACCTCATGGCTCCCCAAATTTGGTCTTCCCACCATCACGGGTTTTTTATCTAGAGTCTATTGGATATTTACCCTGATTAGGCGAATTTCACTGAAAACGCCTGTAGTTTAATTCCTCAATGGTTAAAGCTAGAACTTTGAAAAAGCAGAAAAGCACTTCATATCACAAGAGCACACTGTGCTTCTGTCCTGGTTCAAGTATCTCTAAACTGAATCACTAGGTAACAAAAGAGTTTTCAAACTCACAGAAAAGCGTATTAGAGAACTGGAAATAATTCCATGTTTCTTAGCTTCTGGGGGCACTAGGTTTCTTTGTGTATTTTCAATGAAACTTTGAAGAAATGATTCTCTCATGTGTCCCTCAAGGCTCCCCACGTTTGGTCATCCCATCATCAAGGTGTTTTGTTTACAGTCTATTGGATGTTTACCCTGATTAGGCGAAAATGCCTGAAAACGCCTTTGAGTTTAATTCTTAAATGGTTTATGCTAGAACTTTAAAAACACAGAACAACACTTTAGTTCACAAGAGCACACTGTGCTTCTCTCCTGGTTCAAGTATCTCAAAGTTGAATCACTAGGTAGCTAAAGAGTTTCAAACTCACAGAAAAGCCATTTAGCCAACTGGAAATAATTCCATGTTTCTTAGCTTCTGGGAACTAGGTTTCTTTGTGTATTGCAATGAAACTCTGACAAAATGATTCTCATCTTGTGCCCCTCATGGCTCCCGAAATTTGGTCATCCCTCGATCACGGGTTTTTTGTATAGAGCCTATTGGATGTTTACCCTGATTAGGCGAATTTCACTGAAAACGCCTGTTAGATTAATTCCTCAATGGTTAATGCTAGAACTTAAAAATGCAGAAAAGCACTTCAGATCACAAGAGCACACTGTGCTTCTTTAATGGTTCAAGTATCTCAAAGCTGAATCACTAGGTAACAAAAGAGTTTCAAACTCACAGAAAAGCGTTTTCCGCGAACTGGAAATAATTCCATGTTTCTTAGACTCTGGGCACTAGGTTTCTTTGTGTATTTCAATGAAACTCTGAAAAAATGATTCCCTCATGTGCCCCTCAAGGCTCCCCAAGTTTGGTCATGCCACCATCAAGGTGTTTTTCTTTACAGTCTATTGGATATTTACCCTGATTAGGTAGGCGAAAATGCCTGAAAACGCCTGTGAGTTTAATTCTTAAATGGTTAATGCTAGAACTTTAAAAAAACGCAGAAACACTTCAGTTCACAAGAGCACACTGTGCTCCTGTCCTGGTTCAAGTATCTCAAAGCTGAATCACTAGGTAGCAAAAGAGTTTCAAACTCACAGAAAAGCGATTTAGCCAACTGGAAATAATTCTATGTTTCTTAGCTTCTGGGCACTAGGTTTCTTTGTGTATTTCAATGAAACTCTGACAAAATGATTCTATCTTGTGCCCCTCATGGCTCCCCAAATTTAGTCAATCCACCATCACGGGTTTTTTTGTTTAGAGCCTATTGGATGTTTACCCTGATTAGGCGAATTTCACGGAAAACGCCTGTAGTTTAATTCCTCAATGGTTAATGCTAGAACTTTGGATATGCAGAAAAGCACTTCAGATCACAAGAGCACAGTGTGCTTCTGTTTTGGTTCAAGTATCTCAAAGCTGAATCTCTAGGTAGCAAAAGAGTTTTCAAACTCACAGAAAAGCGTTTTAGCGACCTGGAAATAATTATATGTTTCTTTGCCAGTGGGGTACTAGGTTTCTTTGTGTATTTCAATGAAACTCTGAAAAAATCATTCTCTCATGTGCCCCCACTCAGTGCTCCCCAAGTTTGGTCATCTCACCATCAAGGGTGTTTTGTTTACAGTCTATTGGATGTTTACCCTGATTAGCCGAAAATGCCTGAAAACGCCTGTGAGTTCAATTCTTAAATGGTTAATGCTATTACTTTAAAAATGCAGAAAAACACTTTAGTTCACAAGAGCACACTGTGCTTTACTCCTGGTTCAAGTATCTCAAAGCTGAATCACTAGGTAGCAAAAGAGTTTCAAACTCAAAGAAAGGCGTTTTAGACAAATGGAAATAATTCCATGTTTCTTAGCTTGTGGGTACTAGGTTTCTTTGTGTATTTCAATGAAACTCTGAAAAAATGTTTCTCTCTTGTGCCCCTCATGGCTCCCCCAATTTGGTCAATCCACCATCTCGGGTTTTTTTGTTTAGAGCCTATTGGATGTTTACCCTGATTAGGCGAATTTCACTGAAAGCGCCTGTAGTTTTAATTCCTCAATGGTTTAATGCAAGAACTTTGAAAATGCAGAAAACCACTTCAGATCACAAGAGCACACTGTGCTCCTGTCGTGGTTCAAGTATCTCAAAGCTGAATCACTAGGTAGCAAAAGAGTTTCAAACTCAGAGAAAAGCGATTTAGCCAACTGGAAATCTTTCCAAGTTTCTTAGCTTCTGGGAACTAGGTTTCTTTGTGTATTGCAATTAAACTTTGACAAAATGATTCTCTCTTGTGCCCCTCATGGCACCCCCAAATTTGGTCATCCCACGATCACGGGTTTTTTTTGTTTAGAGCCTATTGGATGTTTACCCTGATTAGGCGAATTTCACTGAAAACGCCTGTTAGTTTAATTCCTCAATAGTTAATGATTGAACTTTGAAAATGCAGAAAAGCACTTCAGATCACAAGTGCACACTGTGCTTCTTTCCTGGTTCAAGTATCTCAAAGCTGAATCACTAGGTAAAAAAAGAGTTTCAAACTCACAGAAAAGCGTTTTAGCGAACTGTAAATCATTCCATGTTTCTTAGCTTCTGGGCACTAGTTTCTTTGTGTATTTCAATGAAACTCTGACAAAATGGTTCTCTCATGTGCCCCTCAATGCTCCCCACGTTTGGTCATCCCACCATCAAGGGTGTTTGTTTACAGTCTATTGGATGTTCACCCTGATTAGGCGAAAATGCCTGAAAACGCCTGTGAGTTTAATTCTTAAATGGTTAATGCTAGAACTTTAAAAACGCAGAACAACACTTCAGTTCACAAGAGCACACTGTGCTTCTGTCCTGGTTCAAGTATCTCAAAGCTGAATCACTAGGTAGCAAAAGAGTTTCAAACTCACAAAAGCGTTTTAGCCAACTGGAAATAATTCCATGTTTCTTGCTTGTGGGTACCAGGTTTCTTTGTGTATTTCAATGAAACTCTGAAAAAATGTGTTTCTCTCTTGTGCCCCTCATGGCTCCCCAAATTTGGTCAATCCACCATCACGGGTTTTTTTGTTTAGAGCCTATTGGATATTTACCCTGATTAGGCGAACATGCCTGAAAACGGCTGTGAGTTTAATTCTTAAATGGTTAATGCTAGAATTTTAAAAACGCAGAACAACACTTTCGTTCACAAGAGCACACTGTGCTTCTGTCCTGGTTCAAGTATCTCTAAACTGAATCACTAGGTAACAAAAGAGTTTCAAACTCACAGAAAAGCGTATTAGAGAACTGGAAATAATTCCATGTTTCTTAGCTTCTGGGCACTAGGTTTCTTTGTGTATTTCAATGAAACTTTGAAGAAATGATTCTCTCATGTGTCCCTCAAGGCTCCCCACGTTTGGTCCATCCCATCATCAAGGGTGTTTTGTTTACAGTCTATTGGATGTTTACCCTGATTAGGCGAAAATGCCTGAAAACGCCTTTGAGTTTAATTCTTAAATGGTTTATGCTAGAACTTTAAAAACACAGAACAACACTTTAGTTCACAAGAGCACACTGTGCTTCTCTCCTGGTTCAAGTATCTCAAAGTTGAATCACTAGGTAGCTAAAGAGTTTCAAACTCACAGAAAAGCCATTTAGCCAACTGGAAATAATTCCATATTTCTTAGCTTCTGGGAACTAGGTTTCTTTGTGTATTGCAATGAAACTCTGACAAAATGATTTTCTCTTGTGCCCCTCATGGCTCCCGAAATTTGGTCATCCCTCGATCACGGGTTTTTTGTATAGAGCCTATTGGATGTTTACCCTGATTAGGCGAATTTCACTGAAAACGCCTGTTAGATTAATTCCTCAATGGTTAATGCTAGAACTTAAAAATGCAGAAAAGCACTTCAGATCACAAGAGCACACTGTGCTTCTTTAATGGTTCAAGTATCTCAAAGCTGAATCACTAGGTAACAAAAGAGTTTCAAACTCACAGAAAAGCGTTTTCGCGAACTGGAAATAATTCCATGTTTTCTTAGACTCTGGGCACTAGGTTTCTTTGTGTATTTCAATGAAACTCTGAAAAAATGATTCCCTCATGTGCCCCTCAAGGCTCCCCAAGTTTGGTCATGCCACCATCAAGGGTGTTTTCTTTACAGTCTATTGGATATTTACCCTGATTAGGCGAAAATGCCTGAAAACGCCTGTGAGTTTAATTCTTAAATGGTTAATGCTAGAACTTTAAAAAACGCAGAAACACTTCAGTTCACAAGAGCACACTGTGCTCCTGTCCTGGTTCAAGTATCTCAAAGCTGAATCACTAGGTAGCAAAAGAGTTTCAAACTCACAGAAAAGCGATTTAGCCAACTGGAAATAATTCTATGTTTCTTAGCTTCTGGGCACTAGGTTTCTTTGTGTATTTCAATGAAACTCTGACAAAATGATTCTATCTTGTGCCCCTCATGGCTCCCCAAATTTAGTCAATCCACCATCACGGGTTTTTTGTTTAGAGCCTATTGGGATGTTTACCATGATTAGGCGAATTTCACGGAAAACGCCTGTAGTTTAATTCCTCAATGGTTAATGCTAGAACTTTGGATATGCAGAAAAGCACTTCAGATCACAAGAGCACAGTGTGCTTCTGTTTTGGTTCAAGTATCTCAAAGCTGAATCTCTAGGTAGCAAAAGAGTTTCAAACTCACAGAAAAGCGTTTTAGCGACCTGGAAATAATTATATGTTTCTTTGCCAGTGGGTACTAGGTTTCTTTGTGTATTTCAATGAAACTCTGAAAAAATCATTCTCTCATGTGCCCCTCAGTGCTCCCCAAGTTTGGTCATCTCACCATCAAGGGTGTTTTGTTTACAGTCTATTGGATGTTTACCCTGATTAGCCGAAAATGCCTGAAAACGCCTGTGAGTTCAATACTTAAATGGTTAATGCTATTACTTTAAAAATGCAGAAAAACACTTTAGTTCACAAGAGCACACTGTGCTTTACTCCTGGTTCAAGTATCTCAAAGCTGAATCACTAGGTAGCAAAAGAGTTTCAAACTCAAAGAAAGGCGTTTTAGACAAATGGAAATAATTCCATGTTTCTTAGCTTGTGGGTACTAGGTTTCTTTGTGTATTTCAATGAAACTCTGAAAAAATGTTTCTCTCTTGTGCCCCTCATGGCTCCCCCAATTTGGTCAATCCACCATCTCGGGTTTTTTGTTTAGAGCCTATTGGATGTTTACCCTGATTAGGCGAATTTCACTGAAAGCGCCTGTAGTTTAATTCCTCAATGGTTAATGCAAGAACTTTGAAAATGCAGAAAACCACTTCAGATCACAAGAGCACACTGTGCTCCTGTCGTGGTTCAAGTATCTCAAAGCTGAATCACTAGGTAGCAAAAGAGTTTCAAACTCAGAGAAAAGCGATTTAGCCAACTGAAAATCTTTCCAAGTTTCTTAGCTTCTGGGAACTAGGTTTCTTTGTGTATTGCAATTAAACTTTGACAAAATGATTCTCTCTTGTGCCCCTCATGGCACCCCAAATTTGGTCATCCCACGATCACGGTTTTTTTGTTTAGAGCCTATTGGATGTTTACCCTGATTAGGCGAATTTCACTGAAAACGCCTGTTAGTTTAATTCCTCAATAGGTTAATGATTGAACTTTGAAAATGCAGAAAAGCACTTCAGATCACAAGTGCACACTGTGCTTCTTTCCTGGTTCAAGTATCTCAAAGCTGAATCACTAGGTAAAAAAAGAGTTTCAAACTCACAGAAAAGCGTTTTAGCGAACTGTAAATCATTCCATGTTTCTTAGCTTCTGGGCACTAGGTTTCTTTGTGTATTTCACTGAAACTCTGACAAAATGGTTCTCTCATGTGCCCCTCAATGCTCCCCACGTTTGGTCATCCCACCATCAAGGGTGTTTTGTTTACAGTCTATTGGATGTTCACCCTGATTAGGCGAAAATGCCTGAAAACGCCTGTGAGTTTAATTCTTAAATGGTTAATGCTAGAACTTTAAAAACGCAGAACAACACTTCAGTTCACAAGAGCACACTGTGCTTCTGTCCTGGTTCAAGTATCTCAAAGCTGAATCACTAGGTAGCAAAAGAGTTTCAAACTCACAAAAGCGTTTTAGCCAACTGGAAATAATTCCATGTTTCTTGGCTTGTGGGTACCAGGTTTCTTTGTGTATTTCAATGAAACTCTGAAAAAATGTTTCTCCTCTTGTGCCCCTCATGGCTCCCCAAATTTGGTCAATCCACCATCACGGGTTTTTGTTTAGAGCCTATTGGATATTTACCCTGATTAGGCGAACATGCCTGAAAACGGCTGTGAGTTTAATTCTTAAATGGTTAATGCTAGAATTTTAAAAAACGCAGAACAACACTTTCGTTCACAAGAGCACACTGTGCTTCTGTTTTGGTTCAAGTATCTCAAAGCTGAATCACTAGGTAACAAAAGAGGTTCAAAACTCAAAGAAAAGCGATTTAGCCAACTGGAAATAATTCCATTTTTCTTAGCTTCTGGGAACTAGGTTTCTTTGTGTATTTCAATGAAACTCTGACAAAATGATTCTCTCTTGTGCCCCTCATGGCTCCCCAAATTTGGTCAATCCACCATCACGGGTTTTTTGTTTAGAGCCTTTTGGATGTTTACCCTGATTAGGCGAATTTCACTGAAAGCGCCTGTACTTTAATTCCTCAATGGTTAATGCTAGAACTTTGAAAATGGAGAAAACCACTTCAGATCACAAGAGCACACTGAGCTCCTGTCCTGGTTCAAGTATCTCAAAGCTGAGTCACTAGGTAGCAAAAGAGTTTCAAAACTCACAGAAAAGCGATTTAGCCAACTGGAAATAGTTCCATGTTTCTTAGCTTCTGGGAACTAGGTTTCTTTGTGTATTTCAATGAATCTCTGAAAAAATGATTCTCTCTTGTGGCCCTCATGGCTCCCCAAATTTGGTCTTCCCACGATCACGGGTTTTTTGTTTACAGTCTATTGTATGTTTACCCTGATTAGGCGAATTTCACTGAAAACGCCTGTAGTTTAATTCCTCAGTGGTTAATGCTAGAACTTTGGATATGCAGAAAAGCACTTCCGATCACAAGAGCACACTGTACTTCTGTCCTGGTTCAAGTATCTCAAAGCTGAATCTCTAGGTAGCAAAAGAGTTTCAAACTCACAGAAAATCATTTTAGTGAAATGGAAATAATTCCATGTTTCTTGGCTTGTGGGTACCAGGTTTCTTTGTGTATTTCAATGAAACTCTGAAAAAATGTTTCTCTCTTGTGTCCCTCATGGCTCCCCAAATTTGGTCAATCCACCATCACGGGTTTTTTGTTTAGAGACCTATTGGATGTTTACCCTGATTAGGCGAACATGCCTGAAAACGCCTGTGAGTTTAATTATTAAATGGTTAATGCTAGAACTTTAAAAACGCAGAACAACACTTTATTTCACAAGAGCACACTGTGCTTCTATCCTGGTTCAAGTATCTCAAAGCTGAATCACTAGGTAGCAAAGAGATTCCAACTCACAGAAAAGCGTTTTAGCCAACTGGAAATAATTCCATGTTTCTTAGCCTGTGGGTACTAGGTTTCTTTGTGTATTTCAATGAAACTCTAACAAAATGATTCTCTCTTGTGCCCCTCATGGCTCCCCAAGTTTGGTCAATCCACCATCACGGTTTTTTTTGTTTAGAGCCTATTGGATATTTACCCTGATTAGGCGAATTTCACTGAAAACGAATGTAGATTAATTCCTCAATGGTTAATGATAGAACTTTGAAAATGCAGAAAACCACTTCAGATCACAAGAGCACACTGTGCTCCTGTCCTGGTTCAAGTATCTCAAAGCTGAATCACTAGGTAGCAAAAGAGTTTCAAACTCACAGAAAAGCCATTTTAGCCAACTGGAAATAATTCCAAGTTTCTTAGATTCTGGGTACTAGGTTTCTTTGTGTATTTCAATGAAACTCTGACAAAATGATTCTATCTTCTGCACCTCATGGCTCCCCAAATTTGGTCTTCCCACCATCACGGGTTTTTTTATCTAGAGTCTATTGGATATTTACCCTGATTAGGCGAATTTCACTGAAAACGCCTGTAGTTTAATTCCTCAATGGTTAAAGCTAGAACTTTGAAAAAGCAGAAAAGCACTTCATATCACAAGAGCACACTGTGCTTCTGTCCTGGTTCAAGTATCTCAAAACTGAATCACTAGGTAACAAAAGAGTTTCAAACTCACAGAAAAGCGTATTAGAGAACTGGAAATAATTCCATGTTTCTTAGCTTCTGGGCACTAGGTTTCTTTGTGTATTTCAATGAAACTTTGAAGAAATGATTCTCTCATGTGTCCCTCAATGCTCCCCACGTTTGGTCATCCCATCATCAAGGGTGTTTTGTTTACAGTCTATTGGATGTTTACCCTGATTAGGCGAAAATGCCTGAAAACGCCTTTGAGTTTAATTCTTAAATGGTTAATGCTAGAACTTTAAAAACACAGAACAACACTTTAGTTCACAAGAGCACACTGTGCTTCTCTCCTGGTTCAAGTATCTCAAAGTTGAATCACTAGGTAGCTAAAGAGTTTCAAACTCACAGAAAAGCCATTTAGCCAACTGGAAATAATTCCATGTTTCTTAGCTTCTGGGAACTAGGTTTCTTTGTGTATTGCAATGAAACTCTGACAAAATGATTCTCTCTTGTGCCCCTCATGGCTCCCGAAATTTGGTCATCCCTCGATCACGGGTTTTTTGTATAGAGCCTATTGGATGTTTACCCTGATTAGGCGAATTTCACTGAAAACGCCTGTTAGTTTAATTCCTCAATGGTTAATGATTGAACTTTGAAAATGCAGAAAAGCACTTCAGATCACAAGTGCACACTGTGCTTCTTTCCTGGTTCAAGTATCTCAAAGCTGAATCACTAGGTAGCAAAAGAGTTTCAAACTTACAGAAAAGCGTTTTTGCGAACTGGAAATAATTCCATGTTTCTTAGCTTCTGGGCACTAGGTTTCTTTGTGTATTTCAGTGAAAACTCTGACAAAATGATTCTCTCTTGTGCCCCTCATGGCTCCGCAAGTTTGGTCAATCCACCATCACGGGTTTTTTTTTTTTAGAGCCTATTGGATTATTTACCCTGATTAGGCAAATTTCACTGAAAACGTCTGTAGTTTAATTCCTCAATGGTTAATGCTAGAACTTTGAAAATGCAGAAAACCACTTCAGATCACAAGAGCACACTGTGCTCCTGTCCTGGTTCAAGTATCTCAAAGCTGAATCACTAGGTAGCAAAAAGAGTTTCAAACTCACAGAAAAGCGATTTAGCCAACTGGAAATAATTCCATGTTTCTTAGCTTCTGGGAACTTGGTTTCTTTGTGTATTGCAATGAAACTCTGACAAAATGATTCACTCTTGTGCCCCTCATGGCTCCCCAAATTTGGTCATCCCTCGATCACGGGTTTTTTGTATAGAGCCTATTGGATGTTTACCCTGATTAGGCGAATTTCACTGAAAATGCCTGTTAGTTTAATTCTTCAATGGTTAATGCTAGAACTTTGAAAATGCAGAAAATCACTTCAGATCACAAGAGCACACTGTGCATCTTTCCTGGTTCAAGTATCTAAAAGCTGAATCACTAGGTAACAAAAGAGTTTCAAACGCACAGAAAAGCGTTTTAGACAAATGGAAATAATTCCATGTTTCTTTGCTTGTGGGTACTAGGTTTCTTTGTGTATTTCAATGAAACTCTGAAAAAATCATTCTCTCATGTGCCCCTCAATGCTCCCCAAGTTTGGTCATCCCACCATCAAGGGTGTTTTGTTTACAGTCTATTGGATGTTTACCCTGATTAGGCGAAAATGCCTGAAAATGCCTGTGAATTTAATTCTTAAATGGTTAATGCTAGAACTTTAAAAACACAGAACAACACTTTAGTTCACAAGAGCACACTGTGCTTCTCTCCTGGTTCATGTATTTCAAAGCTGAATCACTAGGTAGCAAAAGAGTTTCAAACTCACAGAAAAGCGTTTTAGCCAAATGAAAATAAATTCCATGTTTCTTAGCTTGTGGGTACTAGGTTTCTTTGTGTATTTCAATGAAACTCTGACAAAATGATTTTCTCTTGTGCCCCTCATGGCTCCCCAAATTTAGTCATTTCACGATCATGGGTTTTTTGTTTAGAGCCTATTGGATATTTACCCTGATTAGGCGAATTTCACTGAAAAACGCCTGTTAGATTAATTCCACAATGGTTAATGCTAGAACTTAAAAATGCAGAAAAGCACTTCAGATCACAAGAGCACACTGTGCTTCTTTCCTGGTTCAAGTATCTCTTAGCTGAATCACTAGTTAACAAAAGACTTTCAAACTCACAGAAAAGCGTTTTAGCAAACTAGAAATCATTCCATGTTTCTTAGCTTCTGGGGCACTTGGTTTCTTTGTGTATTTCAATGAAACTCTGACAAAATGATACTCTCATGTGCTCCTCAAAAGCTCCCCACGTTTGGTCATCCCACCATCAAGTGTGTTTTGTTTACAGTCTATTGGATGTTTACCCTGATTACGCGAAAATGCCTGAAAACGCCTGTAAGTTTAATTTTTAAATGGTTAATGCAAGAACTTTAAAATGCAGAAAAACACTTTAGTTCACAAGAGCACACTGTGCTTCTGTCCTGGTTCAAGTATCTCAAAGTTGAATCACTAGGTAGCTAAAGAGTTTCAAACTCACAGAAAAGCGATTTAGCCAACTGGAAATAATTCCATGTTTCTTAGCTTCTGGGAACTAGGTTTCTTTGTGTATTGCAATGAAACTCTGACAAAATGATTCTCTCTTGTGCCCCTCATGGCTCCCGAAATTTGGTCATCCCTCAATCACGGGTTTTTTGTATAGAGCCTATTGGATGTTTACCCTGATTAGGCGAATTTCACTGAAAACGCCTGTTAGTTTTAATTCCTCATTGGTTAATGCTAGAACTTTGAAAATGCAGAAAATCACTTCAGATCACAAGAGCACAGTGGGGCATCTTTCCTGGTTCAAGTATCTAAAAGCTGAATCACTAGGTAACAAAAGAGTTTCAAACGCACAGAAAAGCCTTTTAGAGAACTGGAAATAATTCCATGTTTCTTAGCTTTTGGGCACTGGGTTTCTTCCTGTATTTCAATGAAACTCTGAAAAAATGATTCTATCATGTGCCCCTCAATGCTCCCCAAGTTTGGTCATCCCACCATCAAGGGTTTTTTATTTACAGTCTCTTGGATGTTTACCCTGATTAGGCGAAAATGCCTGAAAACGCCTGTGAGTTTAATTCTTAAATGGTTAATGCTATTACTTTAAAAACGCAGAACAACACTTTAGTTCACAAGAGCACACTGTGCTTCTCTCCTGGTTCAAGTATCTCAAAGTTGAATCACTAGGTAGCTAAAGAGTTTCAAACTCACAGAAAAGCGATTTAGCCAACTGGAAATAATTCCATGTTTCTTAGCATCTGGGTACTAGGTTTCTTTGTGTATTTCAATGAAACTCTGACAAAATGATTCTCTCTTGTGCCCCTCATGGCTCCCCAAATTTGGTCATCCCAGCCTCACAGGTTTTTTTAATAGAGCCTATTGTATGTTTACCCTCATTAGGCGAATTTCACTGAAAACGCCTGTGAGTTTAATTCCTCAATGGTTAATGCTAGAACTTTGAAAATGCAGAAAAGCACTTCCGATCACAAGAGTACACTGTGCTTCTTTCCTGGTTCAAGTATCTCAAAGCTGAATCACTAGGTAACAAAAGAGTTTCAAACTCACAGAAAAAGCGTTTTAGCGAACTGGAAATAATTCCATGTTTCTTAGATTCTGGGCACTAGGTTTTCTATGTGAATTTCAATGAAACTCTGAAAAAAATGATTCTCTCAAGTGCCCCCAAGGCTCCCAACGTTTGGTCATCCCACCATCAAGGGTGTTCTGTTTACTGTCTATTGGATGTTTACCCTGATTAGGCGAAAATGCCTGAAAACGCCTGTAAGTTTAATTTTTAAATGGTTAATGCAAGAACTTTAAAAAGGCAGAAAAACACTTTAGTTCACAAGAGCACACTGTGCTTCTGTCCTGGTTCAAGTATCTCAAAGCTGAATCACTAGGTAGCAAAAGAGTTTTAAACTCACAGAAAAGAGTTTTATACAAATGGAAATAATTCCATGTTTCTTAGCTTGTGGGTACTAGGTTTCTTTGTGTATTTCAATGAAACTCTGACAAAATGATTCTCTCTTGTGCCCCTCATGGTTCCCCAAATTTGGTCAATCCACCATAACGGGTTTTTTGTTTAGAGCCTATTGGATGTTTACCCTGATTAGGCGAAATTCACTGAAAGCGTCTGTAGTTTAATTCCTCAATGGTTAAATGCTAGAACTTTGAAAAATGCAGAAAACCACTTCAGATCACAAGAGCACACTGTGCTCCTGTCCTGGTTCATGTATCTCAAAGCTGAATCACTAGGTAGCAAAAGAGTTTCAAACTCACAGAAAAGCGATTTAGCCAACGGGAAATAATTCCATGTTTCTTAGCTTCTGGGCACTAGGTTTCTTTGTGTATTTGAATGAAACTCCGAAAAAATGATTCTCTCATAAGCCCCTCAAGGCTCCCCAAGTTTGGTCATCCCACCATCAAGGGGATGTTTTGTTTACAGTCTATTGGATGTTTACCCTGATTAGGCGAAAATGCCTGAAAACGCATGTGAGTTTAATTCTTAAATGGTTAATGCTAGAGCTTTAAAAACGCAGAACAACAGTTTAGTTCACAAGAGCACTATGTGCTTCTGTCCTGGATCAAGTATCTCAAAGCTGAATCACTAGGTAGCAAAAGAGTTTCAAACTCAGAGAAAAGCATTTTAGCCAACTGGAAATAATTCCATATTTCTTAGCTTCTGGGAACTAGATTTCTTTGTGTATTTCAATGAAACTCTGAAAACATCATTCTCTCTTGTGCCCCTCATGGCTCCCCAAATTTGGTCATCCCACGATCACGGGTTTTTTGTTTAGAGCCTATTGGATGTTTACCCTGATTAGGCGAATTTCACTGAAAAACGCCTGTTAGATTAATTCCTCAATGGTTAATGCTAGAACTTAAAAATGCAGAAAAGCACTTCAGATCACAAGAGCACACTGTGCTTCTTTAATGGTTCAAGTATCTCTTAGCTGAATCACTAGTTAACAAAAGAGTTTCAAACTCACAGAAAAGCGTTTTAGCAAACTAGAAATCATTCCATGATTCTTAGCTTTTGGGCACTAGGTTTCTTTGTGTATTTCAATGAAACTCTGACAAAATGATACTCTCATGTGCTCCTCAAAGCTCCCCACGTTTGGTCATCCCACCATCAAGTGAGTTTTGTTTACAGTCTATTGGATTTTTACCCTGATTAGGCGAAAATGCCTGAAAACGCCTGTGAGTTTAATTCTTAAATGGTTTAATGCTAGAACTTTAAAAATGCCGAACAACACTTCAGTTCACAAGAGCACACTGTGCTTCTGTCCTGGTTCAAGTATCTCAAAGCTGAATCACTAGGTAGCAAAAAGAGTTTCAAACTCACAGAAAATCGTTTTAGTGAAATGGAAATAATTCCATGTTTCTTGGCTTGTGGTTACCAGGTTTCTTGTGTATTTCAATGAAACTCTGAAAAAATGTTTCTCTCTTGTGCCCTCATAGCTCCCCAAATTTGGTCATCCCACGATCACGGGTTTTTTTGTTTACAGTCTATTGGATGTTTACCCTGATTAGGCGAATTTCACTGAAAACGCCTGTAGTTTAAATTCCTCAGTGGTTAATGCTAGAACTTTGGATAATGCAGAAAAGCACTTCCGATCACAAGAGCACACTGTGCTTCTGTCCTGGTTCAAGTATATCAAAGCTGAATCTCTAGGTAGCAAAAGAGATTCAAACTCACAGAAAATCGCTTTAGTGAAATGGAAATAATTCCATGTTTCTTGGCTTGTGGGTACCAGGTTTCTTTGTGTATTTCAATGAAACTCTGAAAAAATGTTTCTCTCTTGTACCCCTCATGGCTCCCAAATTTGGTCAATCCACCATCACGGGTTTTTTTGTTTAGAGCCTATTGGATGTTTACCCTGATTAGGCGAACATGCCTGAAAACGCCTGTGAGTTTAATTCTTAAATGGTTAATGCTAGAATTTTAAAAACGCAGAACAACACTTTCGTTCACAAGAGCACACTGTGCTTCTGTCCTGGTTCAAGTATCTCAAAGCTGAATCACTAGGTAGCAAAAGAGGTTCAAACTCAAAGAAAAGCGATTTACCCAACTGGAAATAATTCCATTTTTCTTAGCTTCTGGGAACTAGGTTTCTTTGTGTATTTCAATGAAACTCTGACAAATGATTCTCTCTTGTGCCCCTCATGGCTCCCCAATTTGGTCAATCCACCATCTCGGGTTTTTTGTTTAGAGCCTATTGGATGTTTACCCTGATTAGGCGAATTTCACTGAAAGCGCCTGTAGTTTAATTCCTCAATGGTTAATGCAAGAACTTTGAAAATGCAGAAAACCACTTCAGATCACAAGAGCACACTGTGCTCCTGTCGTGGTTCAAGTATCTCAAAGCTGAATCACTAGGTAGCAAAAGAGTTTTCAAACTCACAGAAAAGCGATTTAGCCAACTGGAAATATTTCCAAGTTTCTTAGCTTCTGGGAACTAGGTTTCTTTGTGTATTGCAATTAAACTCTGACAAAATGATTCTCTCTTGTGCCCCTCATGGCACCCCAAATTTGGTCATCCCACGATCACACGGGTTTTTTGTTTAGAGCCTATTGGATGTTTACCCTGATTAGGCGAATTTCACTGAAAACGCCTGTTAGTTTAATTCCTCAATAGGTTAATGATTGAACTTTGAAAATGCAGAAAAGCACTTCAGATCACAAGTGCACACTGTGCTTCTTTCCTGGTTCAAGTATCTCAAAGCTGAATCACTAGGTAAAAAAAGAGTTTCAAACTCACAGAAAAGCGTTTTAGCGAACTGTAAATCATTCCATGTTTCTTAGCTTCTGGGCACTAGGTTTCTTTGTGTATTTCAATGAAACTCTGACAAAATGGTTCTCTCATGTGCCCCTCAATGCTCCCCACGTTTGGTCATCCCACCATCAAGGGTGTTTTGTTTACAGTCTATTGGATGTTCACCCTGATTAGGCGAAAATGCCTGAAAACGCCTGTGAGTTTAATTCTTAAATGGTTAATGCTAGAACTTTAAAAACGCAGAACAACACTTCAGTTCACAAGAGCACACTGTGCTTCTGTCCTGGTTCAAGTATCTCAAAGCTGAATCACTAGGTAGCAAAAGAGTTTCAAACTCACAAAAGCGTTTTAGCCAACTGGAAAATAATTCCATGTTTCTTGGCTTGTGGGTACCAGGTTTCTTTGTGTATTTCAATGAAACTCTGAAAAAATGATTCTCTCTTGTGCCCCTCATGGCTCCCCAAATTTGGTCGTTCCACGATAACGGGTTTTTTGTTTACAGTCCTATTGGATGTTTACCCTGATTAGGCGAATTTCACTGAAAACGCCTGTAGTTTTAATTCCTCAGTGGTTAATGCTAGAACTTTGGATATGCAGAAAAGCACTTCCGATCACAAGAGCACACTGTGCTTTTGTCCTGGTTCAAGTATCTCAAAGCTGATTCTCTAGGTAGCAAAAGAGATTCAAACTCACAGAAAATCGCTTTAGTGAAACGGAAATAATTCCATGTTTCTTGGCTTGTGGGTACCAGGTTTCTTTGTGTATTTCAATGAAACTCTGAAAAAATGTTTCTCTCTTGTGCCCCTCATGGCTCCCCAAATTTGGTCAATCCACCATCACGGGTTTTTTGTTTAGAGCCTATTGGATGTTTACCCCTGATTAGGCGAACATGCCTGAAAACGCCTGTGAGTTTAATTCTTAAATGGTTAATGCTAGAACTTTATAAATGGAGAAAACCACTTCAGATCACAAGAGCACACTGAGCTCCTGTCCTGGTTCAAGTATCTCAAAGCTGAGTCACTAGGTAGCAAAAGCGTTTCAAACTCACAGAAAAGCGATTTAGCCAACTGGAAATAGTTCCATGTTTCTTAGCTTCTGGGAACTAGGTTTCTTTGTGTATTTCAATGAAACTCTGAAAAAATGATTCTCTCTTGTGCCCCTCATGGCTCCCCAAATTTGGTCGTTCCACGATAACGGGTTTTTTGTTTACAGTCTATTGGATGTTTACCCTGATTAGGCGAATTTTCACTGAAAACGCCTGTAGTTTAATTCCTCAGTGGTTAATGCTAGAACTTTGGATATGCAGAAAAGCACTTCCGATCACAAGAACACACTGTGCTTCTGTCCTGGTTCAAGTATCTCAAAGCTGAATCTCTAGGTAGCAAAAGAGTTTCAAACTCACAGAAAATCGTTTTAGTGAAAAGGAAATAATTCCATGTTTCTTGGCTTGTGGGGTACCAGGTTTCTTTGTGTATTTCAATGAAACTCTGAAAAAATGTTTCTCTCTTGTGCCCGTCATTGCTCCCCAAATTTGGTCAATCCACCATCACGGGTTTTTTGTTTAGAGCCTATTGGATGTTTACCCTGATTAGGCGAACATGCCTGAAAACGCCTGTGAGTTTAATTCTTAAATGGTTAATGCTAGAATTTTAAAAACGCAGAAACAACACTTTCGTTCACAAGAGCACACTGTGCTTCTGTCCTGGTTCAAGTATCTCAAAGCTGAATCACTAAGTAGCAAAAGAGGTTCAAACTCAAAGAAAAGCGATTTACCCAACTGGAAATAATTCCATTTTTCTTAGCTTCTGGGAACTAGGTTTCTTTGTGTATTTCAATGAAACTCTGACAAAATGATTCTCTCTTGTGCCCCTCATGGCTCCCCCCAATTTGGTCAATCCACCATCTCGGGTTTTTTGTTTAGAGCCTATTGGATGTTTACCCTGATTAGGCGAATTTCACTGAAAGCGCCTGTAGTTTAATTCCTCAATGGTTAATGCAAGAACTTTGAAAATGCAGAAAACCACTTCAGTATCACAAGAGCACACTGTGCTCCTGTCGTGGTTCAAGTATCTCAAAGCTGAATCACTAGGTAGCAAAAGAGTTTCAAAAATTCCAAACCCCCCAAACACACAGAAAAGCGTTTTAGCAAACTAGAAACCATTCCATGATTCTTAGCTTTTGGGCACTAGGTTTTCTTTGTGTATTTCAATGAAACTCTGACAAAATGATTACTCTCATGTGCTCCTCAAAGCTCCCCACGTTTGGTCATCCCACCATCAAGTGAGTTTTGTTTACAGTCTATTGGATTTTTACCCTGATTAGGCGAAAATGCCTGAAAACGCCTGTGAGTTTAATTCTTAAATGGTTAATGCTAGAACTTTAAAAACGCCGAACAACACTTCAGTTCACAAGAGCACACTGTGCTTCTGTCCTGGTTCAAGTATCTCAAAGCTGAATCACTAGGTAGCAAAAGAGTTTCAAACTCACAGAAAATCGTTTTAGTGAAATGGAAATAATTCCATGTTTCTTGGCTTGTGGTTACCAGGTTTCTTTGTGTATTTCAATGAAACTCTGAAAAAATGTTTCTCTCTTGTGCCCTCATAGCTCCCCAAATTTGGTCATCCCCACGATCACGGGTTTTTTGTTTACAGTCTATTGGATGTTTACCCTGATTAGGCGAATTTCACTGAAAACGCCTGTAGTTTAATTCCTCAGTGGTTAATGCTAGAACTTTGGATATGCAGAAAAGCACTTCCGATCACAAGAGCACACTGTGCTTCTGTCCTGGTTCAAGTATATCAAAGCTGAATCTCTAGGTAGCAAAAGAGATTCAAACTCACAGAAAATCGCTTTTAGTGAAATGGAAATAATTCCATGTTTCTTGGCTTGTGGGTACCAGGTTTCTTTGTGTATTTCAATGAAACTCTGAAAAAATGTTTCTCTCTTGTACCCCTCATGGCTCCCCAAATTTGGTCAATCCACCATCACGGGTTTTTTGTTTAGAGCCTATTGGATGTTTACCCTGATTAGGCGAACATGCCTGAAAACGCCTGTGAGTTTAATTCTTAAATGGTTAATGCTAGAATTTTAAAAACGCAGAACAACACTTTCGTTCACAAGAGCACACTGTGCTTCTGTCCTGGTTCAAGTATCTCAAAGCTGAATCACTAGGTAGCAAAAGAGGTTCAAACTCAAAGAAAAGCGATTTACCCAACTGGAAATAATTCCATTTTTCTTAGCTTCTGGGAAACTAGGTTTCTTTGTGTATTTCAATGAAACTCTGACAAAATGATTCTCTCTTGTGCCCCTCATGGCTCCCCCAATTTGGTCAATCCACCATCTCGGGTTTTTTGTTTAGAGCCTATTGGATGTTTTACCCTGATTAGGCGAATTTCACTGAAAGCGCCTGTAGTTTAATTCCTCAATGGTTAATGCAAGAACTTTGAAAATGCAGAAAAACCACTTCAGATCACAAGAGCACACCACTGTGCTCCTGTCGTGTTTCAAGTATCTCAAAGCTGAATCACTAGGTAGCAAAAGAGTTTCAAACTCACAGAAAAGCGATTTAGCCAACTGGAAATATTTCCAAGTTTCTTAGCTTCTGGGAACTAGGTTTCTTTGTGTATTGCAATTAAACTCTGACAAAATGATTCTCTCTTGTGCCCCTCATGGCACCCCAAATTTGGTCATCCCACGATCACGGGTTTTTTGTTTAGAGCCTATTGGATGTTTACCCTGATTAGGCGAATTTCACTGAAAACGCCTGTTAGTTTAATTCCTCAATAGGTTAATGATTGAACTTTGAAAATGCAGAAAAGCACTTCAGATCACAAGTGCACACTGTGCTTCTTTCCTGGTTCAAGTATCTCAAAGCTGAATCACTAGGTAAAAAAAGAGTTTCAAACTCACAGAAAAGCGTTTTAGCGAACTGTAAATCATTCCATGTTTCTTAGCTTCTGGGCACTAGGTTTCTTTGTGTATTTCAATGAAACTCTGACAAAATGGTTCTCTCATGTGCCCCTCAATGCTCCCCACGTTTGGTCATCCCACCATCAAGGGTGTTTTGTTTACAGTCTATTGGATGTTCACCCTGATTGGGCGAAAATGCCTGAAAACGCCTGTGAGTTTAATTCTTAAATGGTTAATGCTAGAACTTTAAAAACGCAGAACAACACTTCAGTTCACAAGAGCACACTGTGCTTCTGTCCTGGTTCAAGTATCTCAAAGCTGAATCACTAGGTAGCAAAAGAGTTTCAAACTCACAAAAAGCGTTTTAGCCAACTGGAAATAATTCCATGTTTCTTGGCTTGTGGGTACCAGGTTTCTTTGTGTATTTCAATGAAACTCTGAAAAAATGATTCTCTCTTGTGCCCCTCATGGCTCCCCAAATTTGGTCGTTCCACGATAACGGGTTTTTTTTTTACAGTCTATTGGATGTTTACCCTGATTAGGCGAATTTCACTGAAAACGCCTGTAGTTTAATTCCTCAGTGGTTAATGCTCAGAACTTTGGATATGCAGAAAAGCACTTCCGATCACAAGAGCACACTGTGCTTTTGTCCTGGTTCAAGTATCTCAAAGCTGAATCTCTAGGTAGCAAAAGAGATTCAAACTCACAGAAAATCGCTTTAGTGAAAACGGAAATAATTCCATGTTTCTTGGCTTGTGGGTACCAGGTTTCTTTGTGTATTTCAATGAAACTCTGAAAAAATGTTTCTCTCTTGTGCCCCTCATGGCTCCCCAAATTTGGTCAATCCACCATCACGGGTTTTTTGTTTAGAGCCTATTGGATGTTTACCCTGATTAGGCGAACATGCCTGAAAACGCCTGTGAGTTTAATTCTTAAATGGTTAATGCTAGAACTTTGAAAATGGAGAAAACCACTTCAGATCACAAGAGCACACTGAGCTCCTGTCCTGGTTCAACTATCTCAAAAGCTGAGTCACTAGGTAGCAAAAGCGTTTCAAACTCACAGAAAAGCGATTTAGCCAACTGGAAATAGTTCCATGTTTCTTAGCTTCTGGGAACTAGGTTTCTTTGTGTATTTCAATGAAACTCTGACAAAATGATTCTCTCTTGTGCCCCTCATGGCTCCCCAAATTTGGTCGTTCCACGATAACGGGTTTTTTGTTTACAGTCTATTGGATGTTTACCCTGATTAGGCGAATTTCACTGAAAACGCCTGTAGTTTAATTCCTCAGTGGTTAATGCTAGAACTTTGGATATGCAGAAAAGCACTTCCGATCACAAGAGCACACTGTGCTTCTGTCCTGGTTCAAGTATCTCAAAGCTGAATCTCTAGGTAGCAAAAGAGTTTCAAACTCACAGAAAATCGTTTTAGTGAAAAGGAAATAATTCCATGTTTCTTGGCTTGTGGGGTACCAGGTTTCTTTGTGTATTTCAATGAAACTCTGAAAAAATGTTTCTCTCTTGTGCCCGTCATGGCTCCCCAAATTTGGTCAATCCACCATCACGGGTTTTTTTGTTTAGAGCCTATTGGATGTTTACCCTGATTAGGCGAACATGCCTGAAAACGCCTGTGAGTTTAATTCTTAAATGGTTAATGCTAGAATTTTAAAAACGCAGAACAACACTTTCCTTCACAAGAGCACACTGTGCTTCTGTCCTGGTTCAAGTATCTCAAAGCTGAATCACTAGGTAGCAAAAGAGGTTCAAACTCAAAGAAAAGCGATTTAACCCAACTGGAAATAATTCCATTTTTCTTAGCTTCTGGGAACTAGGTTTCTTTGTGTATTTCAATGAAACTCTGACAAAATGATTCTCTCTTGTGCCCCTCATGGCTCCCCCAATTTGGTCAATCCACCATCTCGGGTTTTTTATTTAGAGCCTATTGGATGTTTACCCTGATTAGGCGAATTTCACTGAAAGCGCCTGTAGTTTAATTCCTCAATGGTTAATGCAAGAACATTGAAAATTCAGAAAACCACTTCAGATCACAAGAGCACAACTGTGCTCCTGTCGTGGTTCAAGTATCTCTAAGCTGAATCACTAGGTAGCAAAAGAGTTTCAAACTCAAGAAAAGCGATTTTAGCCAACTGGAAATATTTCCAAGTTTCTTAGCTTCTGGGAACTAGGTTTCTTTGTGTATTGCAATTAAACTCTGACAAAATGATTCTCTCTTGTGCCCCTCATGGCACCCCAAATTTGGTCATCCCCACGATCACGGGTTTTTTGTTTAGAGCCTATTGGATGTTTACCCTGATTAGGCGAATTTCACTGAAAACGCCTGTTAGTTTAATTCCTCAATAGGTTAATGATTGAACTTTGAAAATGCAGAAAAGCACTTCAGATCACAAGTGCACACTGTGCTTCTTTCCTGGTTCAAGTATCTCAAAGCTGAATCACTAGGTAAAAAAAGAGTTTCAAACTCACAGAAAAGCGTTTTAGCGAACTGTAAATCATTCCAATGTTTCTTAGCTTCTGGGCACTAGGTTTCTTTGTGTATTTTCAATGAAACTCTGACAAAATGTTTCTCTCATGTGCCCCTCAATGCTCCCCACGTTTGGTCATCCCACCATCAAGGGTGTTTTGTTTACAGTTATTGGATGTTCACCCTGATTAGGCGAAAATGCCTGAAAACGCCTGTGTGAGTTTTATTCTTAAATGGATAATGCTAGAACTTTAAAAAAAAAACGCAGAACAACACTTCAGTTCACAAGAGCACACTGTGCTTCTGTCCTGGTTCAAGTATCTCAAAGCTGAATCACTAGGTAGCAAAAGAGTTTCAAACTCACAAAAGCGTTTTAGCCAAATGGAAATAATTCCATGTTTCTTGGCTTGTGGGTACCAGGTTTCTTTGTGTATTTCAATGAAACTCTGAAAAAATGTTTCTCTCTTGTGCCCCTCATGGCTCCCCAAATTTTGGTCAATCCACCATCACGGGTTTTTTGTTTAGAGCCTATTGGATGTTTACCCTGATTAGGCGAACATGCCTGAAAACGCCTGTGAGTTTTAATTCTTAAATGGTTAATGCTAGAATTTTAAAAAATCGCAGAACAAGCACTTTTTGTTCACAAGAGCACACTGTGCTTCTGTCCTGGTTCAAGTATCTCAAAGCTGAATCACTAGGTAGCAAAAGAGGTTCAAACTCAAAGAAAAGCGATTTACCCAACTGGAAATAATTCCATTTTTTCTTAGATTCTGGGAACTAGGTTTCTTTGTGTATTTCAATGAAACTCTGACAAATGATTCTCTCTTGTGCCCCTCATGGCTCCCCCAATTTAGTCAATCCACCATCTCGGGTTTTTTGTTTAGAGCCTATTGGATGTTTACCCTGATTAGGCGAATTTCACTGAAAGCGCCTGTAGTTTAATTCCTCAATGGTTAATGCAAGAACTTTGAAAATGCAGAAAACCACCTCAGATCACAAGAGCACACTGTGCTCCTGTCGTGGTTCAAGTATCTCAAAGCTGAATCACTAGGTAGCAAAAGAGTTTCAAACTCACAGAAAAGCGATTTAGCCAACTGGAAATATTTCCAAGTTTCTTAGCTTCTGGGAACTAGGTTTCTTTGTGTATTGCAATTAAACTCTGACAAAATGATTCTCTCTTGTGCCCCTCATGGCACCCCAAATTTGGTCATCCCACAATCACGGGTTTTTTGTTTAGAGCCTATTGGATGTTTACCCTGATTAGGCGAATTTCACTGAAAACGCCTGTTAGTTTAATTCCTCAATAGGTTAATGATTGAACTTTGAAAATGCAGAAAAGCACTTCAGATCTCAAGTGCACACTGTGCTTCTTTCCTGGTTCAAGTATCTCAAAGCTGAATCACTAGGTAAAAAAGAGTTTCAAACTCACAGAAAAGCGTTTTAGCGATCTGTAAATCATTCCATGTTTCTTAGCTTCTGGGCACTTGGTTTCTTTGTGTATTTCAATGAAACTCTGACAAATTGGTTCTCTCATGTGCCCCTCAATGCTCCCACGTTTGGTCATCCCACCATCAAGGGTGTTTTGTTTACAGTCTATTGGATGTTCACCCTGATTAGGCGAAAATGCCTGAAAAACGCCTGTGAGTTTTAATTCTTAAATGGTTAATGCTAGAACTTTAAAAACACAGAACAACACGTTAGTTCACAAGAGCACACTGTGCTTCTCTCTTGGTTCAAGTTTCTCAAAGCTGAATCACTAGGTAGCAAAAGAGTTTCAAACTCACAGAAAAGCGTTTTAGCCAACTGGAAATAATTCCATGTTTCTTAGATTGTGGGTACTAGGTTTCTTTGTGTATTTCAATGAAACTCTGACAAAATGATTCTCTCTTGTGCCCCTCATGGCTTCCCAAATTTCTTCATCCCACCATCACGGGTTTTTTCGTTTAGTGGCTATTGGATGTTTACCCTGATTAGGCGAATTTCACTGAAAACGCCTGTAGTTTAATTCCTCAATGGTTAATGCTAGAACTTTGAAAATGCAGAAAAGCACTTCAGATCACAAGAGCACACTGTGCTTCTGTCCTGGTTCAAGTATCTCAAAGCTGAATCACTAGGTAGCAAAAGAGTTTCAAACTCACAGAAAAGCGTTTTAGCCATCTGGAAATAATTCCATGTTTCTTAGCTTCTGGGCACTAGGTTTCTTTGTGTATTTCAATGAAACTCTGATAAAATGATTCTCTCATGTGTCCTCATGGCTTCCCACTTTTGGTCATCTCTCCATCACGGGAGTTTTGTTTAGATTCCTTATGGATGTTTACCCGGATTTAGGCGAATTTGCATGAAAACGGCCTGTAACTTTAATTCATCTATGATTTATGCTAGGACTTTGAA